>CM040127.1:29173860-29587498 GCA_022559845.1 Amorphophallus konjac
GCCGAGCGTGACCGCGAGGCTCGAGTGAGTGCTTGCTTGGCCGCGACCCTTTTCTAGCTACTTTCCTTCTATCACTGTTCTCTTACGGTGCATGCGTGCCTTGACTGGTGGCCGAGATCCGAGAGGCCCTGGCGCGTGCTGTTCGTGCCGAGCAGGAGCGCGACGCTCGGGTGGCGGAGCGTGACGCCCGGATTGCGGAGCGTGACGCCCGGATTGTGGAGCTGGAGGAGGAGCGTCGACGAGAGGCTGAGGAGCTCCCTCGTGACGTGCTGGATCTGCGGATCGCCCTCGAGTTGTCGAGGAGGGAGGCAGTGAGAGAGAGAGAGGAGAGGGAGAGAGAGAGGGAGGAGCGACAGCGGGATCAGACCGAGAGGAGGGCTCTGGAGGCCCAGCTGCTGGAGCTCCGATTGAGTCTTGGCACGGCGGAGGGGAGGCTTCAGGAGAGTGAGGAGCGGTACCAGAGGGCGAAGGAACGCGGGGCGCGACTTCGTCAGTCTGGTTCTTTTTCCATGGGCAGCTATCTGGTTTCTTCGGCGGAGGAGCATCGTCGCGCCTTCGAGGCTGGAGTGCCACCGCAGGGCGAGGCGAGCACGGCTTCTCTGGGTTCACAGAGGTCGCGGAGGCCCCCTAGGGATCTCCGTCAGAGGAGGGAGGAAGGAGATGACCAGGAGGGTGACGGTGAGAGTTAGAGAGTTGCTTGTACGTCACCCTTCTCACTGTATGATGTACTTTCGGCTATTATATGAAATGGAAATGACTTTTGTGTTGTGTGTACTTTTCTCTCTCCCACACTTTCTTCTTTGCACTGAGTTGTCCCTTGAGGTACGCTCCGCGAGACCTTGCCCTGAACAGCGGGGAACTACGCTTTGCACGGGGGGATTTTGTTTCCTTTTCCCCCTTTTGGGCGCGTCCAGGCGCGAGGACGCTTCTTAATCCTTGATTTTAAATTTAAAGCGACGGGTGGTCCTTTCTTCTCCCGTGCCTTACCCGCAAACGAGCCCGCCTTCCGCCGAAACGCGCTTGCCCCTTTTTCGCCTTCCTCCTCTTTTGATCGATGGAGTTCGGTGGGCCCGACCGTGGTGAAGGTGGAGAGAGACGAGGAAATCCTCGCCCAAGGAGGGACGCGCCCGAGCACGGAACGGCGTCCATGGAGGAGGAAGGGCCGCTTCGGGCCCCCGAGGGACCCGAGGGGCCCGATGGCGTGGGAGGAGGTGAACACGGTCCGGTAGGTCCTCCGATCTCTTCCTCTTTTAATTCAATTTAGGTTTTGAAGCGAGCCGCGCGAGGAGGAAAGGGTTCGGCGAGTGTTGCACTCAAATGATGGACGCGTCCTAGACAGGGGACGGGTTCCTTTTGACTGATATGGGACCCCTTTCTTGGTACAGGACATGGCAAGGACCCTGGGCCTGGCCGATGAGTGGGCGAGTGCGGACGAGCCGAGCCGCGTCAGGAGGGAGAGTCGCGGCAAGGCGAGGCTCGAGGACTGGCCCGTACGTCTCCCTGGACAGCAAGGGGGTGTACTGGTGCAGGACAGTGCCGACTTCCTGCGGCGGCAGAGAGAGAGTTACGCGGGGTTTCCCCAAGCTGGGGACACGCGTGGCATCGGCGGCTCGCGCGCCCAACTGTCAGAGACTAGGCGGCAGCTGGCCGTCGCTCAACATGAGTTGTCGCTCCTGGTAAGTTACGTGCCGCACTTTTAACTTCAGATTTTGGAGTTTCATTGACGGCCGTTGTTTATTTCGTTCCAGCGTGCCCAGCAGACAGCGACGGTGGGAGTGGCTGGCGGATCTTCCAGCTCCTCGGCCCCTTTTCTCGAGATTGCCTCCCTCCGGGAGCAACTTGCTGGTGCGGTGGCCCGCGCGACCCGGGCGGAAGAGGAGCGTGACGCCTGGGTGGCGACTGTAGCGGAGCTGCGGCATCGTGGTGAGGAGAGACCTTCTCCAGACATCCTGGAGTTAAGGGTTCTTCTGCAGATGATGAGGAGAGAGGCAGAGAGAGAGAAAGCCGAGAGAAGGTCCGAGCGACAGTAGGATCTGACCGAGAGGAGGGCCTTGGAGGCCCAAGTGAGGGAGCTCCAGCTGGGCCTTCAGGCCGTCGTGCAGAGGCTAGGAGGGATGGAGACGCGCTACGAGAGAGCGCGAGAGTTCGGGGAGCGACTCCGCCAGTCCGGTCGCTTTGCTGCCAGTGGCTTCTTCGCCACGCCAGGTGAGGAGCAGCGAGTCACTGCTGCGGAGCAGGCGCCCAGAGGCGAGGCAGGTGCTACTGCACGGGGATCCCGGAGGCTTCTGAGGGACCCTCACCTCGGGGGAGAGGAGGAGAGTGCCCGGAGAGATGAGTGATGGTGAGGATTGGCGGGCTAGTGGGCCCGCCACCTCTCTATGATTGTAGTGCTTATGACAGCTTATGTAGAATTATGAATGGAGTGATTTGATTTTCTGCTGTTTATTTGTTCTCTTGTGCGTTCCTTCTTCCCTACACTTCTTCTCCTTTGCACTGTTCCCATGTGATGGGTCTGCCGAGACTCCGCTCCAAGCGGAGAATCGCGTCTTGTGGTGACCATTTTTCACGGGAATCTGCCGTCGAAGTCAATACTGACGGCCCTAGTTCCTTTTCCCGGATGTTGTGCCAAATTTTGCGGACGTCCTCCAAAACATGATAGGGTATCCCTAGACAACATAGGGGCTATTCGTCCTATTCTTCGTCCAGTCAATCACCCTGTGCGAGCGGTGAAGCGACACATGGGGCCGCTTGGCCTGTGTCTCATTGCGAGGGCTATCATCGACAGGTGATGGAGGCAATCTTGGCCCGCACTCCTTCCATTTCGATAAATTCTTGTCCCTTTTATCCTTCCAGGTATATCGAGAGCTAACTCGAGGAGCACAAGTTCTTACGGGAGGGGAGGAGTTCAAAATTCTGAGAGTTGGATGGAGGGCGAATCTTCCCATTCCTCGAAGAGAAGCAGGTCCAGTGGTAGTAGTTCCAGGAGGCTTTCAGACTTTGAAGGGCACTTCAGCGAAAGGGCCCAATCACAACTCGTAAGCCAAGTTTTCTTGCCCTTTTCTCATTTTTTCTTCCTTTCTTCTGACCAAACCTCACCCCCATTCCTTGTATGCGTAGGTTGTGATGAAATCACAAATCTTATGGGAGTTGGTAGTAGCAGCGTACAGGGGCCTCCCAGATTTTCAGAAGGCGAGGCTAGACGTGATGGGATTTGGTACCTTCCTTCGGATCGAGCCGATCCAGCTTGACCTAGTCCTGATCCAAGCCTTGTGTGAGAGATGGGACCCAGTGAGCCGGGCATTTCTGATGCCCTGGGGGCACATGGTGCCCAGCTTGGAAGATGTGGTCCGAATTACGAGTCTCAAGGTGGATGGCGAGGCAGTGACCGGAGTCACTTACGCGGACTACCGAGAAGGTGCCCAGAAGTTACTGGGTTTGGACCTAGATGGTCGGAAAAAACAGGTCGGTATCTAGGGCGTCCCTCATGGATGCATTAGGGCTCACCGACACTCGTCGGCGGGATGACGAATCCTCAGAAGAGTTCATGGAAAGGATAGAAACAGGATGCCGTGCCGTGTATTGCACAGATTTCGGCAACTGGGAAAGATGTAACATAGATTTGAGGAGATTTCTCCTCTTCCTTTTGGGGAGATTGGTACTGAGCTCGAAAGGGGACGGTATCCAATGTTGCTTTCTGGAGCTGCTGTCAGACCTTGAAAGAGTAGGGTACTATGCCTGGGGAGCTGCTATGCTGGCGCACTTGTTTGCAGGCCTATTCCAAGAAACGGATCGTGAGATGACTGTGAGTGGTTTCGCACCATTCATCCAGGTATTTTTGGTTTTGCTTGTTTTGTATATTTTTTTTTTGTTGTTTTCGCAAGGTGCTGATGACCTGCGCCGAGCAGCTATGGAGCTATTATTACCTCCCCATGGGGAGAGCTCGACATTGGCGACCCGTGATGGTGCCGCTAGCCAGGCGGTGGGAGCCCATCATGAGTGTGGCACCCCTAACCTACCAACTGATGGTGTTAAGGCGGGAGCTACAGGAGTTCCCTGCAGCGATGGTAAACTGGAGACCCTACTCAGACATGGTCGATGCCAACCAGCCGTGGGTTCTAGCAAGTCGTGCCCGGTTCGGACGGGAACTATGGATGCACTGCCTGAATGAAATCGAGCCGCTTCGGCTACGATTAGTTATGAGGACTTTAGGACTGGCTCAAGAATGGGTGGATTCAGCTGCGCCACCTCGTGTCGGGAGAAAGACGCGGGGACCGGCGACTTGCATTGACTGGCGCGTGCGATTCCCCGAACAGTATGAGGACTGGCAACGGGGTGGCACGGTTGTAGAATCACAGGCGCGGGACAGCGAGAACTACTTGCGTCTATATAGGACAAAGTACGCAGAACGGTTCCAACCCCGGGGACTTATGGAAGTAGGTTTCCCCTTTTTCTCTTCTCTTCTTTCTCCTTTTCTTGGTTTTTCTGGTAAAAATGCTGACTTGTAAGGCTGCAGGATGTCCGGGATGCCATGATAGCGAATTTACGAACTCGCTTGGCAGAGATGGAACAACAGTTGGGTGATGCCCGTGGAGCTACGAGCGCCTTGGTAGGTGTATAGTACATTCCTAATTAAATCCCCAGATTCCAGATGTTGGCTGCTAATTCACATGGTCGCAGCATGCCCAGATTGGCGCAGCCTCCCCAGCGATGGGAGTAGGTGGTGCCTCTTCCAGCTTGTGGATTCCCACCTCAGAACTTGACTCGCTTCATGAGCAATTTGCTCACGCCACGCAGCGTGCTGCGGAGGCAGAAGGGATGCTCCGTATACAGGTAAAAGTTTCAGCGTTGAGTTCTCTTTGTTTACGCCTTATCGCGTATCTGAGATAGTACACTCGGCAGGAAAAGGAGACGGAAGAAGCGCTTGCCCAAGCTGCGCAGAAGGAGGCTAGGATAGCAGAACTGGAGAGGGAACTGCGGCGTCATCCTGGTGACGACTCATCCAGGGATGCTATGGAACTGAGGATCACTCTCCAGTTAGAGAGGGAAGACCGTGAGAGAGAACGGGCAGAGAGGGAAAGAAACGCAGAGAGAGAAAGAGCCAACAGTTTGGCTGAAAGGGAGGAGCGAAGGGCCATGGAGGCCCAACTATTCGAACTCCGAATCGGCCTTGGTCTTGCTGAACAGTGGCTGAGAGATGGTGAGGAGCGCTACCGAAAAGCACGAGAGCGTGACTTTCGTGTTGGTAGCTTCTCTGCTGCTTCCGTGGATCAACGCCGGGATGTGGGAATAGGAAGAGGAGTACAGAGCGGCAGGAGTACCGCTTTTCGTAGTTGGGTAGCACCTTTGAGAGTGTTTTGCCCGGAGAGTAGTGGGACGAGTAATGCAGAGAGAGAGGACGGAACTTGATGTAAATTTTTTTGATTTTTTTGGAATAAAACACAAGGTTTGGTTTGTTTGTTTTTCACCTTTGCTTCAGTTACCTGAATCCCTGCACATATCACTGAAACAAACAAATCAGAATTTCTGTTCTGACTTGGCCCCTTGCTCAATAAGCAAATGGTCACTGTGACTGTCCTTGATAACTGGTCAAGGGGCCAAGCCTTTATTTAACGAAGGTAAGGGAAAGATGCGGTGATGATAAATGCGACAGGCAAGCACACGAATGCAGGCGATATTAAAAATGAGATGATGCACGTAAATGCAATCATGCAAAATTGATTTGTTTCCTTTTTTATATTTGATATTTTTTATTTTTTTTGTTTCACCATAAAAAGATTTTTTTTGTTTGCAAATATGTACATTTCTCTTTTCCATTTTTTTTTGCTTTTATCATTTCAATTTTTTTTATTGCTAACGCCCGGCAAGCACCCAAATGGCACCTAACCTACGTGAGACAGGGGTTTCTTACTAACCTCCCAGGTATCTTAAGTGCACATCTAGGTTGATTTGGGCCTCTAGACCCCTCGAATGACGATCCCGCCGGCTAAGACTTACCCTGATGACAATACCGTCATGCCATGCTTAGGCTCCCAGTTGCTTCCGACCACAGGGATTCACCCAAAAGGTGTTTGAGGTAAATGATTTGCCCGGCCCGGGTCTGTTTCCTCACAACTCTAGATGGTATAAGATGGAACACCCTGGAACCCTAACGACCAACCGCGCGACGCTGACCCGGAATCAGACGCCATCGCACCCATAGGTGACGCGCTTGCATTGGCCTAAGCCCGAGGTTAAACAAGAAGACATCAAGGTGGTAAACAGGGGTCTTGACCAGCCAGAAACACGGAGACTCCTTCGCAGCGATAGCTTTTGCTTTTTCAAAGTAGGCAACCAAAATGTGTATATTAAAATAAGGTCGCAGACCCTGGGCAGTTTTCACCTTTCAGAAACTCCATCGAACCTTCATCTTTAGAGGGAGAAGGAAGAGTGTAGGGGATAAACCTCCTGAGAGGACCGGCAAAGCCGTTAACCCAACGAGCGAATAAGGGCCCATTAACTCTTTCCTTTCGGACAACTTCGGACCAAATCTCGAGCATTTACATTCCACGGCCCCCCTTTGTGGATTCATACTTTTGCTTTGAGGGGTTTGGTTTATCGCACCAGGCACGGTCACGACCAGGCTTTTCTCTTGATTTTGATTTTGTATTTCTTTCTGTGAGGGAGATATAGTCGTTTGACGTTTGTGGGCTCCCTTTTCGTATGCCTGCGGGGACACTGCCCTCTTCTCGTGCTCTGATCGATGCTCGAGGAAATGGATCCTACTCTTGTCCTTGGGGTTTGAGTTTCGATTTCTCATGCTCAGCGTTTTAAGGGCGCCGACTGTCTCATTTGGTCGAAGAGAAAAAAATAAAGATTACAGCTTCCGGAGATCTTCTAGGTGTGGCCCTACCGTAGGTGATGCTACCAACTTTTTTTTTGAATAAAATACATAAGTGAACACATGTTAGCTTCCTTCGAGCGAGCATAGGCCGACGTGGCCGGACAGGGGTCTCCACGGTTCTGGCAAACCAAGACCCGGTGCCTACCAAGCCTTAATGGGCCCTATCCTAACATGAAGGTTAGATGCAGGGACTTAACTACATGGTGCCTGCCAGGCATCGGCATTTTGAATTTTCCATATTTTTAGTGGTTTTCAATATTTCCTTGTTTGATGTTTTTTTATCTTTTCATCATTTTTTGTTTGTTTTGTGCTAAGGGTAGTATTTCTTAAGATAAAGCCCATTCCAAGGGTGGGATAACTCGGTCCCTTCGGCGTTGACTAGCTTGTAGGCGTTGCCAGGGTGCACGGCTTGAATTACAAATGGTCCTTCCCAATTGGGTTGGAGCTTAGAACGCGGCCCTCCAGGTTTGACAAAAATTCTTTTTACGACCATCTCACCGACTTTGAATTTTCTCTCAACGACTTTCTTTTGGTAAAAGCGAGCGAGTCTATTTTGATACACACGCGTGTGTTCGGCGGCGGCCAGCCGCTTCTCATCCAAGAGTTCCAACTGGGCGAGGAGTGAATTACGACGATCGTCGAGGGAAAATTCCTCATCCAATTGTACCCTGAGAGAAGGGATCAGAGTCTCGTACGGGACAACCGCTTCTATACCATAAGTGAGGGCAAATGGAGTCTGCCCGGTGGGGGTACGGATTGAAGTGCGATAGGCCCATAGGGCTTCGATAAGCTTTTTTGGCCAGTCTGAAAACTTACTAGACTCGCAGGTTTTTTTGATGATTTTGAGCAATGTTTTATTGGTGGCCTCCGCTTGGCCGTTACCTTGTGGGTAATAAGGCGATGAATGATGCAATGCAATTGCGTACCTTTTGCAGAGGTCCTGTAGGTCCTGAGAAATGAATTGTGGCCCATTGTCGGTGACGATCGTGCTTGGGACGCCGAATCTGGCGAGGATGTTCTTCATGATGAACTTGCAGACTGTTGATGCCTTGATTTTCGCGTAAGCTTCGGCTTCGGCCCATTTGGTGAAGTATTCCGTTGCAGTAAGGATGAAGGATTTCTGCTTGGTGAGGGAATTGGGATCACCTAGGGGACCAATGATGTCGAATGCCCACATGGAGAAAGGCCATGGGGAGGATATTGGATGAAGTGAGGAAGATGGTGAATGGATTTTATCGGCGTGAAGTTGACACTTGACACACCTACGGACGTAGATAGCACAATCTTCTTCCATGGTGGGCCAATAAAAGCCTTGACGAATGATCTTCTTGGCGAGCATCTGACTATTCACGTGGCCACCGCACACACCCGAGTGCGTCTCTTCTACACATTTTCAAACCTCATCGTCATCAAGACATCTTAACAGAATACCACTAAGGCTCCTTTTATAGAGTAGACCTCCAACCAATGTATATTTCTGAGCCACCCTTCTTATGGCTTTCTTGTCCTCTGTGGTGGCCCCTTCAGGATAAGACTGATTTTGGCAATATTTGACAATTTCATAGAACCATGGTTTCTCTTCATCAGCCAGTTCTTCTTCGGCCTCTGCCAACATGATCTCCCTCTTTTCAAGGATATCTTCCTGCAGGATTTTCCTTGCTATCCTGTCTTTGATGTTTACGTAGGAAGCATCATCGATTGCAGGAGCATGAAGTTTATAGATGGAAATGGACTTAAACCATCTTCCTAGAGGGAACCTTATGGATGATGCCAACGAGGCGAGGGCATCGGCGAGAATATTCTGATGACGAGGGATATGAACAAAGATCAGTTTGGCGAATAGTTTGGCAAAGGCAGCAGTGAGTTCTTGGTATGGCTTGAGTTTGGGATCGCGAGTGTGATACTTAGTGAGCACCTGGCGAAGGATGAGTTGACTATCACCTACGACTCGCAACTCAGTGATACGAAAAGAATGAGCGAGTCCTAGGCCAGCTAGAAGAGCTTCATATTCGGCTACATTGTTGGTGACTGGAAATTTGAGCTGGTATGCCAATGGGAATGTGAGGCCTTCCGGCGATAGGAGGGCGATGCCGATTCCTCTCCCTTGAGAATTCAGAGCTCCATCAAAATATAGTGTCCACATTGGCTCATCTGATTGGTTGATGGACATTAGTTCCTCATCTGGAAACTCTGATAGGACGGGATCGAACTTGGGAAGAGGATGGTGAGCGAGATGCTCGGCTATGGCATAACCTTTAATCACCTTTTGCTGGATATAGGTGATGTCGAACTGAGAGAGAAAACTTTGCCAGCGTGCTAGCCTATCCGTAAGGACGGCTTTCTCTAGAAGGAATTTGATAGGATTCATTCGAGCAATCAAGTGGACCTCGTGAGCCAAGAAGTAGTGCTTCAATTTCTGCACCACCCAAACGAGGGCAACACAGGTTTTCTCCATGACGGTGTACTTCTGCTCACAGGGATTGAGAAGTTTAGACAAGTAATAGGTTGCCCGTTCCTTGCCTTCTTCATCAGATTGTGCGAGGACGGCTCCCACGGAGTCATCCAAGACTGAGATGTAAAGGATCAGAGGTTTTTCTGGTTTAGGTGGAATGAGAACGGGTGGACTAGCCAGATATTCCTTCAACCCTTCAAAAGCTTTCTGACATTTAGAATTCCAGTGGAATTCTACTCCTGGCTTGGTCAACTCGTAGAGAGGTCTACACCTTTGTGAATGTTGAGACACAAACCGACGAATAAACTGCAGCCTGCCGATTAAACCTCGGACTTCCCTCAAATTCTTGGGAGGCGGCATATCCCTGATAGCCTTGGCTTTGTCGGGATCTATCTCGATCCCTCTTTTACTCACAATGAACCCCAGCAATTTACCTGATGACACACCAAACACACACTTTTTCGGGTTCATTTTCAATTGGAATTCTCTTGACCTTTGCAAGACCTTAGCCAAAACTTCTGGATGTTCCATCCTGGTCCTTGATTTCACCAATAAGTCATCCACATACACTTCCAGATATATGTGCATCATGTCATGAAATATGGCCATCATCGCTCTTTGGTAAGTAGCTCCAGCATTCTTTAACCCAAACGGCATGACCACGTAACAATATGTTCCCCAAGGGGTAGTGAATGACGTCTTTTCCTGATCCTCTTCTGCCAAACGGATTTGATTGTATCCCGAAAATCCATCCATGAATGAGAGGGTTTCATAACCTGCCGTGTTATCAATCAACACATCAATGTGAGGTAAGGGAAAATCATCCTTTGGACACGCGCGGTTAAGGTCCCGGAAGTCAATGCAAATCCTGACTTTCCCATCTTTCTTCATGACCGGGACAATGTTCGCCACCCATTGAGGATAAAGAACGACTCTAATGAACCTGGCTTTGTGGAGCTTATCGACCTCTTCTTTCATTTTTAAAGCCATCTGAGGGTGGAAACGCCTTAACCTTTGTTTTACCGAGATGGACTCTGGTTTTAGGGTTAAACGGTGTTCGACCAAGGTTGAATCCAAACCCGGCATATCCTCGTAGCTCCATGCAAACGTGTCCTTATATTCCTTGAGGACCTCAATTAATGCCTCTTCTTCAGAGTGTGGTAGGTTGTCACTTATGAGGATGATCCTAGGGTCTTCCTCAGTCCCCAAGTTGACTTCTTTGGTGGATTCTTCTACGGTGGTTGACGGCTCGTCGAATCTCCTCATTCCGCTAGCGTATGCGCCCGCCGCATCCTCATATTCTTCACCCTCATCTTCAGTGGGGCATTCTTCATTCGTGATCTCGTAGACTCCATACCCTTCATCAGATGCACAGTCGCCCTCGCATTCTATTTCGGGTAGCTGGATGGGATTTTCTAACAACTGGGGGATGGCAAGAAGGGCCTGACACCTGGCGGCCAAATCCAGAAGGAATCGACGAGGGATCTGCCTACCCTTGGATTTCTTCCTAGGTACTACCCTTGGCCTATCATTCCTAGATTGACTGACAATATTTACAGAAGAAGAGGAAGATGAGGAGGATGGTGTAGAATGTACAGGAGAAGACCCCTCAGAGGAGGGGTAGAGAAGGTCGCTCATCGGACCTTGGACGGGTGGTCCGCAAGGCAGTACGCACCCGTGGGAGATGTAGGAGGTTTCCTCAACGAAGATGTGTTGTTGGAGTGTTTGAAAATTGACGTTTTTTTTTCGTTTTCATTTTTAATGACAAAGCAGTGAAAAGAGATTGGAGGAGAGAGGAAAGTGGTTATGGCTAGAGGATTGTGGGGCTCGTAGAGCAGATCATGGTTGAAGACCTGGCGCGGGTTGAAAAGCCCACGTAGGTATGTAAGCAAAGAAGGGGACCTGGGAAGATCATCAGACAATTGTCTGGCCCAGGAAGAAGATATCAGCAAAGGCTGAGACGAGTGGATCTTTGATCTTGCCTCTTTTGGTGATCCTCGGACATTTTTCAGCCAAATATACAGCATGTGATCCTCCATATGCTTCTCGTGGGTGATCTCCCATCTGAGCAACGGGTCCTCTGTTGAAGTGGTTTGATAGAGTCCACGTGAGGGGCTTCCAATCTGCCTTGAACGGTCCTTTGAAGCCTAGGCCAAACCTGCGATTCGGCCTAATTTCCTTTGGCAGTTTGAGCATACCCTGTGACTGTGCGCCCAGACCCTTTCCTTGTTGATAGCCGATGTTCCTCATAATCTCCCAACCTTTGGAGTGAAAAGGGAGACATGATGTTGCGGTTGCCCTGACCGGCTCCTTTGGTGCTAGTGGAATGTGAGATGGATCACGCACGTCCAGCAGTGATAATATGGGCCGATGAGATGGCCAAACGGAGGGCAGAGAGGTGTTGATAGCATCCACTGTGTGAAGGACCGGTGTACTGACCACTTTAATAATTCTCCCATTGTAAGGAAACTTCATGCACTGATGGTTGGTGGAAGGCACAGCGTCCATGGCTTCGATGTAAGGGCGACCCAGTATAGCCGTGAATGTGGGGTCCATGTCGAGGACATGGAATTCCGTGGGAATTGACATGGGGCCTAGTTCTGCCTTCAGAATAATCATCCCCTGCGGCGGCATTTTGTTATTGTCATAAGCCGTGACCGTGATCGAGGAAGGTCTTATTTGTTCCTCGTTGACCCCACACAACTGAAGAGTGCTCATGGAGATCACATTTATGGATGCACCCGTGTCCACAAGACACGGGTTTATGGATACCCCATTAATTTTTATTGAAATGCACAATGCATATTTCTGAGCTTCCTTGGGAGCGAGCTCGTAGTTGTGGAACATGATGGCCGGTTGTGTGTCTGTTGGGGTCAGGACGGTCGAAATCTTCTCCACGGGGAGGTCTTCATTAACCATGACCTTTTGAAGATATTCCATCAAGGCCGCCTGGTGGGATGTGGATCTTTGAAGTAGCTCTAGGATGGAGATCCGGGCAGGCGTCTTGTCCAAGTGTTTCAGTAGATCATACTGTGTTCCAGGGATAGCTCTTTCTGGTTGTTCTGCATCATCCTTCTCTGGCTGAGATTGCTCGGGATTCTGACTGTTGTGGGGGAAAACCCTGTGGAAAATCCTTCCACTCCGGAGCACCATTGCCTGCGGCTTTTGTACCTCTGTGGGGGTAGCAGTGGGTTTTAACAGGGGTTTGAGGGGTAGTAGTGGAGGAATGGTTGATGAAGCAGGGGTGATGACGGGAGCAGGGATTCTGATGAGGGGTTTGTTAGGTGGAGGCATGGCGGAGGTAGAGGGGATATCGCGCGGATTATGAAGGATAAGGGGTTTGGAAGGTGGAGGTGGAGGTAAGGTTTGAAACGGGTAAAGGTTTTGAGGTGGATGGTGGGTGATGAGTAGTTTTGAAGGCATTAGTGGTGATGTGGTGGAGAAAGACGGGGTTATGTATGGTGGACGGATGATAAGGGGTTTAGAAGGCGTAGGGGTAAATGTGGTAGAGGTGGATGGTAAAGTGGGGGAGTGGGAGAAGGTGAGAGGGTGTGAAGGCGTAGTAGAAAGTGTCGGTTGATAGGAGGTCGGGGTGCGGATGAGAGGGCGTAATGGTAGTGGAAATGGTGAAGGCGATACCGATGCGGGTTGATGAGAGAGAGGTGCTACCCGGGCAAGGTGAGGGGGTTGCATGACGATAGGGTTGGAGGTATAAAGAATGGAGGTACTTTCCTGGTGCCACACCTGCTCTCTCCCGACTTCCGGGAAGGAGGAGATGGGGTTAACCTGATGATTGGGCTGTTGGTGCTCCGGTAGTGGATTCTGGATTATGCCCATGTCGGGCTGTTGTTGTGGGGCCTGCTGAGGCTGCTGTTGTTGTTGTGGTTGCTGCTGCTGCTGCTGTTGTAACTGCTGTTGTGGCCTCTGAGGAGGTCTCCTAGCCTTGAGAGCCGCGACGTACCATCTCATCTCATCCCAATCTATTTGATGTTCATCATTCATATCATGGATGTAATCTTTGAAATGGAAGCAGTAATCCACTGTGTGTCCCGGCTGCCTGTGGTAGACGCAATATTTGGAGGTATCAACATTGGGGGGCCACGCGGGCCTTTCTCTGGGTAGGGCGAGTTGGTTTGATGCCATGAGGGCATTAAAAATATCTGCTAAGGTTTCTGGCAATGGTGGATAGTAGGCTCTCTTAGGACCGAGCGGCCTCCTTTGTTGCTGTTGGGGACCATAGTTCCCCGGGGGTGGAACTTGGTTGTACTGAAGCGGTGGTTGTTGTTGCTGAGGTTGTGGTTGTTGTTGCTGGGGTTGGCGTAATGGAGGCATATTATCCTGGGGTGGATTATTTTGGGGTGGAGGACGGAGAGGGAAAGGACCTGATTGAAGGGGTAGTCGGGGCATTTGTTGAGGCCTTGGGTTGACTGCATAGTTGGCATTGTTGACCGCACTGACTTGCTCATTTTTCACGACCCCTTCTGTG
The DNA here is from genome assembly GCA_022559845.1 of Amorphophallus konjac. NCBI lineage: Eukaryota > Viridiplantae > Streptophyta > Magnoliopsida > Alismatales > Araceae > Amorphophallus > Amorphophallus konjac. The sequence goes on from CM040127.1 coordinate 29,187,679, forward strand.
GCTCCGCCCGGGACACCAGCGCCTGTCTTTCTGACCACTTTGGGCTTCGGAGATTCAAACATGTTCATGATGGGTGAGTCTTTTAGCTGGATTTGGATGTATCGGGCCCTTTCATAGAGTTCCTCCATTGTAGTAAGTTTATTCATGGCGAGGACGTGTCTGAACTGCGGGGTTGCATTAGACACAATCATTTTCACTTGTTCGGGCTCGGAGAGGGTATCCCTTATTCTTTCCGCCAGAGACCTCCATCTATCAGCATATCGGACAAAATCCTCGTCGGGTTTCATCTTTTCGGCCACTAGGTCGGTAATGGAGAGTGAGGGACCGACCCTATCCCTATATTTCTGCAAGAACCTTCTCTGCACTATTTCAAAATTCTCGGCCTCGCGGGGCTCCAGAGAATAGAACCACTCAAGCTCGGGACCATCCAATGATCTCCGAAAGAGGTATGCCAGGGACCTCTGATCGTTTTGCCAATAGGAGGACTCATACATGAAGTCCTTGAGGTGAATGAAGGGGTTGCCGGTACCATTGTATCTGCGGTACGTGGGCATTTCGGAGGGAGGAAGATGAATGATGGGGAGGATTGGCAAAGCAACCTCCGGGGTGGCTTTCACGTCCACCATTCTTCTCAGATTTTGAAACTGCTCGTCCATGCGATTGAACCTATTGAGGAGCGATTGGGCGAGCTCCTCTGGGGGTGAAGGTGGCACTTGCCATTGGGGGAGAAACTGTCTCCCGGAGACTTGAGGGGGAAACCCGGAATGAGAGGGAACTGTCGGACCACCGACAGTTGGCCCTGGCTGAAACGGTGTGTGAGGAACACCGGGAGTTTGAGATTGTGACGGGAATTGGAATGAGGGAGGTTGTTGGCTCGCTTGTCCTTGAAGCGAGGGAGACTGGATGGCTTGCACCAATGAAGGAGATGGAATGGCCTGCACGGACTCGTGGAGAGGTGCGATAGCCGGAGTTGACTCCTGGGGCGTGGGGGAAACAGATTTCCCCTTTAGAATGGCCTGGAAGGCCCGGAGCTGTTCAGAGGTAAGCTCCGTGTTCGCGAGGACGCCCAGTAAGGAAGTGATATCCTGTGGCGGGGACGTGTCCCCGGCAATAACCTGCACCTCATGCGAGGGGTCATGAGAAGGACCCGAGTCCATAGCATAGACTCGCGGGTCGGCTGTCAAACCACGGCTAGGGTGGTTCTCTTCAGAAGACTCGTGAGACATGCTCACAGTTCTCCCAGAACGCAAAAACATACACTAGCAAGTAGGAAGCAGAGATTATCAAACAAGTGGATGCCTTTACGCCCTTTTTTTATTTTGATTTTGATGATTTTTTTTATTTTTAGCGAGATCCGAAGTTCACACAAAGTGGGGACCCTAGTTTATTTTTTTTTGTTTCACCACCGTGTCAGCTAGGGTCTCTCGTCTCACCACGAATGAAATGACTAACTCCGGGGAACTTCAATGGTACAACCATCCCAGTGAACGAAGAGGAGATTCTTCGATGTCGGGGACTTACGGAGGTCCCAGTGTAGGAGATTCTAGTCCGTTGAGAGGAATTCCCAAACGGAGAGTCCTTCCTTCACCGGGAAAGGGTGATCCTCAAAAAAATGAAAAAAGGATAGAAAAGAGGAATGGATGTATGCAATGGAATGCTGACAGATATATGGAGTGGGAAAACAACAGAAATAACAAACATATAATAAACAAAGAACCAATCAGAACTGACGGTGCTGCCGTGAGCACAACGGGGGCGCGCGTGGGCGCCAAGGTGGAGAGGCACGGGTGGTGCCGAACTTGCAAGGGTAGCCGGGAGGAAGCAGTAGACGTCCCACCGTGATCGCCAATCTGTGAGCGACGTCACGCGGTTCGGAGTTCGATGGAGCGGGGAAGAGGATGCGGAGAGCGCGCGGGCTCCTCTTTTTGTTTGTTTTGCTGTTTGCTGCAACACAGAGATGAGAGAAGAGAGAGAAGGGGCCACCACGGGAGATTGCTCCGGCGGGGCGAGCGGGACAAGTATAATATGGCAAGATATGGGGTTCAAACGGCCATAGCGGGAAGTGACTCGCCGCGACCTCGGGAGGACGGGAATGGTGCAGAAATTAAATAACAAGAATTGAAACGGCCATTGGGGAAGTGACTCGCCGCAGCCTCGAGAATATGAGCAGAATATAGCAGAATATAAAAGAGAATATAAGAACAGAGATTTAAACGGCCATTGGGGAAGTGACTCGCCGCGGCCTCGAGAATATGAGCAGAATATAACAGAATATAGAGAGAGTATAAGAACGGAAATTTAAACGGCCATTGGGGAAGTGACTCGCCACGGCCTCGATGATATGAGCAGAATATAACAGAATATAGAGAGAATGTAAGAACGGAAATTTAAACGGCCATTGGGGAAGTGACTCGCCGCGGCCTCGATGATATGAGCAGAATATAACAGAATATAGAGAGAATGTAAGAACGGAAATTTAAACGGCCATTGGGGAAGTGACTCGCCGCGGCCTCGATGATATGAACGAAATATAACAGGATATAAAGAGAATATGAGAACAGAAATTTAAACGGCCATTGGGGAAGTGACTCGCCGCGGCCTCGATAAAAAGATGTGATCGCCAGGGGCCGAAAGACCCCAAAATAAGAAAGTGATCGCGCCTACCTCAAGAGCGGGAGATGGCGGGTTGCTTCTTCCTCTCCTTCCGGTCGGCCGACGGAGAGGGCTTTCCTCGGCTACCCTTGCAAAACAACGACAAACAAATGACAAGTGGCTTAGAAAGATGAATGTGTAGTATTCATATCCTTGCAATAAAAATGACGAAATAACGGGAAGACACACACCTGGTTGGTGTTATCTTTTAAACCCCTCTCGGACTCGAGTAGGAGGAAAATGAGATGATGGATGCGAGATGATGAATGCAAAAGAACTACGAAGGAAAGGAAAGAGTTGGCTTATTGGATGTGCCGGTGGTGAAATTCGGCGGAGCTCCGGCAGCGTGGGGACGACGTAGAAGCGCGGTGGATGAAGACGACCTTCCTCTCGCGAGCGTGGGCACCCGAGAAGCCGGCAGAACCTCCACCTACAAAAGACCCCACGGGTTAGAAAAATGACTCCGTAGCCTCTGGGCTCCGGCAGCCTATCGGATCACTGCTTAGCTTCCCTAGAACTGAGGGGGTGGGCCTCTATTTATAGAGCTCCGGAAGGTGGAGGCGTCCAGGACCCTGGACACCTCCATCAGGGCCGAAATAATATTTTATTCTATTTTTATTAATTTTTTTGGAATACTTTTGTGGAGGCGTCCAGGGTCCCGGACGCCTCAAGCAGGTCCACCGAAAACCGACGACGGCCGCACGCGGTTCGGCACAACGCGTGGTTTTGTGAGCGGCGCCTCGTGATTCAGAAATGGGCGCGTCCAGCTGACCGGACGTCTCTATAATTTGGATTTTTTCACACACGACAAACCGTCGTTCGGTGGCCGGCGCCCGTGAGGGAGTTGATGGAGGCGTCCAGGGGCATGGACGCCTCAAAAATTATATTATTTATTATTTTTCTTTTGTCTTTTATACCAAGGCTGGCATTTTGATTTTTTTTAGATTTGTTTTTATGGAGGCGTCCAGGGGCCTGGACGCCTCCATTAATGTATATTTTTATTTATTTTTTGTTTTATTTTATGCCAACTGGCATTTTACAAATATTTTTTATTATTTTTGTTTTTTTTGGAGGCGTCCAGGGGCATGGACGCCTCCATTAATTTATATATATATTTTTATATTTTTTTATTTGGTTTTGGGCCCTGAGAAAAGAATAAAATAAGAGAAAAGAATGGGGGCGTTCAGGGGCCTGGACGCCCCCATTAAGACCCACCCGGGTCCTTGGATCAAGCGTCGGCGGTCGCCCGGTAGACCCCCTTCTTGATTCCGGAACCTCCCGATGCGTTCGACTGGTGTTGATGCCGTCCGAATGCCGTGACGAGACGGTTCCGGATGCCGAAAAGGGCGGAAGAAGACTCAAGAAAAGGAAGTACTCAAGTGATTCAAAACGCGTAAGCCGTCGCGGGGCGTTGTATAGTAATATGAGACTTTCTCAGGAGACGTCAGGAATGGCGTGTCTACAGTGAGTGATCGTGTCTGGACCAAAAGTCCGTCATACCATAAAGGTTATGACGTTAATTACATCCTCCCTAAGGAAGACAACCCTTGATTAAACGCCAAAGACAGGAGGAAGGTAGCGGCAAAAGAAGACTTAAGTGAGTGCGCTAGTTTACTTGCAGAACATTAAATAGACTGAATAAAGCAAGAATACATTGAGTGCGGGGCAAATCCGGCAGCATATCCCCAGTATCTTGGACTATGCCAAGTGGGAATAGGAAACCATCCATGCAGTGGCAGGATGGGATCCATCAAAGATCCGGTATATTCGACCCAGAATCCGAAGTGGGATCGACATACCATGGTACACTGTATGTCGATGCAATGTTTTATTAATATCCCCCTTCGAGGGACCATCGGAGGACATGCAGTGGCAGAACTCCTTAAGTCCAGCGGGGTTGGAGGAGAATATCACAGTCACTCGGTGTGATGTGGGTGAAATTTGGCAGCATATCCCCTTATCTTGGATTATGCCAAGAGGAGATAGACCACCACCCACGGGATGCCGGGCTGGTGGTCAAAGTAAAGAGCACTAGGCTCCCGGCCGATGTTTATGCCCGTAGCAGTGGTTGCTATTCCTTCGAGGACCGTTGGAATTCATGCAGAAGCAGAACTCCTTTGGCCTGTGGAGTATGCGAATGAATTCGGCTCGAGATGACATAATATAGGGGAGGTCATCTGTTCGAAGCAGTGGGATGACCAAGGGTTGGAGGATGGCATAGAGGTGGATCTCGGTCTGGGTTTATTGGCCAAAGATAGAGGGTTTCGGCGTGGGTTTTATTGGCCAACAAAGGGATCTCGGCGTGAAGACGAAGTGGCAACAAAGGGAGGCTCCCGACGCGGGTTTTATTGGCCAATGAAAGGGTCTCGGCGCCCCTGGTTCTCGGCGCGCCAAACCCCGCGCCGGGGGATGTTCACGGCGCCGAGAGGGATCTGCGTCGAGAAGCCGAGGGCGCCGGGAAGCCCGGGGACCCTGTTCTAACATGTTTTGGAATCCAGGCTCGAGTTAGAGCTGTGTTTGAGACATGAAGTGGTCTGGGTAATGGATTTCGATGCACTGATGTCAAGGGGTTACTGGGAGACAGGGGCTTGAGGCCATCATCCATTGAAACCTCCCGGATTTTCGTATACACATATATATCCGATTATAGCCCACAGACCAGAGAATCAAGAGATGACTGTCTCAGATTTCTGGCACTGTCTTGACGGCCAAGCAGCAAAACTCGATCGATGGGGAGATTGAGTAGCAGCAGGGGAGCAGGCAGAGCCCAATAATCCATAGGATGGGGATTGGGGCTCTGCCAGGACTCCCATCCCGGAAATAAACATCGTGAACGACTCAAAACTCAGGGCACATGAACGGCTTAAGAGTTCAACAGACCATAGTGAAATAGAAGACATAGAGAGGAAAATTCAAACATCACCCGCCTGATTGGATAGCCACATCGTTGCATTCCAATATTTGCATCATTTGCGAAAATAAAGGAGAACAGTTAGAAAGGAAGCCAAAGAAACTCTTCGGCCTCCAGTATACCTGGCCGAGAACTGGCGTACATCGAGGTTACGCAGAGAAAATAATTACGAGAAGAGATAAAAGGAAGGGATAACATCCCCAACAAGGAAATACAAACAAAGAGAAAGAAAGAACGGGTATACATCAGAAGAAGAGAAGAAAGGAGAAAAAAAAATGGGGGGGGGGAGGGCGGAGCATTGACTCCTCTCCCTCCCCCTTTAGCAGACCTTCTCCTTCTTCTTCCGATCTCTCAGCAGCCGCCGGTTTTCTGGAGCTGGGTGTGGACTTCTCTCTTCCTTTCTTTCTTTCTTGTGGCTATCTTCTCTTCTGTTCTCTCAGTCTCTTTTTGTGTGTGTCTATCTATCTCCCCCCCTGTGCTCGAGAGAAAAGGGGGTTTTATAGGCATAGTGCTCCCCCCCTTCTCGGCAGGGTCACCCCGGCGCGCATATAGCAGGTTCCCGGCGCGCCCCTTGCGAAGGCTTCCCAGCGCAAAGGCTTCTCGGCGCCACTGCTTTGGGCCGTGGTGAAGAGCCCTAGGCGTCATGGCCCATTTAAAGCCCTTTCTTAATGTTTTAATCTTCCTCGTCACTATGCTCCCAGGACGCCTAATCTGTCTTTTCATTTGCCAGTCCTTCGAATTCGTCAGGACAGGTGAAGGTCCCTTAGTTGATGGGTTAACATAGTCTTATCAGAATATTTCTGGGGATTTTCATCAGTCAATAGACTGCAATTCTTCATCAGTACTGCCATCTGAGCGACGATAATACCGGACATCAGCTTGACCGGGAAGGGCCTCAGCTGGGTGATAACTTCAGTGACGACTCTTCTGTAATTCTGGCTTTGCAGGAATTCCTGAGAGCTTCATGTCTGGTTCAATCTTATCTTTGGTCTCATCTTTGTTCTCAGTTATATTTCAGGTGTCAACAGACACACACCTGGTTGGTGTTATTTTTAAACCCCTTTCGGACACGAGTAGGAAGAAAATGCTATGATGAATGGAGGATCGTACAAACGTGCATAAAAATGGATCTCTCCTATGAAAGGAGATGACAGATGACGGGATGATGCATGCGATAGAAATGATAAAAGAGAGGGGGAGAGAATGACTTATTAAAGATGCCGATGGCGGGATCCGGCGGAGCTTCGGCAACGTAGGGACGCCGTGGAAGCAGAATGGATAGAGCTGGCCTTCCTCTCGCGAGCGCGGGCACCCGGGAAGTCAGTAGCCCCCTGTAAACACTCACAGGTTAGAAATGGGATCCGGCAGAGTCTCTCTTTCCTCTATCGCATCTGAAGCTCCCTCCCTTCGAGGGAGGGGGTCCTCTATTTATAGAGGGAAAATTGATTGATGCGTACAATGTTGAGGCGTCCAGGATCTTGGATGCCTCAATATTATTTTTTTATTTTTTTATAATTCTAATTTATTGAGGCGCCTAGGTTCTTGGATGCCTCAATCTTGAGGCGTTCGGGACCCAGGACGTGCCCATCTTCGCCCACCGAACCGCCGTCGAAAGTCGTCGATAGTGGAGAAAGCGCGTGGTTTCGGCGCGTAACCGTGACTCTCGAAGGGCGTGTCTGGTCCATAAGACGTCTTTATGATTGGATTTATCCGAAAGCGTCAAACTCGAGCGGTGCCACGTACGCATTGCACGAGACTCTGAAGAAGACGTCTATGTTCCTTGACACGTCAAAGTGAGGCGTCTAGGGTCCTTGACATGTTTAAAACTTTTCATGAAAATTTTTTAAAAAAATCTAAAAAAAATCAGAAAAATAGGAAATCACCAAAGTAATTAAAAATGTGAAGGTAACCTTGACATATCATAGTGATGTGACACAAGCTATTGGGAATGCAGTAGCTAGCTGTGATCCCTTGGACCTATATCGCAAACACAATCGCAAGAGTTGGGATTTTTGGAAATCACCAAATCACCGTGCGCACACGCTTCCCGGGGTGACTCGGTGATGCCGAGTGGAGGTAGTGGAACAAGGCCCTTGCTGGTAGAGGACCAGCAGGGTTATGGTTGCCCTCCCAAGGGTACGGTGCCCACAATCAAGGGGTTGGCTAGGTGCCTAAGGGCATCGGGTCACTCTCTCGCACAAGTCCACGGTGATCGCACGCAAACTGGAAGCTTCGGGGTCGGGCTCTCTCTCTCACCGTCCAGTGGAGCAATTCCACGGATATTAAATGAACAAATACTGAAATGAGAGCAAGGGATAGAGTTTACCCAGTCGGTTTGAAGAAACCAACCCCGTTCGGAGACGTGGGCGAGCTGGGAAGTGTGGGTTCCCCGCACACTGTGTCGACGAAGCTTCCCCCTGTGTAAATATGTACATGCACTACTCCTCACGCAGGAGGGGGAACTCGGGGTGAAGAGAATAGGGGTACAAGCAAATACTACCTCCACACAGGAAGGGGCGGTAAGCCGGCCAGGCGGGGAGGGAAGTGAGGCTAATAGGAGAAGCCAGAAGGCCCTTCGTGGTTCTGCCCGCCTGTCTGCCTGCCTGATAGATGCTTACTATTGGCACTGCCGAGGACTCTCCCAAACTCAGAAGTCGACAAAGCCAACGCCAAATGTTCACTGACTGGCCCGGGATGACTCCTGAATTTTTTTGAATTCCCAAAGTGCCGGTGCTGACCGTGGATGGGTCACCAACATGGCCCCTGATTCCTGGTTTTGACAGCGGGGGTATCTTAGCAGCAGGAAGGAGTGGTCATCATGAACACTACTGAACTCTGATTTGAACTTGGCTAGAGTCGTTGGAACCATCGTCGGGTCCTCTTCGAAACGGCGCCTGCAAGAGCACTGGCAGAGGTCGGAGCAGACCAGATCAGTCCGAGAAGTGAACAGGTGTCTGTTCAGTCCAGGCACGGACAGAATGGAGCACCTGGGGGAGAAAATTTAGAAAATGCTCCTCCGGGTGCCGAATGGGACGCCGGTTTTTGGTGATGGTGGATGCCTTGTGGTAGGAGCTCTCGGCCAAGTGGCGCCTATAGAAGCTTAGGGATGTGGCCGTGGAGGCTCCGGGAAGTTGCTTCAGGTCGCTGGCCGGCATGATCTGCGCAGTCGATGAAGATCGGCTCTCCCGGGCAGCTCCGAACTCGGATTGAGGCGGTATCACCTCGCCTGCGAATCAGACTAGAAGAGCTTTCCGGCAATGTATGGTACGCCTCTAGGAGCTCCGGGATGTGGTTGGGGCCGGCGCTACAACAGGATGTTGATCAGCAGATCTTCAGCTGCACACAGATCAGTAGAAAGAATGGGTGAAATGGGTGGTTTCTTTGGTGGAGGGGTATGGGATATGGAGGTGTTGATGGTGGGGGAGGGTTGGAAGGTGGGAAGGGGAAGTGGGGAAGATGGCAGGGGGGCGGAGCTAGCAAGGGGGAGAGGTGGGGCGCTGGTGGCTTTGGTGGAGGATAGGAGGGGGGCGCAAATGGGCTTGGAGGGAGGGGAGGGTTCCCTCCCTAGATTTGGAATGGGTTTAATGGAGAGTTTAATTTTAGTCTAGGGAAGGGGAAGGGGTGTCTTGGGGATGTGAATGGGTGTTTGGGAGATGGGGTTCTCCCTTGGGGAAAGGAAGGGGTGTATGGGGAATGGCAAGGGTCACCTAGGAAGGGGGAGGGAATTGATGGGGGAAATTAATGCTTCTTGGGAGGTGAAGGGGCTTGGTGATGTGGCAAGTGGAGAGTGGGGGAGGTGGTGATGAGGTGGCAGGGGGGAAGGTGAAGGGGCAAGTGCGCCCTAGAGAGAGAGAGGGAGGAGAGAGAGAGGGGGGTCGCCCCTTTAGAGAGAGAGGGGGATAGAGAGAGCTAGAGAGAGAGAATGAGAGGTAGAGAGAGAGGGGGATTCTCACAATGGCTTTGTGGAATGCTTAATTCAAATTCTTCATTAGTCCACCAAAGGGGGGTTTGGGGTCCTATTTATAGGGACCCAAACTTTTACATGACAAGACTACCCCTGGCTTTACACATAAGGACTAAGCTGTCCAAAAAGTAACCAAGGGGTAGATGAAGACTAAAACATAAGGAAATGACTTAGGACCTAGGATGATGACTCAAATAAAGGGGAAAATTACATCAAAATGACTCAAACAAAAAGCAAGAAATACATCAAAATGATCCAGGTAGAAAAGAAAAGGGTCGAGGGGGCCCTGCTCGACATGGAGCTCGATCCTATTCCTCTCCAGGAGGAAGTGAAGTCCCGAGCCAGAGAGAATCATGGGTGATGTCCCCATCAATTCCCCCGAGCTGCGAAAAGCTCGACTCTATCAAGTAGGGGCCCGCTCTACTATGATACTGCTCCAATATGTCAGGGCCCATCTGCTGGAGATCCTCCCGACTTACCCATGTGTCATCCGACGGAGGCCGTCCCTTCAACCTAACCAGATATCGCTCATATGCCCTGCTCCGGGTAGTAGTGATATGTTCATCTAATATCCGCTCCACTTGCTCACGCTGGTTTCTTGGGCTGGGTGGAGCTCTCTTTTGGGTAGGGGCCCTCTCAAGGGATGGAACATCCTGGATGTCCTCACTGGGTGTCACCGTAGGACCCTTGTATGGCACCAGGTTAGCCACGTTGAAAGTGGGACTTACTCCGTATTCCTCAGGGAGGTCTAACACATAAGCATTAGTGCCAACACGCCTCAAAACCTGGAAGGGGCCTGCTCCCGAGGCCTCAACTTTGAGACATTTCTAGGGAATAGGCTCTTAGTCCTCACCATCACCAAATCACCTACACGGAACTCTTGGTGGCGGCGGTGGGAATCGGCTAATTTCTTGTATACCTAATTGCTCTTGTTGATTTGTTTGCGAATGGTGCCATGTAGTGTCATGAATGATGATCCTCTAGAGATGAAGGGAGGGCCTGGACAACCAAATTCAGCCCTATCAAGTGTTACATTGGTTTTGACGGACTTAGGAGGACCAGGGCATCCATAAATGGTTCTATCAGGTATGGGTGCAGTGAATGCCGGAGGACCCGGACTTCCATGTATACTCCTATCATGCATAAGATGGATGATGAGTGGGGGAGGACCTGCATATCCAAATGTAAACCTGTCGTGCACTAGACCTAGTGTGTGTGTGACACAAATGAGATGACTTGACTTACTAGCCCTACCAAATGATGCAAAATGTAGTGACACATGCATTTCCATCCAAATGGCATCTTCTATGTGTGTGGCTTGGTGTGGGAGTTTCCACTCATAGGGGTCGAAGGGGTCTAGGAAAGTGGAGTGGGCTTGGTCCAATAAGGTCGGTGAGGGTAGGAAGTAGTGGGTGGTGAGTGATGCAGGTTGGTCACATGAGCACTCGGAAGCCCATTGGAAGGGGTCAAAATGATGCGGGACGGACACGGGAGACGACACTATGAGGTGCCACCCTCAGACTCTAGATGAAGACGCGACCAGCAGCACACACCAGGGAGACACTAAGCCCAACACTACGAGCTCCTAGTGGCAAAACGTCGCTAACAGAAGTGGAAGCTCACTCGTCATCCCAAGCGAGGGAAAGCGCAGACCGTGCGCGGTTAAGGAACCGGCGGAGGTCAAGGGTAGTCCGACTCAACTTTCGGACTCGGATCGAGTCGCGGGACGGGTCAAACTCACTCTCACAGCGGTGACATGGACACACGGGATAGTACCTACGCTCTCGGAAGCGGCAAAAGACCGTATACTAGCTAAGCAAATGAACGCCAAGAGGTTCGGACCATTACCTCCACGCACCCAGCGTGGCGAAGACAACCCCGGCCGAATTACGGACTCCCGGTTAAACAATATCACAGCAATACAAAGATTTGACCCACTCCACGCAGGGAGGTAAAAGGTCACATGTGGAGCCCGGGAATCACGCAACTTGGGTTGACGGGCAGCATCTTGATGTCGCCCGGCGGTGCCGAACTCCGCGTTTTCGTGCTTTCCGAACGGCGGCTTCTACGGGCCCGCGGGGCCCACGGACGGCGCTGTCCTCCGGATCTGCGGGGGTGAGACCCACTGTGATGGGGACCCCTGCTGGCGCGCCTCCACGGACGGCGGTCGGCCGGGAACACCGATCGGGGGTCGATCGGTCCCGATTCCCAAGCTTTGAAGTTACTGCCCACGGATTTTTAGTTGCTATTTTCAGGCGAGCGCTCCGGCGAAAACGGCCGCTGTGATCAATCCCGACGTCGGATCGGGACGCATGAGCTATCGTTGGAAAGCTCTCTTCAAATGCTTCGATCTAGACCCAAAGAGATCTGCTGGATCTGGTCGGATCAGAACTTTAATGAATTTACAAGCCCCTGTTGTATAGTAACCGAAACCTCAGATTTACAGGGTACTTGTCTGAGAACCACCGTTGACCGCGTAGTAAACCTCCGATTCAGCTCCTGAGCTCTTCTTCAAAGTTGTTGGGGATCAAACCACGGAACGGGGACTATTTTTGGAATTTGATTTGGAGGTGGTGGTGATTTACTATGATTTTTGGGGTGACTGGTGGTCGGATCTGGGAACAAGGAGACAAAACTGTAGCTGGGACTGAGAACGATTTTTAGAAAATATGAGATGGACGAACCAAAAATTGAGAAAAATTGTGGATGAAGGGGTGGATGGGTGGAACCTCCAGTAAAATTGTGCGAACCAAAATAAATCAAAAAGTGGACCTAAGATATGAAACTCAGGGCGGGGATGAATCTGGACAGAACTCTAGCAGAACTGAAATGGAAGAGTGGACGAAAATCAAAAAATATGAAACGAGATCTGAATGGCAAACCAAAATTTGTGGGATGTCCTTGAACACCCAATAAATTCCCCAGATCTATCTGAGCTCGGGGCGGAGACAGGAAATTCGTGGAAGCTCCTGCGGTACTGCGCGGGTAGAACTCCGTTGATGGCGAAGGCGGTGCGGTGGCGGCTCGTGGCGGCGGCGGCGATCGTCGGAACCGATACACGAGGCGTCACACCTCAGAATGGAAGCCTTCACAGCTTCAAGGGGGGAGGGAGGAGAGAGGAGGGGGGCGCACCAGCCCTTGCTCTTGGAAATACTTTGATTCAAATGGCATTAATTCATGAAAATAGGAAAATACAAGCATATATAGGTCACCCTTCTAATCCATCCTCCACCGTTGGATCCAGGGGTTAGGGATGGATGGCTAGGATGAAGTTTGATCAAAACACAACAAAAATAATAAACAAATGGGGAGGGGGGGGGCACCTTGACCAAGGGGGGGACATGGTAGGTGGGTTTGGTTGGAATTGTTGACCATTTTGGTCCCTTGTCCCCCATGTGGACAATTGACTAGTCAAGGCTTCTAGATGTCCACCTTGGATGTTGACCAACCCCACAAGGCTGATATGGACCAATGGGAGGGGGCCTGGGGGTCCCATGGGGCCCAGGGGTCCCATTTTACAAATAAGCCCCTCGTACACTCATAATTGCAAACCGTATAAAATGAAATAAACACACCTTACACACAAATAAAGTCTAATTAAATATGAAAAATGGGGAGGCTCAAGGCGGCGTCTCCAGGCTGTCTCCGAGCCAGATGGACGCTGAGGTGGCTCGAGTCGTGCTCCGTGTGCGGTACCGGTGGCTCGGCGTGTCGCGCCGCTCAACTGCTCGGGTGTCCGCACCAATTCTCCCCGGGTGGGAGAAACTCGACCCTGTCGAGTAAGGGTCTGCATCGCTCCTGTATCGCTCCAGAAGGTCCGGATCGATCTGCTGCAACTCGCCATGTGTGATCCATGTGTCCTCAGTAGCGGGCCGTCCTCTCCATCGCACTAGGTAGCGCGGGTAAGATCCACTCCTGGTAACTGTCACTTGCTCGTCCAGTATACGATCTATATGCTCACGCTGCCGTGAAAAAGGGGCTGGAGGTGGAAGTGGACACTCAGGTGTGGGATCACTCTCAAGGGGAGGAGATGGCTCAAAAGGCTCACTAGGGATCACCGCTGGGTCCCTATATGCAACAAGATCCGATACATTGAAGGTAGAGCTTATACCATATTCCTCGGGCAGGTCCACAACATACGCATTGGATCCAACGCGTTTCAACACTCTAAAGGGACCGGCTCCGCGAGCTTGCAACTTCTTAACGGTTCCAGAGGGAAACCGTTCAGGTCTTACCCTGATCATGACGTATTCGCCCTCGTGGAACTCTCAGTGGTGTCGGTGGGCATCGGCTAACTCCTTGTACCGTGCATTGCTGGCCTCAACTGTGACGACGGACATCGTCATGCAGACTCCTAACATGATTAGCAAAAGAAAAGAAACACATGATGCACACACGACCTAACATGCTTAGCAAAAGAAAAGAAACACACGGATGCACACACGACCCTAAACAAACCTAATGTTAGTTCGACCCAATCATATGCAAGGTGGTCCAGGACATCCGAAGGTGTACCATGCATACCCTAAGTGTGACTGAATGTCGGTACAACCATAAGACGGTCCTTTGGATTTGGGAGGTTTGGGTGGAACAGGAGGGTCGGGTGTCTCTCGCTCGTGAACGGACTCGGTGGATGCCGATGGCCCGGTCCATGGGGGAGGGGTATAATGGTGACCTCCCCTAAAGAAGTGGAATAGAGATTGTGGACCAAGGGGCCCACTAAGAAAGGGATCGAAGGGATCAAAGAATGTGTGACCCCTCGATATGGATTACCTCATCTCAAGATCCCATGTGTGGAAGTCTAGAAGGTGTTGTTGATCTCCTTCATCCATTAAGGGAGATGAGACGGTGGGGGTATGATGGTGGACTCTCCCAAAAAGGTGAAGTAAATATGGTGGGTCACGGGGTCCACAAGAGAATGGGTCGAAGGGATCAAAGAAGGTATGACCCCTCGGACTAGGCTTCCACAAATCACTGTCCCACATTTGGAAATCTTGGAGGTGTAAATGATCACCTTCATTCATTGTGAGAGATGGGACGACAATCATAGGTAGAAAGTAAGATTCCTCCCTTAGGCAAAGGGGAATGAAGTCGGACTCGGCCGGCATAGGGAGGAGTAGAAGAACCTCCGTGGTAACATGACCCACGGTGTACACGGAGGTGATGGACCTTAAAGCGGGATGAGTGAAACTACGACCTGTGGGTCGGTCGAAGCCTGGAGCCAACAAGTGCGTAAATGTCCACTGCCGGTCTAACCCTTTAAGAAGGTCATCCAATGTATCCACATAGTGACTAGACCGAAAGTGGTATGAAATGAATTGATTGGCACCAGAGGTAGGATAGGGTCCATAGATGGGAAGGGAAGTGGGACCAAGCCCTTCTTGAGCCAGCTAAGAAGCGGCTCGGCTATGACAAGCATACCCGTTAGAAACACGGGTGGCTCGGGCTGAGGTGGCTTAGAATAAAGATCGGAGAGTGGGGCTTCTCCAACCCTTTTGTCCCTTATGGCTAGAGATGTCCGAGTGGGACATTGTCCGGCGTAGTGGCCGAACCCCTGGCAGCGATAACACTGCTGTCGTGACCCACTACGCTCCCTGATAAGTGGGTCCCTACCCTTATCCTCCTGACGGACAGGGGGTGTAGGCAATGGGGCTCTCGTGGGTGGGAGAAGAGGATCCACTATGATGGGGAGAGGGCTTGGGGACTCCGTTGATGGGGCCGGGTTAAGACTACCGGCGATGACCTCCTTAGGCTCGGGTTGGAGTACATCACTAGGAGTACGTGTCCTATCCACCCCATCCAACCGGTCCAAAATCATTTGCATAAGTTCGGCAACGGAGTGGGTTGGAATAGGGATATCATGGTGGACTCGCCCGTAGTCAACCGTCCTAGATTGGGTCTTGGCTCATCTACGTGTGGGACTCTTTGCCTCCGACTAGAACCCACTTGGTTGGAAGTGATTGGGTGGGGCCAGTTGGAGGTGACCGGTTGGGGCACGTAGACCTTCCTAAGCTCTCTCTTCATGTCCCACCATGACTCAAGGGGCCATTGCCCCCTAACCTCTCTCATTCTTTCGATGTAATCCCACTTTTCAGCAGCCTCATGAAGAAGCCGCTCTTTGGCGAAAGAGAATTGCATTGCCTCGGACATAGTATAACAATCAAAGTATGTGTCCATGGTGGCCTCCCACTTGAGGTAGTCGCCCGGGCCATTGGAGCCATAAAAATCCGAGGCTTCGGGCCTACGGAAGTGGAGTGGGTGGTTGCCAAGCCCATGGGTGGACCAACGGCCATATTGCCCGGGTGATTGGGAATCCATGGGAAATTGGGGGGGGGGACTATATGTTGGACATGCCGACACTTGGACACTACACTAGACCGGCTATGCAAGGTTGGAATGCACTAACTAATGCAAACACCGACTAATGCACCTAGACCTAAACCAATATCCGGTACATGGCGGAGTTAATCGATCCAAAGATCACTCGCGCAAGTGTGCGGTCTTCCCAATAGGCGTAGCCTAACGTTCGGACAACACCTTTTAAGATACCGAATTATCGGGATGAAATGCAATTTTAAAACACTCTTTTTTTTGTTTTAAAATTAATGATGATCCTAGACTTGACTTAGACTATGATGCATGCAAGACTTATGCAATGACTATCCTAGACTCGACTCGCTCTGATACCAAACTGATGCGGGATGGACATGGGAGACGACACTATGAGGTGCCACCCTCGGACTCTAGATGTAGACGCGACCAGCAGCACACACCAGGGAGACACTAAGCCCGACACTACGAGCTCCTAGTGGCAAAACGTCGCTAACAGAAGTGGAAGCTCACTTGTCGTCCCAAGCGAGGGAAAGCGCGGACCGTGCGCGGTTAAGGAACCGGCGGAGGTCAAGGGTAGTCCGACTCAACTTCCGGACTCGGATCGAGTAGCGGGACGGGTCAAACTCACTCTCACAGCGGTGACATGGACACACGGGCTAGTACCTACACTCTCGACAGCGGTAAAAGACCGTATACTAGCTAAGCAAATGAACGCCAAGAGGTTCGGACCATTACCTCCACGCACCCGGCGTGGCGAAGACAACCCCAGCCGAATTACGGACTCCCGGTTAAACAATATCACAGCAATACAAAGATTTGACCCACTCCACGCAGGGAGGTAAAAGGTCACATGTGGAGCCTGGGAATCACGTAACTCGGGTTGACGGGCAGCATCTTGATGTCGCCCGGCGGTGCCGAACTCCGCGTTTTCGTGCTTTCCGAACGGCGGCTTCTACGGGCCTGCGGGGCCCACGGACGGCGCTGTCCTCCGGATCTGCGGGGGTGGGACCCACTTGATGGGGACCCCTGGTGGCGCGCCTCCACGGACGGCGGTCGGCCGGGAACACCGATCGGGGGTCGATCGGTCCCGATTCCCAAGCTTTGAAGTTGCTGCCCACGGATTTTTAGTTGCTGTTTTCAGGCACTCGCTCCGGCGAAAACGGCCGCTGTGATCAATCCCGACATCGGATCGGGACGCATGAGCTATCGTTGGAAAGCTCTCTTCAAATGCTTCGATCTAGACCCAGAGAGATCTACTGGATCTGGTCGGATTAGAACTTTAATGAATTTACAAGCCCCTGTTGTACAGTAACTGAAACCTCAGATTTACAGGGTACTTGTCTGAGAACCACCATTGACCGCCTAGTAAACCTCCGATTCAGCTCTTGAGCTCTTCTTCAAAGTTGTAGGGAATCAAACCACGGAATGGGAAATATTTTTGGAATTTGATTTGGAGGTGGTGGTGATTTACTATGATTTTTGGGGTGACTGGTGGTCGGATCTGGGAACAAGGAGACAAAACTATAGCTGGGACTGAGAACGATTTTTAGAAAATATGAGATGGACGCACCAAAAATTGAGAAAAATTATGGATGAAGGGGTGGATGGGGAACCTCCATTAAAATTGTGCGAACCAAAATAAATCAAAAAGTGGACCTAAGACATGAAACTCAGGGCGGGGATGAATCTGGACAGAACTCTGGCAGAACTGAAATGGAAGAGTGGACGAAAATCAAAAAATATGAAACGAGATCTGAATGGCAAACAAAAATTTGTGGGTTGTCCTTGACACCTCTGGAACACCCAATAAAATCCCCAGATCTATCTGAGCTCGGGGCTGAGACAGGAAATTCGTGGAAGCTCCTGTGGTACTGCGCGGGCAGAACTCCGTTGATGGCGAAGGCGGTGCGGTGGCGACTCGTGGCGGCGGCGGCGATCGTCAGAACCGATACACGAGGCGTCACACCTCAGAATGGAAGCCTTCACAGCTTCAAGGGGGGGAGGGAGGAGAGAGGAGGGGGGCGCACCAGCCCTTGCTCTTGGAAATACTTTGATTCAAATGGCATTAATTTATGAAAATAGGATAATACAAGCATATATAGGTCACCCTTCTAATCCATCCTCCACCGTTGGATCCAGGGGTTAGGGATGGATGGCTAGGATGAAGTTTGATCAAAACACAACAAAAATAATAAACAAATGGGGAGGGGGGCGCACCTTGACCAAGGGGGGGACATGGTAGGTGGGTTTGGTTGGAATTATTGACCATTTTGGTCCCTTGTCCCCCATGTGGACAATTGACTAGTCAAGGCTTCTAGATGTCCACCTTGGATGTTGACCAACCCCACAAGGCTGATATGGACCAATGGGAGAGGTCCTGGGGGTCCCATGGGGCCCAAGGGTCCCATTTTACAAATAAGCCCCTCGTACACTCATAATTGCAAACCGTATAAAATGAAATAAACACACCTTACACACAAATAAAGTCTAATTAAATATGAAAAATGGGGAGGCTCAAGGTGGCGTCTCCAGGCTATCTCCGAGCCAGATGGATGCTGAGGTGGCTCGAGTCGTGCTCCGTGTGCGGTACCGGTGGCTCGGCGTGTCGCGCCGCTCAACTGCTCGGGTGTCCGCACCACAAAAGGATAAAGATGGGTCGAGGGGTGGGTGAAGTGGAGGTGGGCCTCAATCCAAGAGATATACCTGGGGTCCCTAGCACACGTGGGGAAGTGGAAATCATGAACCCGATGGGACCTAACGTAATGCTCCTTGCAAAGGGGCGAGGGGTAGGGAAAGGTGTAGGAGGGCAAGGTGGTGGGTTGCAATTGAGGGGCTAGCGGGAAGGGATCATGCATATCTAGGAGGACTTGGGTTGAGGGGAATGAGGCTTCTTCCCATCCTAGACCTTGAGCACTCCAAAGCATACACTCCCTAGTGTGGCCTAGGCACTCGTCTCCTAATGGGGTAAGTACCAAAGTGGATTCCCTAGGTGGAGTGCCCTTTCCTTGTGGTAGGGGGGTGGTGTAAAACTCATCGGGCTCGGGTAGAAACAATAAGAGCTCACTCGTGCAAGGACCCTTGGTGTAAATGGAGGTGATGGACCCGATAGAGGGGTGTGAGAAACTAAGGTACCCCATGTCGCTTGCTCCTAAGGCCAGCATGCTTGTCACCTCTATTTGCCTTAGTATACCCTTAATCAAGTCCCTCAGGGTTCCTACAAAGCAGAACGAATGGTAGGTTGTGTGGAATGGTTGGGTGGGCACGATTGGGTTATGGTTATCCATGGAGGGGCGCGTGACGTGGAGGTGGACGTTTTGCTTTAGCCACTCAATGAGGGGTTTGTTTCGATGGGATCTTTTTGTTCTGGTTTCTTTGTTTTATATGATTATCGTTTGGGTTTATTTGGTTTATTTCACATGTCGATCAACCAATTAACTAACTAGTAATTAACTGACTGATTGACTGTGTGGGCGTGCCAGTCACGTACGTGACGAGTTTATTATACGCTCGTTCTGACCCGTGTCGGGCGAGAGAGAGGTTCGGTCGGGACCAGTAGTCCGCCATACCATAAAGGCTATGTCGTTAATTACATCTCCCACGAGTAGGGAAAATCTTTGATTAATTGCCGATATGGTGGGTTGTCGAGGCTGGAATAAAGATGCAAAGGTATAAACATGACCAGGTCACGTGAGATGCTTCTAAATGTCATGCGGAGAGGGCATGATTCATTAAGTTGGATACCCTCGATACATGGTGGAGGACATAGGTCCGAAGACCACCATCGCGCATAGCAAAGACTTCCGATCGGGAGTTACCCGGACTTCCGTCAGTGCCATTTGATATACCGGAGGGAATCCATGCAGGCATGCATGCATGATGCTCATGACAACGTTAAGCATAGTCACAGAGTTGCAAAGATGAACAATGATTAATCAAGTCTAATAGACTCCGCTAAGGGGACAAAAGTGGCAACGTAAGCATGATGACGAAAGTAAAATGCTAACAAACATGGTAGTAAACGCAAGATGGATCGGGCTTGCATAGCCCCCTTCTTATTTAGTTTATTATCAATTAGAGTTACTAATCTCGACCACGGGAGGAGAGGATTGCTCCGAGGGTGAGCAAGTGATCAGAACAGCGCAACGATTCAAAATTGGCGCGGCCAAACGTAGGTAAATGGTCTTCATCCGGTGCGGCCAAATGTAGGTAAATGGTCTTCATCCGGCGTGGCCTTAACAAATGTTAAAACGGCGTGATGGGCTTGGGGCGCGCCGGTTTAGGGCGCGTTGGGAACGAGCCACTTGAAAACAAATTTTTATGAGTGTAAGGTTATTCCGGCGCGGGGGGGTACCGCGCCGTATTAAGGCGCGTCGGATTAGGACCGCGTCGCTTTAGCTGATTTTTGATGAATTTTGAAACTATTTAAGTTTAATAGGATTCTGTTAAGGGTTTTGAAGTTAATTGGGCCGATTGCTTGTTTAATTGAAGTCCAGAGCCCTTCCAGAATGAAGTGATGGGCTAGTGCGAGGTCCATACTCGAGCACTAGGGTCCTTTATCTCAGAACACATGTTTTATTGGAGCCATTCACACAAGTGCTCTTATCAGCTAAAAGAGTTCTGCCAAAAATTGGGCAGCATCTCCCCCATCCTTGAAGGACTGCAAGGGAGAAACGGGGTCATACTCACTCGTGGAGTAAGCCCCAAAATAGCCGATCTGCATGGTGGCAAGCAGCAAAACCCCAATCGGACAGGATACCCTGAGGATAAGCCTGCGAGGGGCACCATAGCTCCGTGGGTGGAAACAGAGGAACGAGGCAGCTAGTGATGGAAGCAACACCCCGAGGACTGGCCTACAAGGGGTGGGCGACCTACAGCATGCACTGCATCCGCTAGAGAGAGACCATTAGGGAGAGAGGCTCTGAGGACTAGCCTACTAGGAGCATATGTCCCTTAGTCACCACAGGGTCCCGAAGGACTGTGGGTTTGGAATTGTTGGGTTGGGGCCCTAGTTGTTGTTAGCTCTGTGACTCATGAGAAACATCCATTACTCAAAAGTGGAGTTCCCTTGGCCGATCGACAGTTCTGTGAAATGGTGGGGAATATCCCCCTCCCCGGGTGGCTGAGACCAAAACAACGGAACTCGAATGGTTCAGTGGCTGCAAACCACAGACGAGAGGAATGAAGACATTCGGCATTGATAGATCACCACTAACAGGGCTAAGGTGTTGATGCTCGCGAGACTGGGTTGCCGTCCATAAAAGAGAATGCAAATAGCAGTCACGGAGAAAGGCAGTCGATATGCAGCTAGGATGATTTGCCTACACACGCATATACACGAATGGCTGGAGCGCAGTAGTCACGAGGCGGACTCCACTATCCCAGAAGCAGCAACTGCCTCCTCTGAGCAACAGAGAAATGCAAAGAGGGAGGAAGGCCAAGGTTGGATCTCGTATCAAAACGGGGAGAAGCGCATGCACCAGCACAGACACGAAGGACCCGGGGAGGGGTCATCTCTGTAGCCCATGGCATCCCAGGGCGTATGCGAAATCGGAGAAAACCGGAATCGTAAAACTATGCACGGGAAGACGCTAATGTATATCCTCCGAATGAAACATCGGTGGGAGAAGAGAACAAGGCGTTGAGCATTCAATCCACCAATATATTCATATACGCATGTCATCACCCCATCGAGGAAACTGCACATATGTTACAAGTTCGGCGCCGGCATCGCGGCACGGCCACCATTTCACTTACAGGGAAGTTCACAGGAGAGCAACAAAGAGAAAAGATGGCGAAGAAGGGGGGAGGGGTTGGCTCATATCATCGCCATCCCTCACTCCTCTCGCTTACATTCGACGGAGAGAAAACAAGGCGGAGAAGAAATAAGAAACGCAGACGCCCACCTGTTCTGAGAACAGAGTATCGGGACACCTTCTTCTTCTCCGGCTCCGGAGGGCTTCAAGCTGAGGATGGAAGACAGCGGCGAAGGGTGCTCAAAGGAACCCTACTTCGCTCGCAAGAAAACCCCTTCTCTCTCCCCGACGATTGTCTCTCAGACCCTTTCTCTTATCTCTCGATTTTCTTCTTTTGAAAACATCTTCGCCTCTCCTTTTTTTTCTTCTATTTTCGAATTGCCTCCCTATTTCGCCTTGTCGAGCAGCCACATATATATAGGAGCGGGCTCGAATCCTAATCCGGCACGAGGAATGGCGCGTCGGGGAAGGGAGCTCCACCTTTAGCGCGCCGGAATATGAGAGCGCCGGGTAAAGGGGCTTTTGCGCGCCGGAATGGAGGGGCACCGGATAAGAGGGCGCGCCGATTTAGGGCGTGCCGTATTAGCATCTCCCACACGTCGCGGGTCAGCCGATGAGTCCGGGGATTGTTCTGGGGATCACCGTGAACATTTATCTCCCCACCGTTCTTCGAAACCTCGACGAGATGCCTTGTCGAAGCTCTCAGGACGACGTATGGCCATTCTCGGAACTTCAGATGTCTTCGGTTTGCACACGCGGGTTTTCCACTGACACGGCTCTCGGCACTATGATATGTGCCGCTGGCTCGGCCTGGCTTGTGCTCAAAGCTTCTTGGAGGGTGGGATAACATCCGGGATAGTTCCGCCTAGGCTAGGCGATCATTCGGCCACTAACGGGTCCATCTTGCTGGGAAGCCGTACCCGTGCCGGGTGACCGGGATATTTTGCCGACAGAGCTTTCGGTCCTCCGTTCTGAAGAGCCAAGGGCATTCTTTCATCTCAGGAGAGTCTTTCATGAGATGGGTGGCCACCGGGTAGACCATCATCCTTGGTCGGACAACGGGTGTAGTGTATGCGGCACAACGGAGTCGATGCCGGTTCATTGGGCAGGCTTGGTCGCACTGCCGGTTGGTTGTGAGTTCATCTCGATTCTCCTGAGGTGAAGTCCCCATGCTCATACAGGGTGACTCGAGGCTCTGGCAGCTTGAGAAGTCTTCAATATGTTGGTATTTATCGGCTTCTGTGCTTCAGTGGGCCGTGTTATTCGTCTTTGACGCTTGGTCGCCGCGAGTGATATTTTGAGTGCCAACAAATGCCCCCCAGCCGTGGGCATTGCAAGCAAGGCACGAGCGTAGAAAGGCCGACGGATGAGCCTCGCCTGTGATGATCTCCTCTTCAATTGATGGAGGCTCGGAACGGCCCTTAATCCGGCACAGATGCCAATCTGACGCCGTTTGACTGTTAATACGACGCGGGTTAATCCAGCGCGCCCCTGGCCTTTTACGTTTTTAACACGGTGCGGCCTGAAGGTTGCACTGTAGTTAATCCGGCGCGGCCTGGTGCTTGGAGGAAGTTAATCCGGCGCGCCTTCAACCGGTGCGCCTTTTGTTTGAAGGATGCTAATTCGGCGCGCTAAATAGCGCGCCGGATTAGCAAAGGGGAGGCATTTCCCTATATATTTATTCATCCTTGATTTTTTTCTTCATCCCTCCTCATTCGCACCGTAGCTTTCTCTCTCCTCCCTTTCTTCTCCTCTCGCGGCGCCGAGTGAGCTGAGGGCGTGGGCGGGCCTTCTTAGTGGTGAGCGGAGCGCTTGTTTATTCAGGTTTTGAACCCATCTTTTGGGCCCCGGGAGGCTCCTAGTAGGGCTTGCCCTCGGAGCTATTCCCCCGGTTGTCCCATTTGGCCTCTGTGTAATGCCGGTGGCTGCTTTTAGGGGCCGTTCCCTTAGTGGGCGTGTTCCCGCTTTTCTTTGGCAATCTCCCGTGCTGGGGAGACTCTGCCGAAATTTTGTCAGAAATTTATTTGGATCAACTATTTTTTGACTTTGTTTATCGTTTGATGCACTTCTTTGCAGCTAACATGGCATCTGGTTCTTCTTCTTCCGCCTCCCGCGCCGTGGTGATGTGGGAGAACGTCCATTCCCTTGATCGGGGGCACGATCAACTTGTCGTAGTTGCAGAGTCCTCAGATTCGGAGACCGATACTGTGGACACTGGCCGTCTCCTCATCCTTGGAGGTGATTCTTTTCACTATGACCGGGAAGGCGCTGTCAGGCGGGATTACCGCAAGTATAAACATCTGATGTCCTTCCTTCGGCGCTTCAACCTTTAGGGGAAGAGAGACATGTTCCTCGTCCATAAGGCCGAGCAGGCCTTGTTAGTGGAGAGGGATAGTCTAACAGACTGTGTGGTGCGGGGAAGGCCAATTTATCTTCCCAGAGAAGTTAGGAAATGGAGCGTCGTGCTTGGACTACAAGATCTGGCTCCAGAAGATGGGCTGCTGACCAGGGACCCTGAATTTATGCCCGCTCGGTTGAATGATTCCGCAGGCCGGGTAGACCGAGAAAAGCCGATCTTTGGCTTATTTCTTGCCCCGTTGAGATGGGGGTACAGAGAAGAATCCTTTCTGTTGGACTGCCTGGCGGTCCCTTTTAAGCACCAGATATCCGTGGGGTGGTTCGCCGAGCTGAGGGCCACCGATGCTCATGTGTTCAGACCTGGAGCAGTGGAGTTCACAGATTATGTGATGCATCATTACGCTCCCATCCTGACCAGGGCTGGTGTCTATCACAGCGTATACGCCTCAAGATACCGCTACCCCATCTCCCGAGGCTTATGCTGCGGCATGATCGAAGTATTCTACCCCGAGTACAACACTTTCTATACCTCGGAGGGAGAGACTTCTCTGGAATTATGGAGCCTCTCATAGCTTAGCGGTCTACCTGTTGATGGGGAACCGTACGAGGAGGTCTGCTGGCCCGACTGGTTGAAAGATCAGACCGACGATGAGGGTCGGTATCTGGCGGGTCACGCTTATCGCTATCTGATGAAGGCGTACCGCACCCTCTATCACTCGTCGCACGACACGAGGGAAGCTCGAAAGCCGGGCGAGAAGCGGAGGGTGCGGATGGGCACCTGGCTCCAATATTTCTTCGGCGGGAAGAAGAAGTATGAAGACTTTCCCCCGATAGCGCCAATGGCTCCGAAGCGGAAGAAGAGAGTTCGACGCCAGGCCGCATCATCATCGTCTTCAAGAGGAGGGCAGAGGGAGGACCCAAACCCTACTGGTGTCGACGCAGTCACCCACTGTGCTACGTAGCTGGTTTACTAGATCTGTTCTTTCGCTCTTCCGTAAGGTGACGAGAGCATGATTAGGGCAGAGGCCATTTACCCTGCCTGTCTCATGGCTTGGGGTACTAAGCTGTCCCTTTGCCCGGTGGCTCTGTGTCTTATTTACAAGATGTTGGGAGACCTGCACAAGACACGTCTCCCCAGGAATATGCGGACGGTTGGTCCGCTACACTTTTTCAATGCTTGGGTCTGTACCCTGTTCCTGGAGGCGGCTCCTCGAGCGTTACAGTCGGTTCATCTCCATTCGGGGCAAGTTGACCCGGGTTCCCACAGATTCTCCCGGGGTTCTTCACTTTTGGAGCTTAGCTGCCCACTCCAACCCGCTGGTGAACAGGACGAGGCAGTGCAAGCTGTTTGAGACCGAGGAGTATATCCATCCGATTTCCGAGGCCAAGTGTACCAGGCCCATTCTTGAGCCGGAGTTGGTTGACTGGGCGCTGGCTATCAGGCCGAGTGACCTTGTATTCCGCAAGAGCGGCATTTTGTGGTTGGAGCCGTATTATCCATTCCGCTTCAGCCGAAACTTTGGCTACAACCAGCACATTCCACATTCTTCTTCACAATTTACGTTGCCTAACAGGCACAGGGCCGGGCAAGTTTCAAATGATGATGCCCGGATATGGTGGGACTTCTTCCACCGCCAGGAGGATGTTTCTTTCAGGGTGCCAACCCTTGCCCGTTTCCCCCGCGTCACTCCTGAGTATATCAAGGGGTGGAACGCGCAGACGGGGTTCTACAGGTGCTCCCGACGAGAGTGTTGGGCAGTAGCAGAGCATAGGTTTCTGGACTCCCAGCCAGAGCCAGCCTTTGATATTGAGCCCTACTAGGAAGCTGAAATCCTGAACCAATACAGAAGTAAGGGCCTATCTGGAGGCCCGAAAGGCCGTGAAAAGTCACAGGACCAAAGTTGACCCGAAGCTGCCCACAACCAGCAAGGATGACTATGTGAAAACACTTCGGGGTTGAGGGTGGTCCTTCAGCAACTCCCTCTGCCGGTGGAGGAACCCATCTCAGTTGTGGCTGACTGGCGTCCCGAGGTGGATTGGTTGTACCCCTATCGGATTTTCATCCGTAGGGAAGACAGGCGGGATGCTTTATATGACAACACCCCCTGGCTATTTGCGCTCCTTCGCTCACATGGTCTTTCAGTGGGTGGTCCCAGTGAAGCCATTCTAGATCGGCCCCTTCATATCTCGTTCAAATATGCCGACAGATGGGGGCTGGACCACCTGAGCTTATATTATCACTTGTCTTCTCGTGGCCATGAGGACCTGGCGCTGCTGGCCGAGCCGAGTGAAAAGATAGGAGATTTATGTTGGCTTATTCGTGAGGCAGCTTCGAGAGACAAAGTGCCCTCGCTATATTATTGGCCTCTCTTCCCCTTCTACACGGGGCCAGCAAGTATGTTCTATTTCTTCATTCAGGCCCTTCGGCCAGCCTCTTTTCTTCATTATGGTGTATTATTCTCACCTTCGTGCATGTGCAGTCCGACCAACTTCGGAGGAGACTCGGCACTTTAGGGAGCTGATAATAAAAGCTCAGAAGCCAGCATACTTCGAGGCTCCGGAGCCGGCCCCGACCACGACGCAACTACCTCCTGGTGATTCGCGAAAGCAGACTCGATCCCAATTAAGGGAGGTCATTGGGAAGGCCAAAGCGGCAGTAACCCGAGTGACACGGGCACGCCGAAGGAAGGCCGCAGAAAAGGAACCAGCAACCGTTCTTCCTCTGGTTGTATCCTTCGAAGAGTTCGAGGCTTCCCGCATGTAAAGGCCAGAAGCTGAAGGTAGGCTCTTCATCTCTCCAGAATTCATTGGCTCACTTTGGCTGCCTTGGCTAATCCATGTTGACAGTTGCCGACACAGTCGTTGCGGTCGTCGGGCTGGAGGCGACGGTAGGCGCCGTGGCTAGGGAAGGGGCAGAGGAAGTCCTTACTGCTCCCGTAGAGAGAGATCTGCCTTCTCCAACGCCCAGACAGGAAATGGAAGGTAATTTATAGTTTAATCGCGACGCCACCGCGAGTCTTCATGCCTTCAGTCGGCTTGACTATTTCTTGCTGTAAATTTCAGTTGATATGCAACCGTCATTACTCCCGGGCGCAGAGGGTGCAGAGGAAGCGATTGCCCAGGGGCAGGGCGAGCTTGTCCCTGAGATCCCATCAATTGTTGCTCCTGGTGTGGAGTGCATGAAGGAAGTCCCTACTGAGTGTGATGCTTCTCCTGGCGAGGTTCCTGCTCCGATGGTGGAGCGTCCCGAAAGAGCAGAGGAGTCCTCTTCCTTGAGCAGGTCGATTACGGTGGCGGCTCCAGTGATGAGGAGTTCCCACATGTTGACACAGAGACTGAGGATGCCAGGGCATCTTCGGCATATGAAAGTGATCACCTGACTTTCAGCCCGCCCCGGTTGTCATGGAGCGGTCCTGGGCCGTTAGGCTCACTCGTGAGCGAAGGGGCTGGGGCCGCAGAGGTTGCCCTTGGAGATTTGAGCCTAGTACCGGCTGAGGTGAGGACCCTCCCGTGATCGGCGCTTGCTGCCCTTCCTTTCTCTTCTTTTTAGCTTTCTGATGTACATATTTCTGGTGCAGACTGAGGTGGTGCTGCCAACCATAACGGTGCAGATACCCCTCCCGGCTCTAGGCGCGGGTCACGCAACTTTCCCGCCCATCTTACGGCCTATCGCACTATGATATCCCAAGGACTATGCAGCGACAGCGGGTCCAGCGGGACTCGGAGTACTTGTGAGGGCTGACGAGTTGGTAGTAGTCAAGGACTCCTAGCCATTGGAAGTCGCACAACGGTCGGCTTTGGAGAAAGGTGGCTCCTCCGAGGTAGAGGCGGGAGAGATCGTCAAAGAAGAAGCCGGGACTACTGGGGCCTTGGCTCTTATTGCTGAAACTGGCCATATGGGAGTCAGTCGAGTTGGAGGCGAGGAGCAGATGTCCTCGGCTCTTGATGTTCCTATTGCAGCTTCATCCCAAGGGGCTGGCAGGGAAGTCACCGTCATCGAGACTCCAGCTACCATATCAGTCACCGCGGTTGTTCCCCACACAAGTGCGCTGTAGATCATGCCGTCGTCATCTTCTGGGACGAGCGACAATATCTGGGCCACCGTGGACAGCAGAGTGGAGTTCGAACTACCCGAGACTTCACCGCTCGGTCTCCAGTCATCGAGTGACCTTGTGTGGCAGTTTTTAGGGACCCTTCAGCAGACCATAACGGCCAGCAGAGATTTGACTTATGTTCAGCTGAGGGGCTTGATAGAGCACTTGTCCCGCTCGCTGTTGGCTTTTGGTTGCCCCGTGGACGACTGGACTCCACGGGTGATTTTGCTTCTTAAATATGTAAACAGAAGGGAATTCTTAGGCCGGGAGGTAGCTGACTAGCTGGCGGCCATAACACTGGAGCGAGCTGAATGCCGAGCAGCTCTCATCTCTTTGAAAGGGACTGCGACGAGGATGAGGAATGATGCTAATGCCTCTTTGCGGTGCCGAAGCTTCCTTACGGCCCGGATAGCAGAGCTACATGCCGAACTTTCAAGGGCAGAGGCTGAGCTTCAAGAAGTAGAGCGCCTGGAAGTCCGGAGGATGGAGGAGGCAGAGATGGCCGAGGGACAAGTTGCTTCCCTCGGGGAGAAACTATCTCAGCTGGAGGCCACTGAGTTTAGACTGCAAGAACTAACCCGCCATCCTTCCTTGGGCATTCCAGAGCTGGAGGACATCTTCCGACGCCCTCTGCCATAGTCTTTTCTATTTGCCCCTTTTTGATGGACTCCATGTATTCCGGGGAATGCCCCGCGTTACATGTATCCCTTTGTTTTACAGAAATGAAATATCCCCATTTGCTGCTAAATGCCAACTCCAACTTTGCATTGGCCCTTCCTCCCCTTTTATTCACCAGTTAACTCTAGTCCGAGTATATGAGTTATTAGGGCAGGAGAGCACTCACGCCTTTAGGGAAGGGGTGAGGTGTTCGCTCCACCGTGCTGTGACCATTCTCGGGACCAGGCAACGGCTAGTGCAGGCCAAGAGTTTGAAGGACCAAAAGGGTATAGGGGCCCCTTCAGGGCTAGGAAATGAGGACAGACGGCTTGTCAGTCGGATTCATTGATGCTGACGGAAATTGAGGGTAGGGTTTATTCATCAACAGGGTTTATATGGACCAAAAGTAGTTTACTGCATAACGAGGACGAGGGGTCCAGGTTAGGGGGGAAAGTTGACCGGTCCTGTCAATGGCGACAAGGGTCGATAGAAATTCGATCAGTCTAGTAGACGGCGACGAGGATCGATAGGCCATAGATCGATCTTGCTGATGGTGACAAGGGTCGGAATGGTAGACGGTCTTGCCGATGGTGACCAGAACCGAAAAAGGTAGCGACCGATCTTGTCGATGGAGACAAGGGTCGGAATGGTAGACGGTCTTACCGATGGTGACAAGGACCGAAAAAGGTAGCGATCGATCTTGCCGATAGTGACAAGGGTCGAAAAAGGGCAGAAGGAAGTGGAATGATGAACGAGGATAGCCTCGCTACTACATTATCATTTCATCATTTTTTATTGATTAATTTTTTTATTCGTCATCATTTTTATCACATTACTGACTCAAGCGCCCTTTCGGGTTTTCGTCGAAGTCAGCCCCCTCTTGCTTTTGCCCACACGCCCTTTCGGGTTTTCACGTGGCGGGGTACCCGATTTTACCTGTAACGCCCTTTCGGATTTTCGTTACAGCCGGGTTATAATCATTTTTGCCCCTGCCCTAATATAGGAACAAGGCCGGCGGGGTATCTCTATTTTTAACCCCATCTTTCTTTTTTTTTGGGAAGAAGCCGGGACACAGGAGAGCCTGCCTGCTAGCATGCTGATCGGCCTTGTCGATGATGACAAGGGTCGGATCCTGGTTTAGTTCGTCGACATTGGTTAAATGCCGAAGCAAAGGCTATAGTTCTTAACAGGGATGGAAGGTCCATGTTAAGGGATAGAGGCTGACCGATCCTGCCGATGATGACGAGGGTCGAACATAGGTTAATCCATCGGCATGGGTCACATGTCGAAGCAAGGACAGATTCATTAACAGGGACGGAAGGTCCAAGTTAAGGGTAGAGATCGACCGATCTCGCCGATGATGACGAGGGTCGAACATAGGTTTGTTCATCGACATGGGTCACATGTCGAAGTAAGGATAGATTCCTTAACATGGACGAAAGGTCCAAGTTAAGGGTAGAGATCGACCGATCTCGCCGATGATGACGAGGGTCGAACATAGGTTTGTTCATCGACATGGGTCACATGTCGAAGCAAGGATAGATTCCTTAACAGGGACGAAAGGTCCAAGTTAAGGGTAGAGATCGACCGATCTCGCCGATGACGACGAGGGTCGAACATAGGTTTGTTCATCGGCATGGGTCACATGTCGAAGCAAGGATAGATTCATTAACAGAGATGAAAGGCCCAAGTTAAGGGTAGAGATCGACCGATCTCGCTGATGATGATGAGGGTGGAACATAGGTTTGTTCATCGGCATGGGTCATATGTCGAAGCAAGGATAGATTCATTAACAGGGACGAAAGGTCCAAGTTAAGGGTAGAGATCGACCGATCTCGCCGATGATGACGAGAGTCGAACATAGGTTTGTTCATCGGCATGGGTCACATGTTGAAGCAAGGATAGATTCATTAACAGGGACGAAAGGTCCAAGTTAAGGCTAGAGATCGACCGATCTCGCCAATGATGACGAGGGTAGAACATAGGTTTGTTAGGAGATCTCCGATGGGACTCTTGATGATTGTCCTTTGGGAGTCTCATTAGGAGGAGAATAAAGAGGAACTTTTTAGATTACCACTTTACTGACCCGAGCGCCCTTTCGGGTTTTCGCCGAAGCCAACCCCCTCTTGCTTTTGCCCACACGTCCTTTCGGGTTTTCACATGGCGGGGTATCCGATTTTGCCTGTAACGCCCTTTCGGGTTTTCGTTACAGCCGGGTTATAGCCATTTTTGCCCTTGCCCTAATATAGGAACAAGGCTGGCGAGGTATCTCTATTTTTAACCCCATTTTATTTTTTTTTCTTTTTGCTCATGTAACAGAAGGACGTTGAGAGAGTCGGCTAGGACACGAAGTCTTGTGCCTAGAAAGAGGGTTTACTCGTCAGCAGGAAGGCAATGCTGATGCAAGGGATAGATTTGTGCCGATTCGAGCGTAAGGCCCGCAATGGCAATGTTGTATAAAGGTCGGTTAGGACACGAAGTCTTGCGCCGAGAAAAGGGGTTTATTCATCAGCAAGGAGACAATGCTAACGCAAAGGATGGATTCGTGCCGATTCGGGCGTAAGGCCCGCAATGGCAAAGATGTATATATTATGTGAGTTTGGCTAGGGCAGAGTACCACTGGGCCGAGGCGTGGGTAGCTTGGTCAGGGCGGAGTGCCACTAGACCAAGGTAATGGCAGCCCAGTCAGGGCGGAGTGCCACTAGATCGAGGAAAAATGTAGCTCGATCAGGGCGGAGTGCCACCAGACTAAGGAAAAAGATAGCTCGGTCAGGGCGGAGTGCCACTGGACAAAGGTGAAGGTAGTTCGATCAGGGTGGAGTGCCACTAGACCAAGGTGGAGGTAGCTTGGTCAGGGCAGAGTGCCACTAGGCCAAGGTGAAGGTAGCTCGATCAGGGCGGAGTGCCACTAGACTAAGGTGGAGGTAGCTTGGTCAGGGCGGAGTGCCACTAGACCAAGGTGGGTGTAGCTTGGTCAGGGCGGAGTGCCACTAGACCAAGGTGGGTGTAGCTCGGTTAGGACGGAGTGCCACTAGACCAAGGTGGAGGTAGCTTGGTCAGGGCAGAGTGCCACTAGACCAAGGTGAAGGTAGCTTGATCAGGGTGGAGTGCCATTAGGCCAAGGTGAAGGTAGCTTGATCAAGGCGGAGTGCCACTAGACCAAGGTGGAGGTAGCTTGGTCAGGGCGGAGTGCCACTAGACCAAGGTGAAGGTAGCTCGATCCGGGTGGAGTGCTGCTAGACCAAGGTGGAGGTAGCTTGGTCAGGGCGGAGTGCCACTAGACCAAGGTGAAGGTAGCTCGATCAGGGCGGAGTGCCACTAGACCAAGGTGGAGGTAGCTTGGTCAGGGCGGAGTGCCACTAGACTAAGGTGAAGGTAGCTTGATTAGGGTGGCCACTAGACCAAGGTGGAGGTAGCTTGGTCAGGGTGGAGTGCTACTAGACCAAGGTGAAGGTAGCTTGATCAGGGCGGAGTGCCACTAGACCAAGGTGGAGGTAGCTTGGTCAGGGCGGAGTGCCACTAGGCCAAGGTGAAGGTAGCTCGATCCGGGTGGAGTGCCGCTAGACCAAGGTGGAGGTAGCTTGGTCAGGGCGAAGTGCCACTAGACCAAGGTGAAGGTTGCTCGATCAGGGCGGAGTGCCACTAGACCAAGGTGGATGCAACTTGGTTAGGGCGGAGTGCCACTAGACCAAGGTGAAGTAGCTAATTCAGGACGGAGTGCCACTAGACCAAGGTGGGTGTAGCTTGGTCAGGGCGGAGTGCCACTAGACCAAGGTGAAGGTAGCTTGATCAGGGGGGAGTGCCACTAGACCAAGGTGGAGGTAGCTTGGTCAGGGCGGAGTGCCACTACACCAATGTGGAGGTAGCTTGGTCAGGGCGGAGTGCCACTAGGCCAAGGTGAAGGTAGCTCGATCCGGGTGGAGTGCCGCTAGACCAAGGTGGAAGTAGCTTGGTCAGGGCGGAGTGCCACTAGACCAAGGTGAAGGTAGCTCGATCAGGGCGGAGTGCCACTAGACCAAGGTGGATGCAGCTTGGTCAGGGCGGAGTGCCACTAGACCAAGGTGAAGTAGCTCGGTCAGGGCGGAGTGCCACTAGACCAAGGTGGGTGTAGCTTGGTCAGGGCGGAGTGCCACTAGACCAAGGTGAAGTAACTCGGTTAGGGCAGAGTGCCACTAGACCAAGGTGGAGGTAGCTTGGTCAGGGTGGAGTGCCACTAGACCAAGGTGAAAGGTATTCCGATTATTCAGGGAATGCCGGTTGCACCGTGTGATACATCTTTATATGCTTTCCATTGAGGGGAGAGAACTGGACGACTCCTTTGTGGTCTACCAGGACATAGGCACCCCCTTCATATACTCGACGGATGATGTACGGTCCAACCCAGTTTTTGACCAACTTCCCTTTGGGGTTAGCGGCCATCACTTCTCTTCTTTTGACCATTACCAGGTCTCCCTTCTTGAACTCTCACCCTTTGACCAGCTTATCAAAAGCACGGGCCATGCGAGCTTGGTAGAGCTGGATGTTTTGTTACGCCCGGAGGTGCTTTTCTTCAAGCTCGGTGAGCTCTTCCAATCTTCTTTCTGCATTGGTTTGTTCACCGCTGACTAGTCCATGCTGGATGGCGACTCGCAGCGAAGGAACTTCTAATTCAATTGGCACCACAGCTTCTGACCCATACACGAGGGAGAATGGCGATCAGCCGGTTGGGGTTTTATAGACAGTACGATAGGCCCAGAGCGCCTCGTACATCCTTTCTTCCCAGTCCTTTTTATTAGACTTGACAGTCTTTGCCAGCAACGTGCATAGTGTCTTGTTGAAGGCTTCTGCAAGTCCATTGGCTTGAGGGTTGTAGGGGGACGATGTCCTCCAGTCAATCTTGTATTTGTCGGCCCAGCCGGTAAACCTTCTGATTTCTGAAATGGCTGCCATTGTCAGAGATAATTCGGCTGGAAATATTTCGGACCGGAATATTATGTTCTGCCGGAAGAATCTTGCAACCAGTTCTCCCATCACATCTCTTAACGCAACTGCTTCTGCCCATATGGAGAAGTAATCTGTAGCTGCTAAAATGTATTTGCACCCTGATGAAGACGATGGTAGTGGCCCTACCACGTCCGTGCCCCATTGAGCCAACGGCCAGCTTGGTAAGGTAGGATGTAGTGGCACTGGAGGCCTTCTTGACACATTGGCGTGTTCTTGACACTTTTGAAAAGCCCTGGTGAACTTGCAGCTGTCATCAAATATAGTGGGCCAATAGTAACCTAATTTCTTTATCTCAATTTTCATCTTTGGGCCGGCCTGATGCGCTCCAGCTGATCCCGCATGGATTTCTTGCATCACCTGCCCCGCTTTTGCTGAAGACAAGCAACGAAGTAGGACTTTTCTTCGGGCATCTGCCATTATTCGGAACAAGGTTCCGTTCCTCATCTCATAAGAGTCTTTGACCCTCATGAGTTTCATTCTCTGTTCTTTTCCTTTAGGGAGCTGCTGGTGTTGGAACCACCGCAGGAGATGTTCTCGCCAATCGGGCTGCTGAACCTCTTCGACGGCTACCACCTCAATCTCTTGTTCGTCGGCTAAGACCTTTGTTACACTGGGGACTTGCCGGTGGTTGATCACTGTTATATTCAGGCTCGTGTCTGGCGGGACCGCCAAAGAACTGGCCAGCTTAGCGAGGGCGTCTGCCTGAGCATTCTGGCCTCGGTTGATATGCTTGATGCTGATGAAGTAGAATCTTGACATCAGGCGGGTTGCCAACTGATGGTAGGGGAGGAGCTCTTACTTTCTCACATCGAACTCTCCTTCCAGTTGTTTTATAACCAGCATGGAGTCTCCAAATGCTTCCAGCATCTGAATTCCCATGGATAGAGCAATTTGCAACCCGATTATTAGGGCTTCATACTCTGCTTCATTATTTGTGTAATGCTTGTTTATCGAGCAAGATGTGTGTACCACTTCTCCTTCTGGAGATTTCAGGACTATGCCTGCTCCTGCCCTGACCCTAGCTGATCCAGTGGTAGAGGTGTCAATTCTGGAAGCGCCATCGAAATATAGCTGCCATAAAAAGGGCCGCACCTGAGCGACTTCCAGGGTTTCATCTTCAGGAAGCTCCGGTTCCAGCGGGCAGTCCCCGAGTACTGGGTGCTCAGTGAAGAAGTCTGCAATAGCTTGGCCCTTGACGGCCTTGTGCGGCACATAGAAGATGTCAAACTCCATAAGGATTACTGCCCATTTGCCCAAGCGACCTTTGAGTGGCGACTGGGACATAATATACTTTAGCGGGTCCTCTTTGGATACCAAGCCGATTTCATGCGACAACATGTAGTGTCGAAGCTTCTTAACTGCGAAGACCAGTGCCAGACAACTCTTCTCAATATAAGTACATTTCCCCTCAGTTCTGACCAGTCTCCGACTGAGGTAATAGAGGGCTTGTTCTTTCCCTTCTTCATTATTCTGGGCCAGCATTGCCCCCAGGGAATTATGTGTGGCTACTATATATAATATCAACGGCCGTCCTTTCACCGGTGCGCCCAGCACTGGAGGAGTCTTCAGATAGTCTTTCAGCTTGTCAAAGGCTGTCTGGCAATCTTCATCCCAGTAGAAGGGAACATCCTTCATTATCAATTTGTGGAAAGGCTGGCATCGCCCTGACAAATTGGAAATGAATCACCGGATATAAGCCAAGCGGCCCTGTAGTGATCTCAGCTCGGAGAGATTTCTTGGTGCAGGTAGCTCCTGAATTGCTTTGATCTTTGCGGGGTCTATCTCGATTCCCCGATATCGGACAATGAAGCCCAAGAACTTTCCGCTCGATACTCCGAACGCACATTTCATAGGGTTCATCTTCAGCTCATGCTGCCTCAACCTCTGAAAGATAATCCGGAGGTCCTACAGATGGTCTTGCTTTCTTCTGGTCTTGACCACCAGATCATCTATGTAGCACTCGACCTTGTGGTAGAGAAACTCATCAAAGATTCTGGTCATTGCACGCTGATAAGTTACGCCAGCATTCTTTAGTCCGAACGGCATCCTCTTATAGTGATAGATGCCTTTAGGGGTTCGGAAGGCAGTATGAACTCGGTCATGCTCCGCGATCCAAATCTGGTTGTAGCCGGATGACCCGTCCATGAATGACAGGGCCTCATGACCGGTTGTGGCATCAATCATGACTTCCGTTATTGACACTGGAAAGTCATCCTTGGGGCATGCTTTATTTAGATCTCGGAAGTCAACACATATCTGGATCTGTCTATTTTTCTTTTTCACGGGGACGATATTCGCCAGCCACGTGGTGTACTGGTTTTCTTCGACAAATCCCACGTCAATAAGCTTGTCGACTTCAGCACAAATTTGAGTAATGAGTTCTGGCCTCATGCGTCGCGGCGGTTGCTTCACTGGCTCGGCTTCAGGGCTGATTGCCAACTCATGCTGTGAAATTACAGGATTCAGACATGGCATCTCTTTGTAAGTCCAGGCGAAGCAATCCCGGTATTCTTGCAGTAGCTGGATATACAGCCCCCGTTCTTCTGGGGACAGTTGGGCACTGAGGAAGGTAGGCCTAGGGTCCTCCTCACTTCCCAAGTTGATTTCTATCAGTTCATCGACTGTGGCTTGGCCTCCGTCTTCTATCTCTGGAGGTGCCGGTTGGAGGTAAACGAAGTCTGGAATACCATCTTGAGGGCCGAGTACTTCAACTTCCTCATCTGACACCATCAGAGCTTCTCAAAAGTCCTATGTTTCATTTGATAGTGGCCGCGCGTATTGCTCTTTCAGCCAATCCGCTGCCATTGTAGTCTCCCAGGGTAAGAGAGCAGCTTCAGTCCTTGCAGATGGGGTTGCAGTCGTGCCAGACTGGTGACTGCTTGTCGTTGGGTTGGAACAGCAACCCAGTCTCGTGGCAAAAGGTGAGGAGATCTCACCTTCTGGGGCAGTTGCATCTTCAATAGGAGTGGCAGTCCCATTGTCGGTAGCACACACCTCCTGGTCGGGGCTGGCCGAGGCTTCCCCGATTGGCACAAGGGGTGCAGAGGTCATTGTTGGTAGGACTCCACAGGAGGGAGAGATCCCTGCTTCTTCAACACCTTCGCTGCTGCTAGCCGTATCAAATTCGGCTTGCATGGCCACCTCTTCGGGATAGACCTGCTCCCAACATCGGCAAGGAATCACGGTCTCTGCTTCTTGATTTTCGGGCTGGCCCGGGTTAGCATGTTCAGCTTCCGCTGGGTATTCATCAAAGGTTGCCCCCAGCGGGCTGTCTTTAGCAGGGTAGAAGGCGGAGAGGGTGTCCACCTAGTATCGGCCACTGTGATAATATTCTTCCAGGGTGAAGCCCAACCCCGGGTGCTGAGAGACGTGTCTCATTTCCTTATCCAGATTTGCGGGATACCACATTTTCTGGAAAGCTTCCTTGCGCTTTTGAGACTGATCGGAGGGGATGCGCTGCTTCTGAAACATCCTGGCCATCCTATTAGTTGTGAATGCCAGACCCTTGACGGGGACCGACGGGTTGCTTATGTCTTCGGGGAGGCTGCAGTCTGTGTCTTCCTTAGTAGTGTGCTCTTCAGCCGTATAGAACAAGTTGTTAGGTCCATCTTCCTGTGTCACCTCCCAAGTTTTGAAAGGCTCGACAGTGGGGTTATCAAGGCCGGGAATCGGCTTGATGAGGCCGTCCGGGATTCCGATGTGGTTATGCTTCTGACCGACCCGCACTTCATTAGCTTCAGCGTATAATACTGGAGGTGCTATTCTGCCCACGTCCCCGGATGCTGTGATATGGGAGACCACCTTGGGCTTGACATATCTGCGCGGCGGTGGTGGATACCAATTGCCGCCGGATGCGCTTCTCGATGCCCCCGCAGGGGTCTTAGCTTCTGAGGTCTTCTGGGGAGGCCTTGTATATAGGTTGGCGTCCGCTAAATGACATTCAAATACCTCGAACGGGTGGAGGTCTGCAAAGATCCTCTCCTCCTTCCCTTGAAGACTGTATTTGATACATTGGTGGAGCGTAGATGGCACCACCATATTTTTATGCAGCCATGGGCGGCCGAGCAGTGCTTTGTACGAGGTGCGGGAGTCAATGACATGGAAATGCACCGTCGTAGTGAAATCCGCTAGGGTAAGGGTAAACTCTGCCACCCCCATTGACACTTCACATTTTTGATTGAAGCCGGTGATACGCATATCCCCGACTTTCTCGAGATGCACGTTGAAGTGGTGCCTCTCGTATATTCTATAAGGCAGGATGTTGACCGCTGCACCGGGATCAACCAGAATCCTGTTCAGCTCCCTTCCATTCAGGTGCCCCTTCATATACAGCGGCCTGTTGTGGCTGATGGTAGGCAGCAGCATATCTTCTGGAGTGAAGGTCATGCTAGCCTCCGGCATTGCTTCAGCCAAACATGTCTCAAAATGAGCAGGCGTCTGCAGAGCAGTAATGATCGCCTGTCGAGTCTCTTCACTCAAGGAAAGGATCTCCCAGATTGTAAATCGAGCAGGGAGCTTTTTGAGTAGCTTCATTATTTGGCTCCCAGCTCGGACATTGGAGAGCTTCATCTCTTTAGCCCACCTGGGCTTGGGGAAGTCCTGGGTTGCGGGCCCTGACGGACCTGCTTCATCTGCCTCGGATTCGGCGCCCTTCTGGCTGGTACCGGATCCTCGGCGCTCTTCATTAGCTGCTGCAGGGCAAGCTCCATCTGTATTTGGATCTTCGGCAGATTGTGCTGGCTGCGGGTGAACATCCCCGGGTGCAGGGTTAGCCTCCTGACAAGGCTGCTTCCCCTTAGACATCTTCATGAATTCAAGAATGAAGGGACTGCCTTGCCCCCACTCTTGTTATATAGCCTGGCGGAGGAGGGATCTGGACTCCCTTGATCTCCGGGGTGGTGTCTTGTAGGGCTGCTCTCCCCTGAATATGATGTTTTGGTTGGGTGGCGGCTGGCGCCCCCATTTCCTGCCTGACCGGGTTGCATGTGTAGTAGTTGCGGCCTCAGCCCTACCTCCCTCCAAAAGGGGTGTGAAGTAAATTTCCTCTTCTTCCTCTTCTCCGGGCGGGTTGAAGAGTGCTGATAGAGAATTGCAGGAAACAACCTGCACTTTATCGGCCTTAGCGGCCCTTCTCTTCTTCTTTTGTTTCTTCTTCTTCCTTGCTTCAGTAGGCGCCTACCCCCAGAACAGACGGCCCTCCTTATCGGATGCTGCTTCAGCTTCCTCCTTTCGCTCGAGTGAGAGCTGCTCCAGTTCTTGCCATGGGACATGGTCCCGCACCAGCAGAGGCTTCAATTCGGGCTGCACGTACTCGTCTAGCCCTTCAATGAGGTTTTGTAGTCGGCGGACCCCAGGGTTGGTTTCCTTGACCACTGGCAGCGGAGTTTGTCTCCTCCGATTGTGTGTAGGTATCCTGATAGTTGCAGGTGGAGTGATCCACACGGGTGCTGCCACCGGCGGAGCAGGTCGGGGTGTAACACCACGGATATATGCCCCCACTTTCGGGCAGGGTGCTTTCTTCCTCTTGTGCTTCGCAGAGATCTGCTGCCACCCCCGCTGTTCCTTCACGGGCTCCAAGAAATGAGTTTCATAAGTGCTCCGCGTACTTGCTTCAGAGATCTCCTCGGGCAGTGCCTGGTATAGGGAGATCATGTTGACTGCTGCCCTCCTCCGAGGGGCTTCATGAGGTTGAGGAGGGTCCACTTTGTACTCTCCCAACTCGATTTCATTTTTCTTCACCATTCCTTCGATGAGGTCCTTGAAAACATAGCAGTCTTCGATTGGGTGCCCAAACGTCTGGTGGTAGGGGCAGAATCTTGGGCTGTCTTTTCTCTTTAGGTCCTCCGGCCTCTTTGGCTCAGGCAGGGTAACCATGCCATATTCCGCTACCCAATCGAACAGAATCCGGGTCATGTCCTTCGGAAATGAATAGGCTTTCTTCATCTTGTCCCGTAGCGAGGGACCTTCTTTACCATCTGGGGCTTCTGCAGGCTGTGGGGTGACCGCCTTCCTGCCTTCATCTTTCTGTTGTTCGAACGCCTTGATATCAAGAGTGTTCGATTCTTTAGGCGACGAGCGCCGCTCCACTGCCTTGCCCTTCTGGGTTGTGCTGGCAGCTGATGTAGGGACAGGTTTGGCCAGAAAGGCTTCCACCTCGGCCACGACATTGTTCAATCGGTCAAACGACCGTATTTCCATTCCGATCATCTTTTCTAGAACCTCCCTCCTGAGGTTCTGTTTACATATTTGTACAGCGTCCTCCTGATGCGGGGGCCGCTTGCACCTCATTCCGAGGTTCCTCCACCTCTTGATATAATCGAGGGCTGTTTCATCGGCCCTTTGCTTTGTTGAGTAGAGTTCGGCCACTATGACCTCCCTCTCTGTA
Source organism: Amorphophallus konjac (assembly GCA_022559845.1). Lineage (NCBI taxonomy): Eukaryota > Viridiplantae > Streptophyta > Magnoliopsida > Alismatales > Araceae > Amorphophallus > Amorphophallus konjac. The sequence continues at coordinate 29,227,769 of CM040127.1, forward strand.
ACATGGAATCTCTCCTTGAACTTCCTCTCCATATCCGACCAGTCGCTGATCGACCCGGTCGGGAGGCTGGAGTACCATTCAAATGCGAGCCCCGTCAGCGAGGACCCGAAAAACTTTAGCAGGTATGACTCATCGGCAGCCAAATCACCCATGATAGTCATGTAATATGCAACATGTTCCTTAAGGGATCCCTTCCCTTTGAACTTGTCGAACTTGGGCGGCTTGTTGACCCCTGGGGGAAGCCTCTTGGCAGCATGGTGTTGCGGGTAGGGCACCCGATAGGAATCAAATGCGACGTAGTCGCCTTCACTTCTTTCTGCGAGCTTCAGCTCGATCATTCTTTCCAACATCATCCGGTTCATGACCGCGGGGTCAACTGACTCCGGATAGAAGTGTGCTGATTGCAGGTACGGGGTGACCAGAGTGGTCGCCTGTGGAGGATGCACCAGCGGGGACGTCTGGTGCACTTGTATGAGCACCGGTGGCATCAGCGGTTGGGGCTGTGGTGGCTGCTGCTGAGTCGTCGCCATGCTCGGCTCGGACGACTGAGGCAAGGTGTAAAGCGGCGGAGGGTCGACATGATGAACCGCTCCCCGAGATGATTCACCCTAGATTTTGGGTGGCTTGGAAATTGACGACTGTTCGTTCTTCTCCATTAGCTGTTTCTTCAGTAAGTCTATCTCTTGCCGATATCTTTGGAGTAGCATCAGGACCGTTGGGTCCATAGTTGTCGCGCTGGGGATAGCTTTCGTTGCTTCCCCGGACGTACCCTCAGGCAGGATGTCGAGGGGGACGTCTTCTTCTTCTTCCGCCGTTACCACATTGGCAGTCAGGACAGGAGCCTCATCATCCCACTGGTGGTAGACCAGGGGTTGCTCTCCCTTAGTTGCTGCCAGGATCTCCCTTGCTGCTTCTGCTATGCAAGTATTCGGCCCCGGCCTTGCAGCCATTCGAGCCAACTCATGGGGGTCTTCGGAAAAGTCCCTTGTATCGGCCGAATATGCCGGCCATGTTGCAGGCGAAGACCTGCATCCTTCTTCTCTGTCGATGGACCCTTCTCTTAGCCCGATCTGGGAAGGTTAGCCTCTCGAACACAGAAGTTCTTCTTGTTTCTTCCCGCCTAGGGGCGGCTTCATCGGCTTTGGTCCCGAAGCCGTCATCATAGCCGTTGTCGTCAACTGATGACAGCATCATCCCTTCTCTTTCATTTTCTTCAACTGCCATTGATGGGCAGTAGTCTTCATTGGCGGCGGTTGCTTGCATCAACCGCTGCTGCCCAAGCGAGGGGTTGCCTAGCCCTCAAAAATAGTTCTTGACCAAGTTGGTCATCTCTTCTCGACCCCGTTCTTGATGCAGCACGGGGGACCGTTGTCCACCTCCCGCAGGAGGGGTATAAGCTAGCCGAGCTCTGTCGGCAGGTTGCTGGAACCTTCGTCCCACAGCAGGGACGTTGGCTTGGCGGGCGCAGGCCCGGAAACTTTCGCGGCGCGGAGGGTCCGCAACCACTTCTTCTTCTTTCGGGGCCAGGCCCCTTTCTCTCCTTCCCTCTGCTCCGTCGTGAGCAAGGCGGCGGCGGACAGGTGCAGCTTGATGAACAGGTTGGACCCTCTTGGGGACCCACACCTGTTTAAATTTCCTTGGCCTGGGGGCCAACTTCTCTTGGCCGTAATGGCCGACTTCTTCTCTTTCTGCCCTCCTTCCAGCGAGGGCTTGATACGAGTTGCGGACGGGGATGGAAGGGACGACCCGATCTGGGACTATTCGCGCGTCACGTCTGTTGAGGAAGACGCGCATGCCACCAACCATCATAGATTTACCGGATTGCGAGAGGGTTTTGGTAACCACAGTAGTACTCCTCCGGATTTGCTTGCGCTGACGTCCTCCGGAGTTCCTGTTGACAGCATCAGGGCGGACCCCACGGACAGCATGGTGCACCAGGCAGCTGGCGACCAAGGTTGGACTCTTGAGCAAGTCGTGGCAGTATCGAGCCTTCAGAGGCTCCATGTTCTTCGTAGCTCCCTCGACAGGCTCCGAGGGTTCCACCTCCAGCATGTCTACGAAGGCTAACCCCAAGAAGTTGGGGAAGCCAACGGCGACAGGGAAGCTGCCGAACACCGTGGGCACCGCCAGGTACCGTTGCGCATGATCATCAACAATTGAAGGGCCAAAGCCGACGACAGTCAGCCTAGTTGTCGTCATCGTTTGCCTGCAAAGACAAACAAACCAATGATCAGCAACCTTTGGGAGGGTCTCGAAGCCCAAGTATCTCAGCAAAGAGATGAAAGGTGACACCGGTCCCACCGGGCGTGCCAGACTGTTTCGATGGGATCTTTTCGTTCTGGTTTCTTTGTTTTATATGATTATCATTTGGGTTTATTTGGTTTATTTCACGTGTCGATCAACCAATTAACTAACTGGTAATTAACTGACTGATTGACTGCGCAGGCGTGCCGGTCACGTACGTGACGAGTTTATTATGCGCTCGTTCTGACCCGTGTCGGGCGAGAGAGAGGTTCGGTCGGGACCAACAGTCCGCCATACCATAAAGGCTATGGCGTTAATTACATTTCCCACGAGGAGGGAAAACCTTTGATTAATTACCGAGATGGTGGGCTGTCGAGGCCGGAATAAAGATGCAAAGGTATAAACGTGACCAGGTCACGTGAGATGCTTCTAAATGTCATGCGGAAGAGGTATGATTCATTAAGTTGGATACCCTCGATACATGGCGGAGGACATAGGTCCGAAGACCACCATCGCGCATAGCAAAGACTTCCGATCGTGAGTTACCCGGACTTCCGTCAGTGCCATTTGATATACCGGAGGGAATCCATGCAGGCATGCATGCATGATGCTCATGACAACGTTAAGCATAGTCGCAGAGTTGTAAAGATGAACAATGATCAATCAAGTTTAATAGACTCCGCTAAGGGGACGAAAGTGGCAACGTAAGCATGATGACGAAAGTAAAATGCTAACAAACATGGTAGTAAAAGCAAGATGGCTCGGGCTTGCATAGCCCCCTTATTATTTAGTTTATTATGAATTAGAGTTACTAAACTCGACCACAGGAGGCGAGGATTGCTCCGAGGGCGAGCAAGTGATCATAACAGCGCAACGATTCAAAACCGACGCGATCACGCGTAGGGATAGGTTTTCCCGGTGCGGCCAAACGTAGGTAAATGGTCTTAATCTGGCGCGGCCTTAACAAACATTAAAACGGCGTGATGGGCTCGGGGCGCGCCGGTTTAGGGCGCGTCGGGAATGAGCCACTTGAAAACAAATTTTTATGAGTGTAAGGTTATTCCGGCGCGGGGGGGGGGTACCGCGCCGGATTAGGACCGCGCCGTTTAGCTGATTTTTGATGAATTTTGATACTATCTAAGTTTACTGGGATTCTGTTAAGGGTTTTGAAGTTAATTGGGCCGATTGCTTGTTTAATTCAAGTCCAGAGCCCTTCCAAAATGAAGTGATGGGCTAGTGCGAGGTCCATACTCGAGTAGTAGGGTCCTTTATCTCAGAACAAGTGTTTTATTGGAGCCATTCACACAAGTGCTCTTATCAGCTAAAAGAGTTTTGTCAAAAATTGGGCAGCATCTCCCCCGTCCCTGAAGGACTGCAGGGGAGAAACGGGGTCATACTCACTCGTGGAGTAAGCCCCTAAATAGCCGGTCTGCATGGTGGCAGCCAGCAAAACCCCAATCGGATAGGATACCCTAAGGACAAGCCTGCGAGGGGCACCATAGCTCCGTGGGTGGAAACAGAGGAACGAGGCAGCTAGTGACGGAAGCAACACCCCGAGGACTGGCCTACAAGGGGTGGGCGACCTACAGTATGCACTGCATCCGCTAGACAGAGACCATTAGAGAGAGAGGCTTTGAGGACTAGCCTACTAGGAGCATTTGTCCCTTAGTCACCACAGGGTCCTAAAGGACTGTGGGTTTGGAATTGTTGGGCTGGGGCCCCAGTTGTTGTTAGCTCTGTGACTCATGAGAAACATCCATCACTCAAAAGTGGAGTTCCCTTGGCCGATCGGCAGTTCTGTGAAATGGTGGGGAATATCCCCCTCCCCGGGTGACTGAGACCAAAACAACGGAACTCGAATGGTTCAGTGGCTGCAAACCACAGACGAGAGGAATGAAGACATTCGGCATTGATAGATCACCACCCACAGGGCTAAGGTGTTTATGCTCGCGAGACTGGGTTGCCATCCATAGAAGAGAATGCAAACAGCAGTCACGGAGAAAGGCAGTTGATATGCAGCTAGGACGATTTGCCTACACACGCATATACACGAATGGCTGGAACACAGTAGTCACGAGGCGGACTCCACTATCCCAGAAGCAGCACCTGCCTCCTCTGAGCAATAGAGAAATGCAAAGAGGGAGGAAGGCCAAGGTTGGATCTCGTATCAAAACGGGGAGAAGCGTATGCACCGGCACAGACACGAAGGACCCGGGGAGGGGTCATCTCTGTAGCCCATGGCATCCCAGGGCGTATATGAAATCGGAGAAAACCAGAATCGTAAAACTATGCACGGGAAGACGCTAATGTATATCCTCCGAATGAAACAGCGGTGGGAGAAGAGAACAAGGCGTTGAGCATTCAATCCACCAATATATTCATATACGCATGTCATCACCCCATCGAAGAAACTGCACATATGTTACAAGTTCGGCGCCGGCATCGTGGCACGGCCACCGTTTCACTTACAGGGAAGTTCACAGGAGAGCAACAAAGAGAAAAGATGGCAAAGAAGGGGGGAGGGGTTGGCTCATATCATCGCCATCCCTCACCCCTCTCGCTTACATTCGACGGAGAGAAAACAAGGCGGAGAAGAAATAAGAAACGCAGACGCCCACCTGTTCCGAGAACAGAGTATTGGGACACCTTCTTCTTCTCCGGCTCCGGAGGGCTTCAAGCTGAGGATGGAAGACGGCGGCGAAGGGTGCTCAGAGGAACTCTGCTTCGCTCGCAAGAAAACCCCTTCTCTCTGCCCGACGATTGTCTCTCAGACCCTTTCTCTTATCTCTCGATTTTCTTCTTTTGAAAACCTCTTCGCGTCTCCTTTTTTTTTCTGTTTTCGAATTGTCTCCCTATTTCGCCTTGTCGAGCAGCCACATATATATAGGAGCGGGCTCGAATCCTAATCCGGCGTGAGGAATGGCGCGTAGGGGAAGGGAGCTCCACCTTTAGCGCGCCAGAATATGAGAGCGACGGGTAAAGGGGCTTTTGCGCGCCAGAATGGAGGGGCGTCGGATAAGAGAGCGCGCCGGTTTAGGGCGCGCCGTATTAGCATCTCCCGCACGTCGCGGGTCAGCCGATGAGTCCAGGGATCACCGTGAACATTTATCTCGCCACCGTTCTTCGAAACCTCGACAAGATACCTTGTCGAAGCTCTCAGGACGGCGTATGGCCATTCTCGGAACTTCAGATGTCTTCGGTTTGCACACGCGGGTTTTCCGCTGACACGGCTCTCGGCACTATGATATGTGCCGCTGGCTCAGTCTGGCTTGTGCTCAAAGCTTCTAGGAGGGTGGGATAACATCCGGGATAGTTCCGCCTAGGCTGGGCGATCATTCGGCCACTAACGGGCCCATCTTGGCGGGAAGCCGTACCCGTGCCAGGTGACCGGGATCTTCTGTCGACAGAGCTTTCGATCCTCCGTTCTGAAGAGCCAAGGGCATTCTTTCATCTCAGGAGAGTCTTTCATGAGGTGGGTGGCCACCGGGTAGACCGTTGTCCTTGGTCGGACAACAGGTGTAGTATGTGCGGCATGACGGAGTCGATGCCGGTTCATTGGGCAGGCTTGGTCGCACTGCCGGTTGGTTGTGAGTTCATCTCTATTCTCCTGAGGTGAAGTCCCCATGTTCATACAGGGTGACTCGAGGCTCTGGCAGCTTGAGAAGTCTTCAATATGTTGGTATTTATCGGCTTCTGTGCTTCAGTGGGCCGTGTCATTCGTCTTTGAGGCTTGGTCGCCGCGAGTGATATTTTGAGTGCCAACAGGGTTCCCCTAAAATCACAATTCTCATGGAGGGAGGGGTGGGGGGGCTTGGTTGGTCATCTTGTAATTCTTGGGGGAGGGTGCACCCAGTTAGGCTCAATGGGGTTTCTTTGGTTAGGGATGAGTTCTCTTGACCCAACTCTTGGCATTGGGCTTCATATTCCTCTTCCCAATCTAGGGGAGCCTTATGGACTTCGGTCACCTCCTCAAGTTCCCCTTGGGTAGGGGTAACTATTTCTTCAGTCAGTATGTTGGACATCTCTCGTGAAGGGCATTGATTGATGAAGTGTCCAAAGCCTCTACACTTAGAGCATTGTTGTCTATTTCCCTGAGTGGTCTCACCCACACTTGGCCCATTGGAACTCCCTTCTCGCTGGGGCTTGGGTTGACTAGGGGTGACCCTTGTTGGATGAGGGGTGGGAGGAAGATTAGTGGGCCGAAATGGGGTACTTCCACTTGGACATGGCGTGGGGATCTTCAAGAGAGGGGCTGGGTTGGGATGGGGTCCCATGTCCTTGGGATCATCCGGTCGTGGAGTGAACCTAGGAGACCTAGAGAACCGCATCATTCCTAAGGGATGGTTATCCAGGTTATCTCGGGATGTCGGGGCCTCTCATAGTCATAATAAGGATCATAGTCCAACCCTTCCCTATCAAACTCATCCCGGGGAGGCTAGACTCTAAGGCCACGGTTCCTAAGTGGGGGTTCATTGGCTTCCCATCCAAATTCATCCCGTGGGGGTCGAGCTCTAGGGCCGTAGTTCCCAGGTGGGGGTTCATTGGCTTCCCATCCAAATTCATCCTGTGGGGGCCGAGCTCTAGGGCCGTGGTTCCATTTTGCTTCAACCTGGTCAAGTCGGGTGGTGATGGTATCTAGCTGATCAAGAAGGTTGTTGACGACAGCGTCAAATCGGTCCATGGGTACTTGGGGTGTCTCCCTAGGGTGGTCATGCAAAGGAGCGATGGAAAACATGATGCAAGGGAGACCTAAATGCCAATGCCCTAGGACTAGACTCGTAGAGACAAGTCTAGAACTTACTCTGATACCAAATTGATGTGACACAAGCTATTGGGAATACAACAGCTAGCAGTGATCCCTTGGACCTATATCGCAAACACAATCACAAGAGTTGAGATTTTTGGAAATCGCCAAACCACCGTGCGCACACGCTTCCCGGGGTGACTCGGTGATGCCGAGTGGAGGTAGTGGAACAAGGCCCTTGCTGGCAGAGGGCCAGCAGGGTTATGGTTGCCCTCCCAAGGGTACGGTGCCCACAATCAAGGGGCTGGCTAGGTGCCTAAGGGCACCGGGTCACTCTCTCGCACAAGTCCACGATGATCGCACGCAAACTGGAAGCTTCGGGGTCGGGCTCTCTCTCTCACCGTCCAGCGGAGCAATTCCACGGATATTAAATGAAAAAATATTGAAATGAGAGCAAGGGATAGAGTTTACCCGGTCTGTTTGAAGAAACCAACCCCGTTCGGAGACGCGGGCGAGCGGGGAAGTGTGGGTTCCCCGCACACTACGTCGACGAAGCTTCACCCTGTGTAAATATTTACATGCACTACTCCTCACGCAGGAGGGGGAACTCGGGGTGGGGAGAATAGGGTTACAAGCAAACACTACCTCCACACAGGGAGGGGTGGTAGGCCGGCCAGGCTGGGAGGGGAGTGAGGCTAATAGGAGAAGTCGGAAGGCCCTTCGTGGTTCTGCCTGCCTGTCTGCCTGCCTGATAGATGCTTGCTGTTGGCGCTGCCGAGGACTCTCCCGAACTCAGAAGTCGACGAAGACAGCGCCAAATGTTCACTAACTGGCCCGGGATGACTCCTGAATTTTTTTGAATTCCCAAAGTGCCGGTGCCGACCGTGGACGGGTCGCCAACATGGCCCCAGATTCCTGGTTCTGACAGCAAGGGTATCTCAGCAGCAGGAAGGAGTGGTCATCATGAATGCTCCCGAACTCTGATTTGAACTTGGCTGGAGTCGTTGGAACCATCGTCAGGTCCTCTTCGAAACAGCGCCTGCGGGAGCACTGGCGGAGGTCGGAGCAGACCGGAGGAGTCTGAGAAGTGAACAGGTGTCTGTTCAGTCCAGGAACGGACATAACGGAGAACCTCGAGGAGAAAATTCAGAAAATGCTCCTCCGGGTGCCGAATGGGACGCCGCTTTTTGGGGATGGTGGAAGCCTTGTGGTAGGAGCTCTCGGCCAAGTGGCGCCTGCAGAAGCTGAGGGATGTGTCCGTGGAGGCTCCGGGAAGTCGCTTCAGGTTGCTGGCCTGCCTGATCTGCGCAGTCGATGAAGATCGGCTCTCCCGGGCAACTCCGAACTCGGATTGAGGCGGGATCACCTCGCCTGTGAAGCCGACCGGAAGAGCTTTCCGGCAATGTATGGTATGCCTCCAGGAGCTCCGGGATGTGGTTGGGGCCGGCGCTACAACAGGCTGTTGATCAGCAGATCTTCAGCTGCACACAGATCAGTAGAAAGAATGGGTGAAAGGGGTGGTTTCTTTGGTGGAGGGGTATAGGATATGGAGGTGTTGATGGTGGGGGAGGGTTGGAAGGTGGGAAGGGGAAGTGGGGAAGACGGAAGGGGGGTGGAGCTATCAAGGGGGAGAGGTGGGGCGCTGGTGGCTTTGGTAGAGGATAGGAGGGGGACGCAAATGGGCTTGGAGGGAGGGGAGGGTTCCCTCCCTAGATTTGGAATGGGTTTAATGGAGAGTTTAATTTTGGTCTAGGGAAGGGGAAGGGGTGTCTTGGGGATGTGAATGGGTGCTTGGGAGATGGGGTTCTCCCTTGGGGAAAGGAAGGGGTGTATGGGGAATGGCAAGGGTCACCTAGGAAGGGGGAGGGAATTGATGGGGGAAATTAATGCTTCTTGGGAGGTGAAGAGGCTTGGTGATGTGGCAAGTGGACAGTGGGGGAGGTGGTGATGAGGTGGCAGGGGAGAAGGTGAAGGGGCAAGTGCACCCTAGAGAGAGAGAGGGAGGAGAGAGAGAGGGGGTCGCCCCTTTAGAGAGAGAGGGGGAGAGAGAGAGTTAGAGAGAGAGAATGAGAGGTAGAGAGAGAGGGGGATTCTCACAATGGCTGTGTGGAATGCTTAATTCAAATTCTTCGTTAGTCCACCAAGGGGGGGGTTTGGGGTCCTATTTATAGGGACCCAAACTTTTACATGACAAGACTACCCCTGGCTTTACACATAAGGACCAACCTGTCCAAAAAGCAACCAAGGGATAGATGAAGACTAAAACATAAGGAAATGATTTAGGACCTAGGATGATGACTCAAATAAAGGGGGAAATTACATCAAAATGACTCAAACAAAAAGTAAGAAATACATCAAAATGATCCAGGTAGAAAAGAAAAGGGTCGAGGGGGCCCTGCTCGACATGGAGCTCGATCCTATTCCTCTCCAGGAGGAAGTGAAGTCCCGAGCCAGAGGGAATCGTGGGTGATGTCCCCACCACATAGTGTAATATGAGATTTACTCATGATAATGTCAAAAACGGCATGTCTACAGCTGCCCCGCCTTGGCGTCTACTTTGCAAGGAAGTGGCACGTAGTGGAATGGAGTGGGAGTGGACTGAAAAGTAGATGCCAAGATGTGATGAGACACGCTCTCAACATTATGGTTTGGAATATTTTCAGAGTTTTTAATGAGGCGACTTTGAAGAAGGTCTTCCGAATTCAACAATTGCTTGGATGGAAATCAAACAAGGTAGGGAAAAATATGCGCTCAGGCACAAGTAGAAAAAGGGACCAACTTCTCTGTGTGGAAGTACCTGGGTCGTAAACCTATAGGTTTCACCTTTGGGGAGCGGTTATCACCCAATGTGAAAGTGCTGTGGCCAAGGTTGGTCAAATGGAGTAAAAGTAAAAGAATATTTGAGGATCAGTCCAAACAAGGGTCTCTTTTGGAAGAATAGCTCAGGGCTGTCTCAAGGAAACTTAGTATTTCATTCGGAATGAAATATCTCATAAGACTTAAGCACGGCGGCCTTCACAATCGAATTACTTTGAATGATCTTCCGCAATGGAATCAAAGTCCTACATCAATGCATGCTGGGTTTAAAGGAAGACTTAAAAGAAACTAAAATAGAAAATGGCCAAGGATAATATTGTCATGTTGTTAAGAATGGGTCAGGATACTGATCCGGTGAGCTGATACTGAGCCGGAGCCCGTTTATCCACGCATCGACCCACCGAACGGAACCATCGTCCCCACGCTTTCACAACTTGATAGCCTATCCGTACAACTCAAATTCCTCGTAAATCATCACTATTTTTATTGAAGGGGAACTCAAATTCCAGAGTCATTCAGGTCGTAAGGTCCTTGACATGCTCTAGTAGCGTAACTATCATATGATATAATGCATGACATGGTAGAACCGATCACCGAATGATAACAGTACAAGATGGGACAGAGGTGTCCATTAGTGAAACCTGCACTGATCAACATCCTTAAAAGTAGCAGAATTGCACCACAGCGCAAGGGAGGTCAAGACAAAATACTTTTTACTGAAGTCAACAATGATGACTCATCATTGATGTGACACATTTTGACTTTTACACCCCTCCCTTCCTATAAGTACCCCCCTTCCCTAGTTCAGCCAAATACACCAAGGAGAGCCTTGAAACTTAAGGGGTGGAGGAGAAGAATCTTGGGTTTTTCAAGATGGACGGCGAGTCTTCCCGCCCTATGAAGAGGAGCAGGCATAACAGCGAATTCAGGCGGCTCTCCGACCTCGAAGGACATCTGAGTGAGATGATCCAGTCACGTACGGTGAGTTAATTCATTTTAAATTTTCTATACGACCTCTCTTTCACCTTTTTCCTCATTTGTTTTTCTTTTTCCTTTCCAGCCGTACCCTCTCTTCCCAGGCCTGAGGAAATTCTCCAAACTGCCGTGGCTTTCGAAGCTAACTTTGAACATCTCCATCGGCATGAGGGCCATAATCACGAGGTGGCATCTTCAGGGGCTCCTGGTTCACGCCAAGCATTACGAAAAGATTCGCATGGACTGTGCATCTATGGGTGCGCTGGTAGAGATCTGGCATCCTCAGACTTACACTTTCATTTTTCCTACTTTCGAGACGACCATCCTTCTTGAGGAGGTGGAACTCCTGCTTGGGTTGAAAAGATTCAAAAGGGATGCCAGGATAAAGATCATGCCGATGCTGAAGAGGGTGACTTCCGAGGACGTCCTCGAAAGCTTCATGCCGTCTGGTGCTATTAGAAATGTCCAGACTTAGAAGGGAATTAACTTACAAAATCTCGCGGAATGGGTCATGGATGCCCTGAGAGGATTGCCAGATGATGATCGTTTGGAAGAAATTATGAAGGGATTCATAATCTGTTTGGCGGGTGCTCTCTTATTCCCTTATACTGATAACATAGTGGAGGAAGATCAGCTAAGCGCTATCTGCGGAATTTGGAATGGCAAAAGGGTGGGACCTGCCATCCTTACTTACCTTTACAGTGGCCTTACTGCTTCCATCATGGGTAAGCCTCCTTTTGGTTGCGCACTTCTTCTGAATTGCTGGGTTGATTTACATTTCAAATTTGAACACCGTGAGGGGATGTCAACTGTCTCGAAGATCTTTTAACAAAGCCCCCTTTACCACATAGCCGATGTGTTAGGCTTTGGTGGTAATATAGTGAACCGTGTTCCGTGGTTGAGGAAATGTGAAGACTGGAGGTCTCACTTCAGAACTATGATGCAAAGCTTCTTCACTTGTGCACCGACATGTCTAATCTCACGCGAACTCCTCACGAGGTCCTCCCCCGAAGCTGAACTCCAACTCATCGGTGCGACTAAGTTTGTTCTTTACAACGCGCATCGGTGCTGCATTCAAATTGGCCTTCCCCGCCACTTGTTCCCACCGTTATCTGGCATTGCTCCTTTGAGGAAGAGAGAGTTGGGCACGGAAGAAGATGCAAAGGAAGTGAAGGCCATCAAAGTGTCGTGGAAGACGAGCATTCCGGGAAAGGCATTAGTGTATGTAGAGGAAGAATGCGAGATGTGGAGAGTTTATGTAACCGAACTGGGGAGGTTAAGCCCTAAAGCGCCTAAGCCCCTAATGTAGCTCACTCTGCTTCAATGGAATAAATGAGAAGTTATTGTGTTCAAAGGTTTTCTTTCTTTTTTTTTTGTTTTTTGTTTTTTTATTTTTTGTGTATTTTTGTGTTTATTTTTATTTTATTTTATTTTATTTTATTTTATTTTATTTTATTTTTTATTTTTGTTTTGTTTTTTTATTTTTTTTGGGATGTCTAGGCGCGAAGACACGTTCTAACCTTTTGAATTCAAATTTAAATCACCGAGAACCGCAGGGCGACTTTTCTCTTTCCTCACTTTGCCCACAAACAACTCCTCCTCTCGTCAAGATTTGCTTGCCTAGCTTCATCTTCTTCCACTCTCGATCCATGGAGTACGGTGGGCCAAATCGTGATGAAGGGAGAGGGGGACGAGGAACTCCTCGCCCGAGGGGGGTCGTGTAAGAGCACGGAGAGGCGGCCACGGAAGAGGAAGGGCCTCTTCCGGCACTTGAGGGGCTCGAGGGGCCCGAAGATATGGAGGGAGGCGAGCATGGCCCGGTAAGCTCCTTGATCTCCACCTTTTTAATTTCTTTAGTTTTGTAACGAACAAGTAGAGAGGGAGAAGAGGGTTCGGTGAGTGTTGCTCTTGAATGATGAACGCGTCTTCGACAGGAGACACATTTTTTTTGTTAATGATGACCCTTCCTTTTTGATGCGCAGGGTATGACAAGGATCCCGGACTTGGTCGATGAGTGGGTGAGTGCGGATGAGCCGAACCGCGTCGGGGGAAAGAGACGCGGCAAGGAGAAACTTGAAGACTGGCGCATACGTCTCCCTGCTCGGTTCCAGGACGGGTAGCAAGGCGACGCGCCTATGCAGGAGAGTGCTGACTACTTGCGGCAGTGCAGGGAGGGCCATGTGGGGCTTCTTTAGCTCGGGAGACTGACAGAGGTGAAAGAAGGGCCATAATTTTCTTTTTTAATCATGGGGCTTAGCCGATGTCTGTTGTTCGTCTATTCCAGTGTGCCCAACAGGCAGTGATGGCAGGGATGGTCGGTGGATCATCTTCCAGCTCTCAGGCTCCCTTTCTGGAGATCGCCTCCCTCCGGGAGTAACTTGCCAGTGTAGTGGCCCACGCGACCCGGGCTGAAGAGGAGTGCGATGCTTGGGCAGTAACCATAGCAGAGCTACATCGTCACAATGAAGAGAGGCCGCTTCCAGACATCCTGGAGTTAAGGGTCTTCCTCCAGGTGGCAAGGAGAGAGGCAGAGAGGGAGAGAGCGGAGAGGGAGAAGGAGAGGGAGGAAAGAAGGGCCGCGCGATAGCAGGATCGAGATAAGAGGAAGGCCTTGGAGGCCCAGGTGAGGGAGCTCTAGCTAGGCCTTCGAGTTATGGGGCAGAGGCTAGGAGTCATGGAGATGCGCTACGAGAAAGCACGAGAGTTCGGGGCGCGACTCCGCTAGTCTGGCCACCTTTCTGTAGGTGGCTTCTTCGCCACACCAAGGGAGCAGCAGTGAGCCGCCGCTGCTGAGCAGACATTACAGGGCGAGGCGAGCGCTGCTTCACGGAGCCCCAGAAGGCCCCTGAGGGACCCTCACCTTAGGAGAGAGGAGAGGGACGCCTAGAGGGATGAGCTTGAATGTGATGGCGAGAATTAGCGAGCTAGTGGACCCGCCTCCTCTCTTACGATGTTCATGATTGTGATGTTTATGATAGTTTATGTAGACTTATGAATGGAGTGATTTGGTTTCCTGTTTCTTATTTATTCTCTTGCGTGTTCCTTCTTCCTTACGCTTCTTCTCCTTTATACTGTTCCCATGTGGTGCGCTCGACAAGACCCGACCGTGAAACGGAGAATCGCGTCTCGCCGCGACCATTTTTTTTCATGGGAATCTGCCGCCGAAGTCAACAATGATGGCTCTAGCCCCTTCTCCCTTTCAACCTTCCCGGATGACCACTATGACAGGGCATCCCTAGACTGCATAAGGAGCGAGTCGTCACATCACACCAATCAATTACCCTGCGCGAGCGGTGAAATGACACATGGGACCACAGGGAAGGTGCTCTATCATGAGGGCTATCGTTAAAGATGATGGGGGCAGTCTTGGCTCGCACTTCTCCCATTTCTATAAATACCTCCCTCCTTCGTTCTCCCAGAGACATCGAGAGTCAACTCGAAGAGTGCAAATTTCCACGAAAAAAGAAGAACTAAGAGTTATGAGGTTGGAATGGAGGGTGAATCTTCCCACTCCTCGAAGAGGAGCAGGTCCATCAGTAGCAGTTCCAGGAAACTCTCAGACCTCGAAGGGCACTTTAGTGAGAGGACCCAATCGTAACTCGTAAGTTGAGCTTTCTCGCCCCTTCTCTTGTTCTTTCTTCCTTTTTCTCTTTTAACAAAAACCCCTCTCCATTCCTTGTGTATGCACAGAGTGCGATGAAATCACACATTTCATGGGAGTCTGTAGTGGCAGCATACATGGGTCTCCCGAATTTTTAGAAGGCCATGCTAGACGTGATGGGGCTTGGAGCCTTTTATCGGATCGAGCCAATCAAGCTTGACCTCGCCCTCATCCAAGCATTGCGTGAAAGGTGGGATCCAATGAGCCGTGCCTTCTTGATGCCCTGGGGGCACATGGTGCCTAGCCTGGAAGATGTGGTCTGAATTACGGGCCTCAAAGTAGATGGCGAGGCACTGACTGGTATCACATACTTCGATTACAGAGAGGATGCTCACAGGTTTCTAGGAGTGGACCTAGATGATCGCAAGAATAGGTCCATAGCCAAGACGCCTATCATGGAGATGTTAGGACTTACTGACATTCGTTCCTGTGATGATGAGTCCATGGAAGAGTTCATGGAGAGGGCTGAAAGAGGATGTCGCGCCGTCTACTGCGTAGACGCGAGCAATTGGGAGAGAGCCAACATGAATTTGAGGAGATTCCTCTTCTTCCTGTTGGGGAAATTATTGCTGGGCTCGAAGGGAGATAGCATCCATTGCCGCTTCTTAGAATTCCTGGTAGACCCTGAGAAAGTGGGGCCATACGCTTGGGGAGCAGCCATGCTGGCGCATCTATTTGTGAATTTGTCTGAAAGAGCAGACCGAGAGGTGACAGTGAGTGGTTTCACGCCGTTCATCCAGGTATCCCCCCTTCTCTTTTTTTTTTGATCTGTTAATGACGCATAATGGTGCAGTTGTGGAGCTATTATTACCTCCCAATGGGAAAGGCTCGTCATTGGCGCCCAATGGTGGTGCCGCTGGCGAGACGGTGGCAACCCATCACAAGTCCAGCCCCTCTACCCTACCAGCTGATGGTGTTAAGACGCGAGTTACAAAAGTTCCCTGCGGCGATGGTGGTTATTATTTCATCATTTTTTTCTTTTTTTTCTCTTTTTTTATGATTAAGGAGATGTATGTGACCTGACCTAGGTGGTCTGGAGGCCTTATGCGGGCATGACCGATCAGCCATGGGTCATAACTAGCCATGCCCGGTTCGGACGCGACCTCTAGATGCACTATTTGAACGAAATCGAGCCACTTCGACTACGATTGGCCATGAGGACCCTAGGGCTCGCCCAGGAATGGGTGGACATGACTACAACATCACGTGTCGGGAGGAAGACACGTGGGACGGCAATCTCCGTTGATTGGCGAGTGCGGTTCCCCGAGCAATATGAAGACCGACAACGGGGTGGCACTCCCGTGGAGTCACATGCTCAAGATAATGATGATTATCTACGCCTCTACAAGGCGATGTATGCAGAGCGACTCTACCCCGAGGGGACTGTGGAGGTGAACGCAATTTTTTTGATTTTTTTTTGATGTATGTTAACCTATGCCCTAGCCACAGGACGCTCGCGACACCATGATAGCGAACTTGCAAGCTCGCCTGATAGGCATGGAGCGGTAGTTACATGATAGTCGCGCAGCCTTGAGTTCTTCGTTAAGCCTGCATACACATGATCATGGGCCCGGATTCCTGATGCTAGGCCCTCAGTGTTGGCTCGTGTGTGTTGCAGCGCGCCCAGCTTGACGGGGCCTCCTCAGCAATGGGGGCGGATGATGTCTCTTCCAGTTTATGGATCCCCACTTGCGAACTCGATTTGCTTCATGAGCAGCTTGCTCATACTACACAGCGAGCCACAGAGACAGAATGAATGCTTTCCACATAGGTGAGAGTCTGATCATTGAATTTCACTTATCCGTGCATATCTGAGATGATGGTTATGGCAGACGAAAGAGGTGCAAGATGCACTTGCCCGCACTGTGTAGGGGGAAGTCAGAATAGCGGAACTGGAGGAAGAGTTGCGGCATCGTGCAAATGATGGCTCTTCTCGGGACGCCGTGGAGTTGAGGATCACTCTTCAATTGGAAAGGGAGGATAGAGAGAGAGAACGTGCAGAGAGGGAAAGAGTCACCAAAAGAGAGAGAGCCGACAGATTGGCTGAGAGAGAGGAGCAGAGGGCCATGGAGGCCCAACTGTTTGAACTCCAAACCAGCCTCGATCTAGCTGAACAATGGCTGAGAGATGGTGAAGAGCGATGCCGTAGAGCACGAGAGTGTGGCTTTCGTGTTAGTAGCTTCTTTGCCGCCCCTGTTGATCGACGGGGAGTAGAGACGGGAAGAGGGGTACAGAGCGGTAGAGGCACCGCCCCGTATGGTTTAGCAACACCCTCCCGGGTTGCTCGCCTGGAGAGCGGTGAGAGGGGTAACTCTGAGAGAGAGGACGGAACTTAATGTACAACTTCTAGAAGGAAATAAAGGAAGGAATGTTCAGTTTCATGTCTTCTGTCTTCATTCCTATTTTCCAATCCTGTACACATGGCTTAATGAAACAAGTCAATTTTTTCGTTCTGACTTGGCCCCTTGCTCAAAGAGTGGGTGATTGTTTTGAGACTAGCCTTATTAATGAGTCAAGGGGCCAAGCCTTTATCAATTAAGGCAAAAGTAAAGATGGTGAATGCAACATACGGACACACAAATGGGAACAAAATATAAAAATGTAGCACACAAATGAGATCACACTGACGCAAAATTTTTTATTTTTTTCCTTTATGTGTTTTTTATTTTTTTTGAATTTTCTCTTTTTTTGAAAGGCATTTATTATTACAACCGGCATGGTTCTTGGATCAGGGGTGTTTAAATCGTTCTACATAATGCATGGTTAACAGGCTCCAAGAGAATTCCCACTTGGGGACCCACCTGACGGTGTCTTCCGAGGGCCACTTCAATTTTTTTTAAGGGTAACTAATGCCTAGTGATCATTCTTATGGCACCTAATTCTTATGAAGACAGCGTTCCTTACTAACCTCCTAGGTATCCTGTGTGCACATCTAGATTGATTTGGGCCCCTAGACTCCTCAAATGATAATCCTACCGGTTAAGACTTAACCTGATGATAAAACTGTCATGCCATGCTTAGGCTCCCAGTTGCTTCCGACCGCAAGGATGCATTGAAAGAGTGTTCAAGGTAAAGGATTTGTCCGACCTGGGTCTGTTTCCTCACAACTCTAGATGGTAGAGGATGGAACACCTTGGAACCCTAACGGTCAACTGCACGACGCTGACCCAGAATCAGACACCGTTGCACCTACTGGTGACGCGCTTGCATTGACCTAAGCCCGAGGTTGAAGTAAGAAGCCATTGAGGTGGTAGATAGAGGTCTTGACTGGCTAGAAACACCGAGACTCCTTCGCGACGATGACTTCTGCTTTTCGAAGTAGACAACTATATCTGTGTTTTGCTAAAATGAGGTCGCTTGCCTTAGCAGGGCGCGCCTTTCAGGATTTTCACTGAGCTTTCATCTTTGAGGGGAGAAAGAAGAGTACGGTGGGGGAAACCTTCCGAGAGGACCGATAAAACTGTTAACCCGACGAGCCAATCGGGACCTACTCGACCTTCATCTTTTGGGCGACTTCGGACCAAACCTCGAACAGAAATACGTTGCCCCTTCGTGGTATTTAACTTTTGTTTTGTGGGGTTTTGCTTGTTGAAATCAGGCACGGCCACGACTAGGCTTTCATTTGACTTTGATTTATCTCTTCTCTTCTTTTTCTCTTTTTTGAGGGAGACATGATAATTTGATATGTGGGAATCCCTCTTGTATGTCTGCGGGGACACTACCATCTTCTCGTGCTCAGACTCGAGTTCGAGGAGATGAATCCTACTCTCGCCTTCAGGGTATGGCATTTTGGTTCCCTTATGCTCAGCGTTTTAAGGGTGCCGACTGTCTCATTGGGTCGAGAAAGAAGAGAACTAAGATTACGACTTTCCTGGAGACCTTCGAGTACAGCCCCACAATAAGAAATACTACCAACTTTTTTGGCTAAAACAACTGCGTGTGTGCGTGCTACCTTCTTTTAGTGGGCGTAAGCCGTCATGATCGGACAGGAATCTCCGCGGTTCTGGCGGGCCAAGACCCGAGACCTACCGAGCCTTAATTGGTCCGATCCTATATGAGGGATAGATGCAAAGACTTGACTGTATGATGAACTCTAGGCACTCTCTTTTTCGTTTCTTTTTTTGTTTCTCTCTCTCTCTCTCTCTCTCTCTCTCTCTCTCTCTCTCTCTCTCTCTCTCTCTCTTTATTTTTGGAGCTTTCCTCGAGTTCCACTTCGTTTGATCCCAAAAGCGGGGTGTGGGGGTGCACATAGGTTAACCCTGAGTTAGACTACCAAGAGCGAAGAGTGAATTTTCAGCTCCGATGGTCCTCGTACCATGCCAATTGTTACACTTGTCTAAGGATAGTATTTCTTAAGATAAAGCCTGTTCCAAGGGTGGGATAACTCGATTCATACGGCATTGACTAACTTGTAGGCGTTTGTAGACACGCTATTCCTGACATCCCCTGAGAAAATCTCATATTACTATATGACGCCCGCAACGGCTTTCGTATTTGAATCGCGCGAGTGCTTCATATTCTTGGGTCTTCCTTCTCTTTTGAGTAGGTGACGTAACGCTCCTTCGGCATCCGGAAATCGTCTCGTTGCGGAAGTCATACAGCATACGGACGGCATCATCACCAACCGGACGTATCAAAAGTTTCCGGAACCAGGAGGTTGTCTGGCGGATGGCTGTCGACGGCTTTTTGGGAGGATCCGGAGGTTTTTCTTGAAGGCCTCCAGTCTCCTGGACGCCTTCATCAGTTGAAAAATATATAAAAAATAAAAAAATAAATAAAAAATATATTTTTAAAGGCGTCCAGCTTCCTGGAAGCCTTCATAAAAATGAAAAAAAATAAAAAAATAAAAAAATAAATAATTTCTTAAAGGCGTCCAGGTGCCTGGACGACTTCATCATCTTGCTCACGGGCGCCCCCGATCCGCCGATCGGTTTGTCATTTGAGAAAAAATCCAAAGTGTGAAGACATCTTGCCAACCAGACGCGCCCACTCGTGAGTCACGGGTGCCAACCAAAACCACGCGCTGTACCAAACTGTGTGCGAATTTCGGCGGGGTTTCGGTGGACAGTTTTGAAGGCGTCCAGTTGCCTGGATGCCTTCTTGAAAGTATTAAAAATAAAAAAAAATAAAAATAATAAAATATTATTAATGCCCTGATGAAGGCGTCCAGGCCCTGGACGCCTCCATTCTCCAGATCTCTATAAATACCAGACCCCCCCTCCGTCCGAGGAGAGCTTTTTAAGAGGTCCGATAGGCTGCTGGAACCCAAAGGCTGCCGGATCCTTTTCTAACCCGTAGGTTCTTTTCAGGAGGAGGTTCCGTCAGCTTCCCGGGTGCCCGTGCTTGCAGGAGGAAGGCCGCCTTCGTCCACCGTGCTTCCACGTCGTCCCTACACTGTCGAAGCTCTGCTGGATCTCGCCATCGGCACATCCAATAAGCCAACTCTCTCCTTTTCTTCGTAGTTCTTTTGCATTCATCATCATCCATTCTTCGTCTCCCTTCATAAGGGAATCTAATACTTTTGCATAACTCCATTCATCGTTGCATTTCCCTCCTACTCGTGTCCGAGAGGGGTTTAAAATCACACCAACCAGGTGTGTGTCCTGCTACGATTTCATCACTTTCATTGCAAGGGATTGATACTACACTGCCATTTTCTAATTTCGTTTATTTACTGTATGTTGTTTTGCAAGGGTAACTAAAGAAAGCCCTCTCCGTCGGCCAGCCGAAGGGGGAGGAAGAAGCAACCCGCCACTTCCTGCTAGTGAGGTAGGCGCGATCATTTTCTTATTTTGGGGTCTTTGGCCCCTGGCGATCACATCATAATCTCAAGGCCGCGGCGAGTTACTTCCCGCAATGGCCGTTTAAATTCCGTCATTTTTATCTTGTCATATTCTTATCAGCTTATATTCTCGAGGCCGCGGCGAGTCACTTCCCCAATGGCCGTTTAAACTCCCGTTCTTTATATTCTCTCTATATTCTGTTATATTCTTATCTGCTCATATTCTCGAGGCCGCGACGAGTCACTTCCCGCAATGGCCGTTTGAATTCTATCTTTTCTTTTGTATATCTTGAATTGCTGCTATATCTGCTATACTCTCGAGGCCGCGGCGAGTCACTTCCCGCAATGGCCGTTTCAATTCTTGCTATTTGATTTCTGCACCATTCCCGTCCCCCCGAGGCCGCGGCGAGTCACTTCCCGCTATGACCGTTTAACCCCCATATTTTGTTATATTGCATCTGTCCTGCACGCCCCGCCGGAGCAATCTCCCGTGGTGACCTCTCTCCTCTTCTCTCTTATTTCTGTGTTACAGCAAAGCAAAAAAAGCAAAACAAAACAAAAACGCGAGCCCTCGCGCTCCGCATCATTCCAACCGCGCGACGTCGCTCACAGCGTTGTCAGGATACGCAGCCTGAACCACATATGATCCTTCCCAATTGGGTTGAAGTTTAGAACGCGACCCTCCAGGTTTGACAAAAATTCTTTTTACGACCATCTCACCGACTTTGAATTTTCTCTCAATGACCTTCTTTTGGTAAAAGCGAGCGAGTCTGTTTTGATAAACACGTGCATGCTCGGCAGCAGCCATCCGCTTCTCGTCTAAGAGTTCCAACTAGACAAGGAGTGAATTACGACGTTCGTCGAGGGAAAATTCCTTATCCAATTGTACCCTGAGAGAAGGAATCAGATTCTCGTACGAGACTACCGCTTCCATCCCATAAGTAAGGGTAAACAGAGTCTGCCCGATGGGAGTACGGATTGAAGTGCGGTAGGCCCATAGAGCTTCGATAAGCTTCTCTGGCCAGTCTGAGAATTTACTAGACTCACAAGTTTTCTTAATGATTTTGATCAATGTTTTGTTGGTGGCCTCCGTTTGGCCATTACCTTATGGCTAATAAGGTGATGAATGATGCAATATGATTGCGTACCTTTTGCAAAGGTCTTGAAGGTCCTGAGAAATGAACTGTGGCCCATTGTCGGTGACAATTGTGCTAGGGATGTCGAACTTGGTGAGGATGTTCTTCATGATGAACTTGCAGACTGTTGACGCCTTGATTTTTGCGTAAGCTTCAGCTTCGGCCCATTTGGTAAAGTACTCCGTCGCAGTGAGGATGAAAGAGTTCTACTTGGTGAGAGAGTTGGGATCACCTAGGGGGCCAATGATGCCGAATGCCCACATGGAGAAAGGCCATGGGGAAGATATCGGGTGAAGTGAGGAAGATGGGGAATAAATTTTATCGGTGTGAAGTTGACACTTGACACACCTACGGAAATAGATAGCACAATCTTCTTCCATGGTGGGCAGTAAAAGCCTTACTGAATGATCTTCTTAGCAAGCATTTGGCTATTTACATGGCCACCGCACACACCTGAGTGTGCTTTCTCTACGCATTTCCAGACCTCATCGTCATCAAGACATCTTAAAAGAACACCAGTAAGGCTTCTCCTATACAATAGATCTCCAACCAATGTGTATTTCTGGGCCACCCTTCTTATGGCTTTCTTATCTTCTGTGGTGGCTCCTTCAGGGTAAGAATGATCTTTGCAATATTTGACAATTTTATAGAACCAAGGTTTCTCCTCATCAGTCAGTTCTTCTTCAAATTCTGCCAACATGATTTCCCTTTTCTCAAGAATTTCACCTTCCTGAATCTTCCGTAGGACTCTTTCTTTGATTCTTAAAAGGTAAGGCTCCTGAACAGCAGGGACGAGACGCTTGTAGATGGTGATGGATTCAGACCATACACCTAAAGGGAATTAAAAAGATGACGTCAAGGAGGCGAGGGCATTGGCCAGAATGTTCAGTTCGCGAGGAACATAGACAAAGATCAACTTGGTGAACAGTTTGGCATAAGCAGAGACCAGTTCTTGGTAGAGCTTGAGATTGGGATCGAGGGTGCGATATTTGGTAAGCACCTAGCGGAGAACAAGTTGACTATCACCCACAACTCACAATTTGGTGATATAGAAAGAATGGGCTAGTTCCAGACCAGCTAGAAGAGCCTCATATTCAGCAATGTTGTTGGTGACTGGGAATTTGTGATGAAACGCCTCTGAGATGGTAACACCTTCGGGTGTCAGAAGGACAATGACAATGCCCTTCCCTTGGGAATTCAGAGCTCCATCAAAATATAATGTCCACATGGGCTCGTCAGATTTGGTGATCTCATTTGGAAACTCTGATTGTACATTTGGGAAGAGGATGGTGAGTGAGATGCTTGGCTATAGCATAGCCTTTAATTGCCTTTTGCTGGATATAGGTGATGTCAAACTGAGATAGGAAACTCTGCCTGTGTGCTAGCCTATCAGTAAGGACAGATTTCTCCAGGAGGAACTTGATAGGGTTCATACGAGCAATCAAATAGACCTCATGGGCCAGGAAGTAGTGCTTCAATTTCTGCACTACCCAAATGGGGGCAGCACATGTTTTCTCCATGGCTGTGTACTTCTGTTCACAGGGATTGAGGAGTTTGGACAAGTAATAGGTTGCCCGTTCCTTGCCTTCTTCATCGGCTTGTGCGAGGACGGCCCCCACGGAGTCATCCAATACTGAGATATAAAGGATCAAAGGTTTTCCTGGCTTGGGTGGAATGAGAACGGGTGGATTAGCCATGTATTACTTTAAGCCTTCAAAAGCTTTCTGGCATTTCGAATCCCAATGGAATTCTACTCCTGGCTTGGTCAACTCGTAGAAAGGTCTACACCTTTATGAGTGCTGAGACATAAACCGACGAATGAATTGCAACCTCCCAATTAAACCTCGGACTTCCCTTAAATTTTTGGGAGGTGACATATCCCTGACGGCCTTAGCTTTGTTGGGATCTATCTCAATCCCCCTTTTGCTCACAATGAAACCCAGTAATTTACCCGATGATACACCAAACACACACTTCTTCGGATTCATTTTCAATTGGAACTCCCTTGATCTCTGCAGTACCTTAGCCAAGACTTTCAGATGTTCCACCCTAGTTTTTGATTTCACCAATAAATCATCCACATACACCTCCA
This sequence comes from Amorphophallus konjac, assembly GCA_022559845.1. Lineage (NCBI taxonomy): Eukaryota > Viridiplantae > Streptophyta > Magnoliopsida > Alismatales > Araceae > Amorphophallus > Amorphophallus konjac. Next base: position 29,251,220 of record CM040127.1, read on the forward strand.
GATATATGCGCATCATGTCATGAAATATGGCCATCATAGCTCTTTAGTAAGTAGCCCCAGCATTCTTTAACCCAAACGGTATGACCACATAGCAGCATGTTCCCCAAGGTGTAGTGAATGCCGTCTTCTCCTAATCCTCTTCTGCCAAACGAATTTGATTATATCCTGAAAATCCATCCATAAATGAGGGGGTTTCATAGCCTGCCGTGTTATCAATTAACACATCAATGTGAGACAAGGGAAAATCATCCTTTGGACACGCGCGGTTAAGGTCCCGAAAGTCGATGCAAATCCTGACTTTCCCATCCTTCTTCATGACCGGGACAATGTTCGCCACCCATTGAAGATAAAGGATGACTCTAATGAACCTGGCTTTATGGAGCTTGTCGACCTCTTTTTTCATTTTCAAAGTCATCTGCGGGTGAAAATACCTTAACCTTTATTTTACCGAGACGGACCCTGGTCTTAGAGTTAAGCGGTGTTCGACCAAGGTGGAATCCAGACCCGGCATATCCTCATAGCTCCATGCAAACATGTCCTTATACTCTTTGAGAACTTCAATTAATGCCTCTTCTTCAGAGGGTGGTAAATTATCACTTATGAGGACGATCCTAGGGTCTTCCTCAGTTCCGAAGTTGATTTCTTTGGTGGACTCTTCTACGGCGGCTGACGGCTCGTCGAATCTCTTCATTCCACTAGCGTATGCACCGGCCGCGTCCGCACATTCTTCATCCTCTTCTTTAATAAGGCATTCTTCATCTGTGATCTCGTAGACCCCACACCCTTCATCAATTGTGTAGTTCTCCTCACAATCTATCTCTGGCAGTTGGATGGGATTTTCTAACAATTGAGGAATGGATAGGCATGCTTGACATCTACTGGCTAGATCTAGAAAGAATCGACGAGGGACCTTGTCACGTCCCGAACCGATAGCAGCGGGAAGCGATGCTCGGAATGTGGCAAGAGACAAGTCACGATAACAAGAGCGGAAGATAAATAATCACAATAAAATACAAAGAGGCCAGACACACATTTTGAGAAAATACGAACTCTTATTAATTTAAAAAGATATATTTTGACACCACTTACAATAAAAGATTCAAAATAAATAACAAAAAGAATTAACTAGACTAGCTAGACTCAAAAAAATGAAAGAGCAGACTCCAACTCTAGGTTCCAGGTTCCACTCGTTCACACTGATCCATTTCCCAACGCACGTACCGATACTCGCATAACCTGAAAAGGGATGGAAGTAGGGGTGAGCAAAAAGCTCAGTAGGAATTATACTCTATCATCAGGCATAGTTTAAGTGATTAACAAGTAAATTACATTTTTATATGCAATATTAAGAAAGAAATAAATGACGATAACGGTATAATAAAATAACGTAATAACAAGATCTTGGAAGGTCAAGAAATATGTGATGTCAAGAATTAACAAGATAACAAGTACAAGAATTTACAACATGAGATATAACAAGAGACAGTAGTAAAGAATTGGCCACAAGTAAGTAATATCAATTCATTCGCGATCAAGTAACAAGTAACAAGTAACAAGTAACAAGTAACAAGTAACAAGAGATGTTTGTCATAGACGCAACAAGCAAGCAAGTATTTCGGTGTAATGCCCCACCATGTCATTAGCATCCCATGGACTCAGTAATTTTTCGGACACTCTCCCCAGGACCAGACCGGGCCCTTATGATGCGATGGCATTTATTTTTATGGGCCCAAAGTCCCACACGTCCAGACATTCAGTCAATTTTAATGGCCAATTAATCAGAGGAATTTCTGTCATAAGTTCAGATTTAAAGGACCAAACTTGTCCTTGGATTCAAGAGTACAAAACACGGTCAAACTCATCTCCAAGAGATGTGCGGTCATAACAGAGCCGCTCAATGGTATATACGGTTCATACAGGGCCGTACATACAGGAACTAGACTGAAACTCAGCCCGAGAGGTCAACAAAAGAATGGCTGACAGTGGGCCGCTCAAGGTATGAACGGTGCATTATGGGCCGCTCATGTCCAGAAGACATTAAGGCCTATGAACAAGATATACGGTCCATACTGGGCCGTATAAAGATATGCGGTCACAATCGGGCCGCCGAAGAGGTTATGCGGTCAACTATTAACCGCTCATGCCTCTCGTCGTCCGATTCGATCCAAACCTTAAACCAGCGGTTTAAACACATAAAATAGGGTTTGATGGTGTTTAACAAGTTCCTAACAGGGATATAACAAAGTTCCAAGATGATGGTAAGACCGCCGGATAGAGTTTACGGGGGTAAAATCAAGACTAGCACGCGAATCGGCTAATCGACTTGCGTAAAGTCGGAAAAATTGGTCACGCTGTTACTGTAGTACAACAGCTAAACAATAAGCTAAAGATCATATTAATCCTAATTACAAGCCAAATTAACCAGAATTAAGTTTTTCATTAAGCCAAGATTGCCAAAAAGAATGATTCAAGATGATAAGCTAATGAACAAGATCGCGTAAGTCGCGTAGGCACGAAATAACAAGCATTTAACAAGAATTTAGTTGCATAATTAAATATTTATTAAGTGGGTTTATATTTCACTAATTACCATTAATGACATGAAAAAGAATGCATTAGAACCATTACTAAGTCATGTACTGGGTAGATAAACGGTTCGGACTGGACCTTATATCTACTGGGCTTAAACAGGGCTGAACGGGGCTAAACGGGCTGAAAGGGGGCACTCTGGGGCTTGGGCGGTTCCTGTTGGGCCGCCCAAGTCTTGGGCAGTTTCTGGAGGGCCGCCCAAGTTATGTGGTCCTCTCTGGACCGTCCATCCTCCTGGGCCTGCCAGTTATGTGGTTACTTTCGGACCGTTTATCCTCCAGGGGGTTATGTGGTTGCTCCGGGACCTTATATCTAGATATGTGGTTAGTTTGGAACCGTTCATCCTGGGATGTGTGGTTCCTGAACAACCGTTTATCTCAGGCCATGCCAGGGTCAAAAGTGGTCAACAGAGATGTGCGGTCTATCGTAAGACCGTCCATCCCTGGGTCGATTCCGGTCATCCCTGCCGCGTCCGATGAACGTCGGGAAGCCAAGGTTTGATAGGGTTGCACTAAAACTCTTATAACTCTTGGAAATGGACTCCAAATAAGGGGCTTTTGGTACCGTTGGAAAGCTAACAGAGAATACTATCTAATAGTAAGGCCAATTGCAAAAAAATCTCGCTGAAATCGAGATTTAGTAAGGTAAGACATGGGAAACCCTAATTCTGACATACTATGACTAAAACGTAAAATTCTCTCAGTATACAGAACAGAATTTGGGGCTTCTTATGTCAAAAGAAAGCCACTCCGATGCTGAATCCAACCATATAAGATATGGTACATGAGGATTAGGATTGGTAACTCGAAATCAGAAATCAACTCGGAAGAACACACCGAAAGATAGGTCTAGACATGCTGTTACTCCGAACATAAATTCTCTAGACAGGCTGAATGGAATTTAGGGCTTTTATAATCAATGGAAAGAGCATGAAAAACTCTACAAGATGCATGGATCAATTTCATATTTACGTCCTGAAATCAGAACTAAATCGAAGAAGGAACAAAGTTAACCCTAATTTAACATGCTTCTAACATGCTTCTACTAAACCTTAAAATACTCGCAGGATACTACATGATATTTGGGGCTTTATATATCAAAAGAAAGAGGACTTCATGCGGAACATTTTTATATATTACTTGATGTTTGAGCCCGAGAGAACCTACCTCAATTTGATGAAGAACAAGGAAGAACAAAGGAGGAAGAAAGAAAGAAGGAAGCCGACACCCACGCACTCAACGCGAGATATCTCCCAGATCTGAAAACTTCAGTGACTGCCGCGGCTACCAAATGAGAATAGATTGGAAGGGCTTCATTTTGATAGTTTATACACGTTCTGGGATGGTCTGTGGTGAGAGGAATCGACGCCACAAGAGGCGTGTTGGACAAGGCGCCGCCAAGCAAGACCAAGTCAAAACTCGACCAGCCGCCTCAATTAGGGTTAGGGTTTCGAGCAATTTTTAGAGGGCTATTGAAGTTAAGATCATGGCCTTTAATTTGACACCAATTTCAGATCAAATGGTTGAGTATTAAGGTCGAATTTTGTGTTTGAAGTCAAGGTTAGGTAAAGGTTGAAAAGTGTGGATTTTTCACTTAAAACATTAAATAGATCTTGCTACGGATTTTTACTGAGTTAATCCGAGAAGACAAATTTGTTACATACACTTCCAGAAACCTAATTACCATTTTTATGGATTTTTATCACGTAGAAGAATTTTCGATGGTACTATTCCAAGGAATAAAATATTATTTAATGAAACTCACTTAAACGATAAATAGATCTAATTACAGATTTTTACTGATAAAACTCAAGAAGGCAAAGTTGTTTCATAAATCATTCTCTATCAATTTACTATTTTTCTAGATTTTTGTGAGAAAGTCGAAATTACACTAGCACTATTCACTGAGGAATATAATATTAATTTCTGAAATTCATTTATCTAAATTAAAAATTCACTATTTCAATTAAATTTCAGATTTTAAAAATCGGGGTGTTACAGACCTGCTTACCCTTGGATTTACTTTTGGGTACTACCCTTGACCCATTATTCCTAAGTTGACTGAGCTGTCCTACAGACGAAGGAGAAGCTAAAGAAGATGACGAAGAATGTATAGAGAAGGACCCCTCAGAGGAGGGGTAGAAAAGGTCGCTCATAGGTCCTTGGGTGAGTGGCCCGTAGGTCGGGACACATTCATGGGAGATGTAGGAGGTTTCCTCAACAAAGATGTGTTGTTGAGGGGTTTAAAATTTGACATTTTTTTTTCATTTTCATTTTTGATTACAAAGCAATGAAAAGAGATCGGGGGAGGGGGGAAAGTGATAATGGCTAAAGGGTTGGGAGGTTCATAGAGCAAATCATGATTGAAAACTTGGCGCGCAAGTATGTAAGTAGAGAAGGGGATCTGGGAAGATTTTCAGACAACCGTCTAGCCCAGGAAGAAGACATCAGCGAGGGCTGAGGTGAGTGAATGGAGAAGATGACGGCTAATGAGCCGTCGATGGCAATGTTGATGCCGGACGAAGATCCGCCGATGATAGAGTCTTCTTGGCGAAGATGGTTTGGAATTCTGGCAACAATAGTGATATCCCCTGGCATTTCAGAGATCAATGGCAGCCCTTCCAGCTGCGAGGACGAGAACATTCTCTCTAGTGCGATAGAAATATCTTGTATGTTGAACCATTTGCTCCATTCGCATTTCAGATCCTTAATCTTGCCTCTCTTTACGGCCCTTGAACATTTTTCAGCCAAATATACAACATGCGATCCCCCATATGTTTCTTGCGGGTAATCCCTTATCTGAACAACGGGCCCCTTCTTGAAATGAGAGGATAGGGTCCACGTGAGGGTTTTCCCATCCGCCTCAAGCGGTCCTTTAAAGCCTAGGCCAAACTTGTGACTCAACCTTATTTTCTTTGGCGGTTTCAACCTTCCTTGCCATTGCGCGCCCAAGCCTTTGCCCTGTTGATAGTCGATATTCCTCATTATCTCCCATCCTTTAGAATGAGAAGGGAGACGTGACATTGGTACTGAAAGTGACTTCTTTGGTGTTGGCGGAATGCGGGGTGGGTCATACACATCCAGTAGTGACAATATGGGCCGATGAGACAGCCAAACAGACGGCAGAGAGATGTTAATAGCATCCACTGAATGAAGGACAGGCATACTGATCACTTTAATAATTCTCCCATTCTACGGAAACTTTAAGCATTGGTGGTTGGTGGAGGGTACAACATCCATGGCCTCAATATAGGGGCGACCCAGTATAGCCTTGAATGTGGGATCCATGTCGAGGACTTGAAATTCCGTAGAGACTAACGCATGGCCTAATTCTGCCTTCAGGATAATCATTCCATGTGGCGGCCTTTTGTTGTTATCATACGCTGTGACTGTGATTGAGGAAAGTCTTATCTGTTCCTCACTGACCCCACATAACTGAAGGGTGCTCATGGAGATCACATTTATGGATGTGCCCGTGTCCACCAAACACAGGTGTATGGATACTCCATTGATCTTTATTGAAACACACAACGCATACTTTCGAGCTTCCTTGGGGACAAGCTCATGGTTGTGGAACACAATGGCTGGCTGTGTGTCTGTCGGTGTTAGAACGGCCAAAATCTTTTCTACATGGAGGTCTTCATTCACCATGACCTTTTGAAGATATTCCATTAAGACTGCCTGATGGGATGCGGATCTCTGAAGTAGCTCAAGGATGGAGATCCAAGCGGGTGTCTTGTCTAGGTGTTTTAACATGTCATACTGCGTTCCAGGGATGGATTTTTCTGGCTACTCTTCATTGTCCTTCTCTGGCTGAGACTGCCCCGGGTCCTGACTGTTTTGTGGAAAAACCCGGAGGAAAATCCTTCCACTCCGGAGCACCATTGCCTGCGGCTTTTGTACCTCTATGGGGGTAGCTGTGGGTTTTAGCAGGGGTTTGAGGGGTAGTGGTGGAGGAATGGTTGATGAGGCCGGGGTAATGACGGGAGCAGGGATTCTGATGAGGGGTTTGTTAGGTGGAGGTATAGTGGAGGTAGAGGGGATATCATATGGGCTATGGAGGGTAAGGGGTTCGGAAGGTGGAGGCGGAGGCAATGTGGAAGTAGAGGGGATCTCATATGGGCTATGGAGGATAAGGGGTTTGGAAGGTGGAGATAGAGGCAAAGTGGAAGTGGATAAGGCTTGAGATGGATAATAGTTCTGAGATGGATGGTGGGTGATGAGTGGCTTTGAGGGCGTTAGTGGAGGCATGGTGGAGGTAGGCGGGGTCGCGTACGGTTGACGGATGATGAGAGGTTTGGAAGGCATAGATGTAGGTGTAGTAGGGGTGGATGATAAAATGGAGGGGTGAGAGAAGATGAGAGGGTGCGAGGGCATAGTGGAAGGCGTTAGTTGATAGGTCATTGGTGAGATAGTGGGAGGGGTGCGAATGAGAGGACGTAATGGCTATGGAAATGGTGAAGGCCGTACTATAGGTTGTGATGCGGGCTGATGAGAGAGAGGTGCTACCCGGGCAAGGCGAGGGGGTTGCCTGACGATAGGGTTGGCGGTAGGAAGAACGAAGGAACTTTCTGGGTGCCACACCTACTCTCTCCGAACTTCCAGGAAGGAGGATATGGGGTTGACCTGGTGATTGGGTTGTTGGTGGTTGTGCTTGCTGAGGCTGTTGTTGTTGTGGTGGTTGTTGCTGTGGCTGCTGTTGTAACTGCTGTTGTTATTGGAACTGTGGTCTAGGAGGAGGTATCCTGGCTTTGAGGGTGGCGATGTATCGCCTCATTTCATCCTAGTCAATTCTGCCTTCATCATTCATATCATAGATGTACTCCTTAAAGTGGAAACAGTTCTCTACCGTATGTCCTGGCTGCCTGTGTAGATGCAGCATCTAGAGGTATCAACATTCGGGGGCCATGCAAGCTTCTCCCTGGGCAGGATGAGTGTATTTGAGGTCATGAGGGCGCTAAAAACATCTGCCAAAGTTTCTGGTAATGGTGGGTAATGGGCTCTCTTGGGGCCGATCGCCCTCCTTTGTTGCTGTGGGGGGCCGTAATTCTCTGGGGGTGGAACCTGGTGGTATTGAGGTGGTGGTGGTTGTTGCTGGGGTCGGGGTTGTTGCTGGGGTTGAAATGGTTGAGGCATGTTGCTGTGGGGTGGATTATTTTGTGGCGGAGGACGAGTGGGGAAAGGACCTTGCTGGAGGGGAAGTCAGGGCATTTGTGGATACCTTGGGTTGGCTGCATAGTTGGCGTTGTTGACTGCGCTCACTTGTTCATTTGTCACGACCCCTTCTGTCGCTCCACTCGGGACACCAGTGCCTATCTTGTTAGTGTTGGTATGCTACAGGCCAATTTCGGGTCGGGTAGGCCCAATAGTTGTACGATCTTGTTCATTAATAAAGTGGTGTTTGAGCGTAAATATGCGATTGTGTTACTTTACGTTGTCCCTAGGATATGTGGTTGTAAAGTCAGCTCGAGATTGGATCTCGAACATGAGACTTACTTTACATGAACACATACCTTAAACTGTTCATGGTTGGAGGGTAATCACTCGGGGACTTTGATTACCTATTAAACCAGTACACATGATGTGTCAGTGACCAGTCTCATGGTCATTGCTGCGGGGCACCAACACATATGTGTAGGTGTATGTCCTTGGAGGATGTGCACTGAACTGATCCGCTATTAGATCTTCAGATGGTTGATTATACCTAATGTCAACTGAAGATCCAACGGTCACAGTAGCATCGTTGGTCCTTTGACCTGAGACATTGATCGGATCTTACACGAGGATTGGAATGGTTTAATTACTTAGCTAAGTGACTTTAACCATAAGTCATGAGTTGCCGAGTCATTAACCACTCCAGGATACGTGTGAAGATCATCAATGATCAAGAAGGGATCGCTCACTGTCGGGTATATATCAGACAGTTAATGGGTCATGACATTGACGCTCTGTTAAATCCCTGGCCAGGGTCGTGTGAGTTCGTTTAGAACGGACGTCATACACTTTAAGGGGGTCATAGTCAAATGGCACGATCATGGGGTTTGACAGATACCGTACCCTCGATCGTACCAGACTCATAGAAGGAGCGAGGGATTATATTGATGTGGTAACTGTGGACTTACAGGTACCAGACAGACTGGTTTAAACCCGGCGTCCTCTAGGATCACACGGATTTGCTTGACCCAACGTGATCACAGGTTCGGAATGAATTAAACTATTATTCGGCTCTTGTAGAAGCGAATAATAAGTTTAATTTACTTCTAATTAGGAATTAGAAGTTAATTGGCCTTAAACTAGAGTGACTGTGGGCCTAGAGGATCACACACAATGGATTCTTGGGTGACGAATAATTATTATACAAATGTATGTATTATTTCCTTTTAATTCCTTTTGGAAAGGAGTGTAAACGGAGTTTAATACATATGTATAATATGAGATATGACATATATACAGTTTTGGTCTTTTAGAACCCTTTTCTAATAAACCTAAACTCTATATATAGCTACCTACGTGAAGCTCATTCGAGCCTTCACTTCTTCCAACCTCTTAAGCTTAAGCAAGCACATAAGCTTAAGAGGAGGATTAGCCTCCCCCTTTCTCCCTCTTGCTCTCTCTCTCTCCAGAAGGTGATAGAGCCGGGGAAGGTCGTGCCGGGGAGGTACCGTCGCTGCGCAAGGGTCCGTGTGGATCTGCTCTATAGGCCGTACAGCTGTGCGGCTCGGTTTCTCTGCATTGGGCTTAGCGGACAGCATCGTTCCGCGCAAGGTGAAACACGCAACCCGTAATTAGGGTATTAGAAACACTGATTAGAGCACAGATTAAGCTTTCCATAACACCGGGATCGGGCAAATGAAATTTTTGTTATCCGCTGCGTCGCCCGTTGGTGCTGTGCGAAACCTTACAGTGGTATCAGAGCCAGGTTCGCGCTCTGGTCGGTGTTTTTATCGCCGTTAAGAACTGTGTTTTGGGGCATTCTTAAATCTTCAATTATTATTTGGAGACAGGAGTGCTGGGCATTTCTATTTTTCCTGGATGCTGGGCATCAGGAGAGCAAATTTTTTTAAATAAAAAAAAATTTTAAAAAAAAATTTTTGTTTGCCCCGGTGTGGGCGCACTGCGCTCTGGGCGTAATGCGCCCGTCGCGTGCGCCGCGTGGGCGGCGCACGCGGCACCCGCTGGTCAGCGCCTGCAGGCGCTGACCCGCCGGAGGGGCGGGCGGGCGCGCCGCGTGGCGGGCGCGGCCCGCCACGCGGCGGGCGCACCGGGCGGCGCCCGCCACGTGGGCGCCCGCGTGCCGGCGCGGGCGCGGGCGCGACCGCCACGCGTCCCGCGTGGGCGGCCGCGCCCATGGCTGCCGAAAATTATTTTTTTTAAAAAAAATTTGCTTTATTTTTTATTTAATTTAATGCAGTATTAATAATATATATATTAGATATATATATTAAAATGCTCAGTAAATTAAATAGAATTTTATTTCATAAGTTAAATAGTATTATCTCAATAGTAAATGTCGAATGGTAAATTTTATTTAACCGATTTGAATTTACCGAGGTGAGATAATTACTATTTATCTTGAGATAAAATGGTAATAATTGAAGTTACTTCAGTAAAATTTAAGTTTTTGAATTTTTAATTATTAGATAATTAGAAAATTTAAATTTTAAATTTTATTGAAGTTAAATGTGAAAAATTCAATTATTTGAATTTTAATTATTAGATAATTGTTAAATTCAAATTTTAAATTTTAGAAAATTACTAATTGAGGATAATTGCATTATTTTAAATTTATTTTCAAACAAAAATTATTGGATAATTAGTTTGAATTTAAATTTAAATTATTGGCATGTTTAAATTTTGAATTTAAATTTGATTATTGGATAATTAAATTTAAATTTAAATTTAATTAATTATCCCAATTAGATGCCCCTGTAGAAAATGATGGTTCTTTACGTGCTCTACTTTATTTACCTTGTATTGGCCTGCTTGTGTGTTTAATTTTAGTTAATCATGCTTTGATTTTTAAAATTAAACAAAGCTAGCCTGTTTTTGTTTGCACATCCATTTTTAAATTCAAAAGTAAGGATTATTTTCAGAAAATAACCTTGATTGATTTTATTTGAATGGGTTGGCAAGTGATCATGGACTTGGATTAATGTAATTAATTGGGGTCTGCGAACCTCCTTTCTCTCTCTGTTAAAATTCAATGTACTTCTATCTTCCTCCATTGTTGTACTCGCCCTAAGGGCTGCTGGAATTTGAGTCACATGTAATTTAATTTTTCCGGCCTGCGTGCCGTGTAAAAGTTGTAATTAATGCGGCGTCGGAGTCTGAAAGCGTGGAGCACACCCGACGAGGACGATGCAGCTGCTTCGGAAGCGGGCCGGATGTCTTAGTTACATTAGGGTTAAAGTCCATGATCACTTGCGTTTATTTTGCATTGGATGCATTTATTTTGTGCAAACTACTAGGTACGGTAAATATATTGGATATATTTATATTACCACCTAGGGTGAGATCAAGATAAAATTAAATTCCCTCGCGATTAAATTTTAGATCTGGTAAGCGTGGCTCTAGGAGTCGTCGTGGCCCTCCATCATTATGGAGTGAATGAACGTCTTCATTTCATGGATTTGTTGTGCTTTCCACAAGGTCCATGAGTTTGGGGGCGGGATTAAACTCCAAGGCTCGGCCTCAATGGGGTGAGAAATTGAACTCGGCCTTGTTGTGCTTTCCACAAGGGTCGGGTCATGAACTCATTGCTATGAAGTAATGATGGTTAGATCTAACCAAGAATATCCTTTGTTGTGCTTTCCACAAGGGGATGATTTCTCGGGGGCCGAATATCGGATATTGCATTAGATGCAAGTGCTTGTTGACTGCCCTTGAGATGGTGTATGGCTTGTTGTGCTTTCCACAAGGTCGTACATCAGTCTCGTTGGGATTCCGACCCACTAGGTTGATCTCGTTGATCTCCCGTTCTATATACTGAGGGTTATATAGTTCGATCGAAAAATAGTGGGACTAACTAAGATAGAAAACCACATCTAAGTTAGAATTTGAACACATGCTAAGTTGTCTTTTATTTCTTATCCAGATTACAATGTCGTCGTCCAACCCCCTCCGCGGCATCTTGGATGCAAATAGATTAACTGGACCGAACTACTCGGATTGGCTGCGTAATCTACGCATAGTCCTTACCGCCGAAAAGATTGCGTACGTGTTGGACACGGTTCACTCTGAGCCAGCTCCTGATGCCGACGAGGGCGAGTTACTGGCTTATGCCAAGTGGTCTGAGGACTCCTCCCTTGCTCAATGTTACATGTTGGCCTCTATGGCTCCCGAGCTACAGAGGTAATTTTAAAAGACTGATTGTAGAAGTATACTTCTCAATCTACGCCAGCTCTTCGGGGAGCAGGGTGGGATTGAGAGGTATGACATCTCAAAAAGGCTTTTCAGGACACGGATGTCTGAGGGTTCATCAGTACAGGCCTATGTACTGAAAATGATGGAGTGGATTGAAAGACTCAATACATTGGGGTTCAAGTTGGATCTTGAACTATACATTGATCTTATACTCCAGTCATTGCCCGATTCCTTTTCTTCCTTCATCATGAACTTTAACATGAACAGGATTGAAGCAACTCTCCCAGAGCTGCTCAATATGTTAAAGAGTGCTGAAAGAACTATGCAGAAAGATAAACCATCTTCGTCTGTAATGGTTATTGGCCGGGCCAACAAGAAAAGGAAGGCCTCTCAAATATCCACCACGAGTAATAAAGGGAAGGGAAAGAAAAAGACCACGGGTAAGCAACTCGCCAAAGTTGACAAAGGGAAGGGCAAGAAGAATGAAAAGGAAGACAAATGTTTTCGATGCGGGGAAACTGGGCATTGGAAAAGGAATTGCAAGGTAATTCTAAATGAAGGTATTTTTGTCATAGACCTTAATTTGTCATATATGGAATCCACATCATGGGTATTGGATACTGGATGTGCATCTCATATCTGTAATTCTGTGCAGGTGCTGGCAAATAGAAGGTGATTGGGCAAAAATGAGATTGAACTGAGGATGGGCAATGGAGCTTTAATTGCTGCCAAAGCTGTCGGGACTGCACGCCTCAGTTTACCTTCAGGAGTCATTCTGGAGCTGAATGACTGTTATTATGTTCTAATATTATTAAGAACATTATTTCAATCTCTGGCTTGTATAACATTGGATACACATTGGCTTTTAATAGCACTGGGTGCTCTATAATGAATAATGGTTTGAATATAGCCAATGGTTCATTAGTCAATGGTCTTTATGTATTAGATACACGTTCTAATGTTATGCAAATTTCCAATGCTGATGAAGTGAATTCTGCATATCTATGGCATTGCAGACTTGGTCATGTAGGTGAGAAAAGAGTCTCTCACTTACACTCAAATGGGTATTTGAATTCATTCGAATACAAGCCATTTGATACCTGTGAGTCGTGTCTCATGGGAAAAATGACCAAGGCTCCCTTTGGTGGACATGGTGAGAGGGCTGTTGACCTTCTCGAGCTCATACACTCGGATGTGTGTGGACCCATGTCCATAGAAGTAAAAGGAGGTTATCTCTATTTCATTTCTTTTATTGATGACTTCTCTAGATATGGCTATGTGTATTTAATGAGACATAAGTCACAAGCCTTTGAGAAGTTTAAGGAATACAAGAATGAAGTAGAGAAACAGACTGGCAAAAGTATTAAGGCTCTTCGATCGGATCGAGGAGGTGAATACTTAAGCCATGAATTCACTTCTTATCTTAAAGACCATGGAATAGTTTCTCAGTGGACTCCACCGTATACACCACAGCACAATGGTGTATCCGAAAGGAGAAACAGGACCTTGTTAGACATGGTCCGATCCATGATGTCTATGTCAGGACTACCCTTGTCTCTCTGGGGCTATGCGTTAGAGACTGCGGCTTATTTATTGAATAGGATCTCAAGTAAATCAGTTCCTTCTATACCATATGAGATATGGAAGGGCAGGAAACCAAATTTTAATCACATTAAAATTTGGGGGTGTCCTGCTCATGTAAAGAAGAACGAGAGTGATAAGCTTGAGTCGAGAACCGATAAGTGTAGGTTTGTGGGATATCCAAAGGAGACGTTTGGATATTATTTCTATCACCCTTCTGAGCAAAGGGTCTTAGTGGCCAAGAGAGCTGTATTTCTGGAAAGAGAATATCTACTCCAGAAAAATAGTGGGAGCCAGATAGAATTGGACGAGGTCCAAGAACCACAACCCATAGACACAAACTCATTAGATGAGACTGTATCGGTTGATCCTATTCAAGGTGAAACACTGACACTACGGAGATCTGGTAGACTACCGAGAGAACCTGAGAGATATGTTGGACATGTCTCAGAGGGGTCCTCTAAGGTATGTATCGATGAGGATGATGATCCTCAGTCGTACCAGGAGGCGATCCGTAATATAGACTCCGAGAAATGGCAAGAGGCAATGGATTCAGAGATCCAGTCCATGTACACCAACAAAGTTTGGAACTTAGTTGATGTACCCGAAGGGAAGGTCCCTATCGGCTGCAAATGGATTTTCAAAAGGAAAATCGGTGCAGATGGACAGATTGACACATACAAGGCTAGACTAGTGGCGAAAGGATATCGTCAAAGGCAAGGCATTGACTATGACGAGACGTTTTCGCCGGTAGCCATGGTTAAGTCAATCAGAATCCTCCTTGCCATTGCTGCATACCTGGATTATGAGATCTGGCAAATGGATGTGAAGACAGCTTTTCTTAATGGAAACCTATCAGAAGAGGTGTACATGGTACAGCCTGAGGGATTCACCTCCAAGCCACATCCTAATAAGGTATGCAAACTTCAAAGGTCCATTTATGGATTAAAGCAGGCATCTAGAAGCTGGAACTTAAGATTTGACGAGGCTGTCAAATCTTTCAACTTCATTCGGAATGAAGATGAACCCTGTGTTTACAAGAAGGTCAGTGGGAGCTCAGTGACCTTCTTGGTCCTTTATGTTGATGACATCTTACTCATTGGGAATGATGTAAGGATGTTGACATCAACTAAGTCTTGGTTGTCCAAGACTTTCTCCATGAAGGATTTGGGAGAAGCATCCTATGTGCTGGGCATAAGGATCTATCGAGATAGATCTAAAAGGATGCTAGGATTATCCCAATCCATGTACATAGACACTATCCTCAAAAGGTTTAGGATGGAAAATTCCAAGAGAGGTCTCATTCCCATGAGACATGGAATTTGCCTATCCAAGGGGATGAGTCCTAAAACTTCTGAGGAGGTGGCACACATGAATAAGGTACCCTATGCTTCGGCGATAGGGTCAATCATGTATGCAATGATATGTACACGGCCTGATGTTGCCAATGCTTTGAGCATTGTCAGTAGATATCAGGCAAATCCAGGCGAAGAGCACTGGAAGGCAGTAAAGGGCATCCTTAAGTACCTGCGAAGGGCTAAGGATCTTTTTCTGCTTTATGGAGTAGAGGACTTACAGCTTAGAGCTTACACAGATTCTAGTTTCCAGTCAGATCCAGATGACTGCAAATCCATGTCTGGATTTGTATTCATGTTGAATGAAGGGGCAGTCAGTTGGAGAAGCTCCAAGCAAGACACGACTGCAGACTCGACGACGGAGGCAGAATATATTGCTGCAGCAGAAGCTGCTAAGGAAGCCGTCTGGATGAAGAAATTCATCTTGGAACTTGACGTAGTTCCCGAGATAACAGCTCCCATCCCATTATTTTGTCATAATAATGGGGCCATCGCCCAGGCAAAGGAACCGAGATCTCACCAAAGGTCAAAGCATATTCTCAGGCACTTTCACCTTATTCGGGAGATTGTTGATCGTGGAGATGTGATGGTAGAGCGTGTACCGTCAGAAGACAACATAGCAGATCCACTGACTAAGCCTTTGACACAGACTGTATTTTAGCATCATCGGGATAAGATGGGCCTCAAAGTTGTGGGTAATTGGCTGTAGTTCAAGTGGGAGATTGTTAGTGTTGGTGTGCTACAGGCCAATTTCAGGTCTGGTAGGTCCAATAGTTGTACGATCTTGTTCATTAATAAAGTGGTGTTTGAGCGTAAATATGCGATTGTGTTACTTTACGTTGTCCCTAGGATATGTGGTTGTAAAGTCAGCTCGAGATTGGATCTCGAACATGAGACTTACTTTACATGAACACATACCTTAAACTGTTCCTGGTTGGAGGGTAATCACTCGGGGACTTTGATTACCTATTAAACCAGTACACATGATGTGTCAGTGACCAGTCTCATGGTCATTGGTGCGGGGCACCAACACATATGTGTAGGTGTATGTCCTTGGAGGATGTGCACTGAACTGATCCGCTATTGGATCTTCAGATGGTTGATTATACCTAATGTCAACTGAAGATCCAACGGTCTCAGTAGCATCGTTGGTCCTTTGACCTGAGACATTGATCGGATCTTACACGAGGACTGGAATGGTTTAATTACTTAGCTAAGTGACTTTAACCATAAGTCATGAGTTGCCGAGTCATTAACCACTCCAGGATACGTGTGAAGATCATCAATGGTCAAGAAGGGATCGCTCACTGTCGGGTATATATCAGACAGTTAATGGGTCATGACATTGACGCTCCGTTAAATCCCTGGCCAGGGTCGTGTGAGTTCGTTTAGAACGGACGTCATACACTTTAAGGAGGTCATAGTCAAATGGCACGATCATGGGGTTTGACAGATACCGTACCCTCGATCGTACCAGACTCATAGAAGGAGCGAGGGATTATATCGATGTGGTAACTGTGGACTTACAGGTACCAGACAGGCTGGTTTAAACTTGGCGTCCTCTAGGATCACGCGGATTTGTTTGACCCAATGTGATCGAAGGTTCGGAATGAATTAAAATATTATTCGGCTCTTGCAGAAGCGAATAATACGTTTAATTTACTTCTAATTAGGAATTAGAAGTTAATTGACCTTAAACTAGAGTGACTGTGGGCCTAGAGGATCACACACAATGGATTCTTGGGTGACGGATAATTATTATACAAATGTATGTATTATTTCCTTTTAATTCCTTTTTGAAAGGAGTGTAAACGGAGTTTAATACATATGTATAATATGAGATAGGACATATATACAATTTTGATCTTTTAGTACCCTTTTCTAATAAACCTAAACTCTATATATAGCTACCTACGTGAAGCTCATTCGAGCCTTCACTTCTTCCAACCTCTTAAGCTTAAGCAAGCACATAAGCTTAAGAGGAGGATTAGCCTCCCCCTTTCTCCCTCTTGCTCTCTCTCTCTCCAGAAGGTGATAGAGCCGGGGAAGGTCGTGCCGGGGAGGTACCGTCGCTACGCAAGGGTCCGTGTGGATCTGCTCTATAGGCCGTACAGCTGTGCGGCTCTGTTTCTCTGCATCGGGCTTAGCGGACAGCATCGTTCCGCGCAAGGTGAAACACGCAACCCGTAATTAGGGTATTAGAAACACTGATTAGAGCACAGATTAAGCTTTCCATAACACCGGGATCGGGCAAATGAAATTTTTGTTATCCGCTGCGTCGCCCGTTGGTGCTGTGCGAAACCTTACAGTGGTATCAGAGCCAGGTTCGCGCTCTGGTCGGTGTTTTTATCGCCGTTAAGAACCGTGTTTTGGGGCATTCTTAAATCTTCAATTATTATTTGGAGACAGGAGTGCTGGGCATTTCTATTTTTCCTGGATGCTGGGCATCAGGAGAGCAAATTTTTTTAAATAAAAAAAAAATTTAAAAAAAAATTTTTGTTTGCACCGGAGTGGGCGCACTGCGCTCTGGGCGCAGTGCGCCCGCCGCGTGCGCCGCGTGGGCGGCGCACGCGGCACCCGCTGGTCAGCGCCTGCGGGCGCTGACCCGCGGGAGGGGCGGGCGGGCGCGCCGCGTGGCGGGCGCAGCGGGCGGCGCCCGCCACGCGGGCGCCCGCGTGCCGGCCCGGGCGCGGGCGCGACCGCCACGCGTCCCGCGTGGGCGGCCACGCCCATGGCTGCCGAAAATTATTTTTTTTAAAAAAAATTTGCTTTATTTTTAATTTAATTTAATGCAGTATTAATAATATATATATTAGATATATATATTAAAATGCTCAGTAAATTAAATAGAATTTTATTTCATAAGTTAAATAGTATTATCTCAATAGTAAATGTCGAATGGTAAATTTTATTTAACCGATTTGAATTTATCAAGGTGAGATAATTACTTTTTATCTTGAGATAAAATGGTAATAATTGAAGTAACTTCAGTAAAATTTAAGTTTTTGAATTTTTAATTATTAGATAATTAGAAAATTTAAAATTTAAATTTTATTGAAGTTAAATGTGAAAAATTCAATTATTTGAATTTTTAATTATTAGATTATTGTTAAATTTAAATTTTAAATTTTAGAAAATTACTAATTGAGGATAATTGTATTATTTTAAATTTATTTTTAAACAAAAATTATTGGATAATTAGTTTGAATTAAAATTTAAAATTATTGGCATGTTTAAATTTTGAATTTAAATTTGATTATTAGATAATTAAATTTAAATTTAAATTTAATTAATTATCTCAATTAGATGCCCCTGTAGAAAATGATGGTTCTTTACGTGCTCTACTTTAATTATCTTATATTGGCCTGCTTGCGTGTTTAATTTTAGTTAATCATGCTTTGATTTTTAAAATTAAACAAAGCTAGCATGTTTTTGTTTGCACATCCTATTTTAAATTCAAAAGTAAGGATTATTTTCAGAAAATAACTCTTGATTGATTTTATTTAAATGGGTTGACAAGTGATCATGGACTTGGATTAATGTAATTAATTGGGGTCTGCGAACCTCCTTTCTCTCTCTGTTAAAATTCTAATGTACTTCTATCTTCCTCCATTGTTGTACTCGCCCTAAGGGCTGCTGGAATTTGAGTCACATGTAAATTAATTTTTCCGGCCTTCGTGCCGTGTAAAAGTTGTAATTAATGCGGCGTCGGAGTCTGAAAGCGTGGAGCACACCCGACGAGGACGATCCAGCTGCTTCGGAAGCGGGCCGGATGTCTTAGTTACATTAGGGTTAAAGTCCATGATCACTTGCGTTTATTTTTGCATTGGATGTATTTATTTTGTGCAAACTACTAGGTACGGTAAATATATTGGATATATTTATATTACCACCTAGTGTGAGATCAACCCGTAATTAGGGTATTAGAAACACCGATTAGAGCACAGATTAAACTTTCCATAACACCGGGATCGGGCAAATGAAATTTTTGTTATCCGCTGCGTCACCCGTTGGTGCTGTGCGAAACCTTACATATCTTTCTGACCACCTTGGGCTTCGGCGGCTCAAACATGTACATAATGGGGGAGTCTTTTAACTGGGTCTGGATATACCGAACCCTTTCATAGAGCTTTTCCATTGTGGTGAGCTTGTTCATGGCCAGGATGTGCCTGAACTATGGGGTTGCATTGGACACAATCATTTTCACTTGTTCAGGCTCTGAGAGGGTATCTCTTATCCTTTCTGCCAGAGACCTCCATCTGTCGGCATAGCGGACAAAATCTTCGTCGGGCCTCATTTTCTCGGCCACTAGGTCGGTAATGGAAAGAGAGGGACCAACCCTATCCCGATACTTTTGCAAGAATCTTCTTTGCACTGTATCAAAATTCTCGGCCTCGCCGGGCTCCAAAGAATAGAACCACTCTAGCGCAGGACCGTCCAATGATCTCCGAAAGAGGTATGCTAGGGATCTCTGATCATTTTTCCAATAGGAGGATTCATATATGAAGTCCTTGAGGTGAATAAAGGGGTTGCCAGTGCCATTGTACCTGCGGTACGTAGGCATTTCGGAGGGAGGAAGATGGATCACCAGAAGGATTGGCAAAGCAACCTCTGGGGTGGATTTTACGTCCATCATTTTCTTTAAATTCTGAAACTGTTCGTCCATCCTATTGAATATGTTCAGGAGCGATTGGGCAAGCTCCTCGGGAGGTGAAGGTGGCACCGGCCACTGGGGAGGGAGATATCTCTTAGAGACCTGAGGAGGAAACCCCGAATGGGAGGGAGCCGCCGGCCCGCCGGTAGTTGGCCCTGGCTGGAGTGGCGTGTAAGGAACGGCAGGGGTTTGAGATTGTGAAGGGAATTGGAACGAGGGAGGCTATTGGCTCGCCTGCCCTTGAAGTGAGGGAGAATGGATGGCTTGCGCTAGTGAAGGAGATGGGATGGCCTGCACCGACTCTTGGAGGGGTGCGATGGCTGGAGTTGACTCCTGGGGGGCGGGAGAAACATATTTCCCTTTTAGAATGGCCTGGAAAGTCCGGAGCTGCTTAGAGGTAAGCTCCGTGTTGGTGAGGACACCTAGCTAAGAGGAGATGTCCTGTGGTGGGGATATGTCCCCTGCGGTAACCTGCACCTTACGTGAGGGCTCATAGGAAGGGCCCGAGTCCATAGCATGGACTCTCGGCTCGACTAACTGACCACGATCAGGGTGGTTCTCCTTAAAAGACTCGTGAGCCATGCTCAAAGTTCTTCCAGAACGTAAAAACATGCACCAACAAACAGATAGCAGAGATTATCAAACAAGTAGATGCCTTTACGCCCCTTTTTTTATTTTTGTTTTGATATTTTTTTCTGTTTTTAACCAGATCTGAAGTTCACACAAAAATAAGGACCCTAGTTAGTTTTTGTTTCACCGCCGTGTCAACTAGGGTCACTCGTCTCACCACGAATGGGTTAACTAACTCTAGGGAACTTCAATGGTACAACCAGCCCAGTGAACGAAGAGGGAATCCTTCGCTGTCGGGGACTTACGTGTTGGGTCCCGCGAGGTGCAAACGGATCTAGAAGGGGGGGTTGAATAGATCCTATCAAAAGCTTTGGCCTATTTAAAAACTCTTAGCTATTAAAAGCATGAACCACACCTATAAAGTGAATGAATCACTTAGGCACAATACACAGCGGAATTAAGTAGAGTGGGTCAAATGAAAAGACTTGGATTACAAGCGATGAAGCGTCAACTCTTCTTTAAGCACATTTGTGATCTTTGAGAGATACAAGCCCTGTAGTGCATATGTGTGTGAATGTAGTGGTGATCAACCAAGGTGCATGCGAGTCTAAGCAAGGGAAACACTTAGCAATACTTTCACCTTGGCGCCTATGTGTAAGGGTGCAGTAGGCCGCCCAAGCGATGTAGTCAAAGTGTAGATAAAACCAAAAATGCAAATATGAGTGCTTGAGTGAGTAAACAAGATAACCAAGTATGGAAGCACACGAACCTGTGAATGGGGGTAAAAGATATAGAGCAATCGAACACGATGAACAACCCACAACACAGGGATTTTTAAGGTGGGTCGGTTGCAACCCCGCAACCTACGTCCACCCCTCACCCAAAATCCGGTGAGGCTTTCCTGCCGACTCACAACTTGACCGGGGACACGCCCCAAACCACAGAATAGAGAAAACCCTCTTTCTATCTTCCTACACACAAAGCCGGCAGGGACGGCTATACCGCAGATCGGAGAACTTCCGATTACCTTCCTACTAACCACCTGTAGGGACGATCTTCAGTTTCAATAGATTGATAGAAATGAAAATGGAACAAGATGAAAATGTCAAACAAGATATGGAGATATGCTAGAATGAAGTAGATCTTGTCTGAGATTGTTGGATCTTGAATCTGCTGCTTTGATCTTCCTTTGATCCCTTTGAGTTGATGGAGAAGATATAGGATGTAGCTTGATCTTTCCTTGAGTTGATGAAGAAGAATGTTGGATGTAGCTTTGATCTTCTCTTGAGTTGATGAAGAGGTTTGGATGTAGTTTTGATCTTCCTTTTGATCTCCTTTGTGAGCTTGCTTGCTTCTCTTCTTCTTTGGAGATTGAGGGCTTCAGATGTAGGCTTGAATCCCTTAGATTGGATGTAGAACTTCTGCACGGAGTATTGTTCACGGCTACAGTACCTCTTCTTCCTTAGAGCTCCTCTAGCCTCTCTTCATCTCTCTTTTCTCCAAATGATCAACTAGGGTTTCTAACCCTCTTGTGTTGGTTTTATATCTCTTTGGATGGTCAATAAACATATCCCAGACCAGATCCACATTTTGTGGGTGATTAGGTGACTTTTGGATTAAAGAAATCCATGGGGAATGGCCTTTCTCGAAGTGAAAAACAAAGTCAACAAATGTTGGCTCGGGACTGGCGGTCGACTGGAGGCTTCTGGCGGTTGACCGCTACTGAGAATTGCTATAGAAGATTAGTCCCTAGAATTTCCAGTCGACCGCTACTGAGCTAGTGGTCGACCGCTACTGAGAAGACTGCAGACGGTGAGCTACTGGCTGGGGCGGTCGACCGCCCCTGAGCTGGCGGTCGACCGGCAGCTGGGCAGAACCCGGGTTTTCCCGGGTCGGTCCGTTAACTGCTTTAGCTCTGCCGCTTAAGTTCTTTTGCTGCTCGTTCATGTCTGTAGCATTAACCTTGACTGTCTTGAAGATTTCTATTGATTATATTGCTCCTATAATCAAAATTTTGTTCCGGGGGCTCCGCCCCCGGAAACTCCCGCAAGGGGCGCTGCCCCCTTGACCCGCGACCTGACCGCGCAGGTCAATCCTCGTCCGAGGGCGCAACATTGAGCTTTCACATTTTCCATCTCCACTCTATTCCTTGGATTATCTTGTAGCATGCTATCAAGAAGTTGCACCGACCTTGAACCATCCATAAGGCAAGACATGCACTGACCATATGAAGAATATGCAATGACCTTATGTGTGATGCTATTCAGCTTGATTTCTATGCTTGAAACATGCTAGATTTTTGTGCATCCAATATTGTCATATGTCTTGATATCTAAGTATCCAGTTGCCTAGATTTATGTGCCATTCTTGATCTTTTACACTGGAAGTATAATGACCACCAATATTGTATTGTCATATGCCTTGATATCTGTGTACTGAAAGTATGATGACCTGAAATGTATGAATATTAACATTATCAAATGCAGGTATAGTTCATTAATGACTACAGAGGTAGACATCATCAAAACCAAAAAATTAATCATGTTGCACACATGTTCAACATTACGGAGGTCCCGGTGGAGGAGATCCTAGTCCGTCGAGAGGAATTCCTGAACGGAGAGTCCTTCCTTCACCGAGAGAGGGTTATCCTTAGAAAAAAATGAAAAAAAAATAGAAAAGGGGTGGATGTATGCAATGAAGTGCTAAACGGATATACATAACATAACAAAAATAACAGAGATAGCAAAGGTATAATCAACACCCAAGAGAGATAATAATGTAAATCTCAAGGAACCACAAGGGATTAGGGGTGCAGTGCACATGGTGTACAAGGGATAAGAACCGAAAGTGCTACTGTGAGCACAACTAGAGCACGCGAGGGCGCAAAGGTGGAGAGGCACAGGTGAGTGCCGGGTGGAGGAGCATACGGCGATGCCGAGATCACAAGAGTAACCAAGAGAAAGCGAAAGAGGTCCCACCGTGATCGCCAAGATGTGAGCGACGTCACGCGGAATGCGGCGGCGAGCGGAGCGCGCGGGCTCGTTTTGCTGCGACACAGAACAAAGAAGAGAGAGAATAAGAGAAACCACCACGGGAGATTACTCCGCGGAGTGTGCAGAACAAATACAATGTAACAAGATATGGGGATTAAACGGCCATAGCGGGAAATGACTCTCCGCGACCTCGGGGGATGGGAATAGTGTGGACTTTAGATGACAGTAATTTAAACGGCCATTGCGGGAAATGCCTTGCCGCGGCCTCGAAGATATGGCAGATATAAAGATAATACAAAATATGAATAGCAGAAATTTAAACGGCCATTGTGGGAAATGACTCGCCATGACCTCGAGGATATGGAAGATATAAGAATAGCACACAATATAAGTGACAGAAATTTAAACGGCCATTGCGGGAAGTAACTCACCGCGGCCTCGAAGATATAACAGATATAAAAATAGCATAGAATATAAGTGGCAGAAATTTAAACGGCCATTGCGAGAAATGACTCTCCGCGGCCTCGAAGAAATAATAGATATAAAAATAGCACAAAATATAAGTGACAGAAATTTAAACGGCCATTGCGGGAAATGACTCTCCGCGACCTCGAGGATATGGAAGATATAAGAATAACACAGAATATAAGTGACAGAAATTTAAACGGCCATTGCGGGAAGTGACTCGCCGCGGCCTCGAGGATATGATGTGATCGCCAGGGGCCGGAGACCCCAAAATAAAAAGAGTGATCGCGCCTACCTCAAGAGCAGGAAATGGCATGTTACTTCTACCTCTCCCTTCAGCCGGCCGATTGAGAGGGCGTTACTTGGTTACCCTTACAAAACAGAGAAACAGACAGATAGCAAATGAATCAGAAAAATGACAGTGTAGTATTAGTCTCTTGTGATGAAAAATGATGAAATCATGGTAAGACAGACACCTGGTTGGTGTTGTTTTAAACCTCTCTCGGACACGAGTAGGAGGAAAATGCTATGATGAATGGAGGATCGTGCAAACGTGCATAAAAATAGATCTCTCCTATGAAAGGAGATGACAGATGATGGGATGATGCATGCGACAGAAATGACAAAAGAGAGAGGGAGAGAATGGCTTATTGAAGATGCCGATGGTGGGATTCGGCAGAGCTTCGGCAGCGTAGGGATGACGTGGAAGCAGAATGGATAGAGCTGGTCTTCCTCTCGCGAGCGCGGGCACCCAGGAAGTCGGTAGAACCTCCCCCTGCAAAAACTCACGCGTTAGAAATGGGATCCGGCAGAGTCTCTCTTTCCTCTGTCAGATCTGAAGCTCCCTCCCTTCGAGGGAGGGGGTCCTCTATTTATAGAGAGAAAATTGATTGAGGCATCCAGGCTCCTGGACGCCTCAATGTTGAGACGTCCAAGATCTTGGACATCTCAATATTTTTTTTTTTTTTTATAATTCTAATTTATTGAGACATCTAGGTTTTTGGACGCCTCAATCTTGAGGCGTTCGGGACCCCGGACGCGTCCATCTTTGCCCACCGAACCACCGTCGATAGTGGAGAAAGCGCATGGTTTCGGCGCATAACCGTGACTCTCGAAGGGCGCGTCTGGCCGACAAAACGTCTTTATGATTAGATTTATCCGAAAGCGTCAAACTCGAGCGGCGCCACGTGTGCACTGCACGAGGCTCTGAAGAAGTCGTCTAGGTTCCTTGACACGTCAAAGTGAGGTGTCTAGGGTCCTTGACACGTTTAAAACTTTTCATGAAATTTTTTTAAAAAATCTAAAAAAATCAAAAAAATAGGAAATCACCAAAGTAATTAAAAATGTGATGGTAACCTTGGGGTATCATAGTGTAATATGAGATTTACTCGTGGTAATGTCAAAAACGGCGTGTCTACAGCCACGGTCGCCGTTGGTCGAAGAGAGAGAGGAAGAGGCGCTCACGGTGGGGGAGGAAGAAGAAAGAGGAAGAAGGCGAAGAAAAGGTGGGGGAGAGAGAGAAAAGAAGGGGGGTATTTATAGAAAATTTAGAAATTCCAAAAAATATCAAAAAATAGTAAATCACGTCTCCGCGATCCTCGGAATGCACCGTTCGCAACGGTACCACTCTCGTCTAGGTGAACGGCCCGGTTCACCCTCAACGAGATTCCGAAGGATTTGTCGAAACCCATACCGGAAATCGTAAAACACGCGCGAAAAAGCCGCGGACGCACTCCGGGCCTCCGAAACGACTCCGGATCGCGCCGATCTGAACACAAAAGATGCCTGAAACGAAATTTCGGACACAACAGAATTGGATACTCCGAAAAAGTAGATCTGAGACCCAAAAGAAGGATCCGAAAGATCTGAGATATTACAGCCCTCCCCCCTTAAACAAATTTCGTCCTCGAAATTTAAGAACAAAGCTTAGGGGAGGAAGAGGAAACTCACTCGAACAGGTAAGGGAACTGCTGACGCATCTCGTCCTCACATTCCCAAGAAGCCTCACCACCAGAGTGCCTCTGCCATACCACCTTAACCAAGGGAATGACTTTGTTCCGCATGCGCTGCTCTCGCCTATCCTCAATGCGGACGGGAAACTATGGGAGAGAAAGATCTGGAGTCACCTCGGGCCAAATCAAATCCTCAAGCACCTGAGAGTAATCGGGCATATACTTCCGCAACATCGAGACGTGGAACACGTCATGCACCGATGCCAACTCAGGAGGTAACTGCAGTCGATAGGCTACCTCACCAATGCGCTCCACAATAAGGAAAGGACCGACATAGCGAGGACTCAGCTTCCCGCGCCGTCCAAAGTGCATCACCCCCTTCATCGGAGAAACTCTGAAGAACACATGATCGCCAACGATAAAAGTGAGAGGCTGCCTCCTCCGGTCAGCATAGCTCTTCTGTCGACTCTGGGGCGCCAACATGTTCTGAAGAACTAGGTGCACGACATTCACACACTGCTGCACAAACTCCGATCCCGTCAAAACACGCTCACCAACCTCGAACCAATCAAGTGGAGTCTGACACGAATGCCCATATAATGCCTCATAAGGAGCCATGTCGATGCTCGAATGATAGCTGTTGTTGTAGGTAAACTCCACGAATGACAAATGGTGAATCCAACTCCCTTGTCATTCCAGGCAACAGGATCTCAACATATCCTCCAAAATCTAGATGGTCCTCTCTGACTGACCGTCCGACTGTGGATGATATGTTGAGCTAAATGCTAACTCCGTGCGAAGAGCTTGCTGGAAACTCCTCCAGAATCTAGAAGTGAAATGCGGATCTCGATCTGACACAATGGAAATAAGAATTCCATGTAACGGAACGATCCGCTCCACATAAAGATGAGCCAACTTGGTCACGCTCCAGCTGACTTTGACCAGTAACAACCGAGCCACTTTCGTCAGCCGATCCACCAGCAACTAAATACTGTCCTGCCCACTCGGAGTCCTCGACAATCCCATCATAAAATTCGTGGTCACATGATCCCACTTCCACGTGGGAACATCCAAGGGCTAAAGAGTACCTCCTGGTCGCTGATGCTCCGCCTTCACCTGCTGACAGGTCAGGCACCTGGCCACGAATTCGGCAACATCCCTCTTCATGCCAGGCCACCAGAACTGTCTCCGCAAGTTCCGGTACATCTTTGTCGCACCCGGGTGTACGGTGTACCTGCTCCCATGAGCCTCGCACAACACCGCACGATGAATCCGCTCCTCGGTTGGGACGTACAGCATGCCCCAAAATCTCACAGCACCGTCCTCGCCGACCTCCACATCAGCCATGGCCAAAATTCAGGGCAACTCAGGGTTTGCATGCTGAGCCTCTGTCACCTGACGACGGATAGCAGGGGTGACAGTCAAACTCGCGAGCACCGCTAACCCTGGCTCTTGGGTAATCTTGAGCCTGAATGACACTTCGGGCACTTGTTCCCAGAGCCACCACTTCCTCAATATCAAGGCACTGACCGCGACCTTCAAACTCAAAGCATCGGCGATGACATTCATCCTGCCTGGCTGATAGGACAGGGTGAATTCATAATCCTTCATATACTCCATCCAGCGCCTCTGCATGAGGTTAAAGTCCCTCTAAGTGAACACATACCACAAACTCTGATGGTCAGTGAACACCTCGAACTTCTCACCGTACAGATAATACATCTAGATCTTCAACGCGAAGATCATAGCTGCCAACTCAAGGTCATGGGTAGGGTAGTTCTCCTCATGTGGCTTCAGCTGCCGCGAAGCATACACCACCACTCTACCATGCTGCATCAACACAGCACCCAATCCGACCCCGGAAGCATCTGTACATACCACAAAATCTCCCGATCTAGAAGATAAAACCAACACCAGAGTCGAGGTGAGTAATCTCTTCAGTTCCCTGAAACTCTGCTCACACTCATCGATCCATAAAAAAGGCACATCCTCCCGCGCAAGTCTGGTCATCGGGGCTGCAACACGAGAGAAATCCTAGATAAACCTTCGATAATAGCCTGCAAGCCCCAAGAAACTCTGGATCTCCGTCACAGACCTCGACCTCGACCACTGCATTACTGCCTCGACCTTGGCGGGGTCCACGGAAATACCATCACCAGAGATCACGTGCCCCAAAAAGTGCACCTCATGAAGCCAGAACTAGCTCGCACTTACTGAGCTTCGCATATAATTGGTGATCTCGCAACGTCTGCAGCACCACACCCAAATGGTACGCGTGCTCCTCAACAGACCGCAAATAAACAAGGATGTCATCCACAAACACGACCACGGACTGGTCCAGATAGGGATGGAACACCCTCTGCATCAAATCCATGAACGCTGCGGGGGCATTGGTGAGCCCAAACGGCATCACCAAGAACTCATAATGCCCATATCTTGAGCTGAACGTAGTCTTCTCCATGTCAGACTCTTGAATCCGCAACTGAAAATAATCGGACCACAAATCAATCCGCAAGAACACTCGAGCAGACTGAAGCTGGTCGA
This sequence comes from Amorphophallus konjac, assembly GCA_022559845.1. Classification (NCBI taxonomy): domain Eukaryota; kingdom Viridiplantae; phylum Streptophyta; class Magnoliopsida; order Alismatales; family Araceae; genus Amorphophallus; species Amorphophallus konjac. Next base: position 29,279,285 of record CM040127.1, read on the forward strand.
ACAAGTCATCAATCGGCGACAACGGTGTTGACACCCGTTTTATGACCAATAAGTTGGGTCATATCCTTGTTCATTTTATATGATGCTCCAAGTTGTTCACCTTTATTGAGCCTTCTTGGTCAATTTGAGGTCTATTTCATGGGCCATGTCTCCTTGGTTGGGTCTGGTTCTTTACCTCTTTCCGTTGGACGAAGCTTAGTAAACTCTCACTTCATTTGCATTCTATTGTCTCTAGCGGTCCTTTGAGGGCGCGTTATAATGTTCTAATGCATCTGCCTTGGTCCGTTACATCATGCAAGAGTCCTTAAGCTTAAGACTTCTTTTCAAGCTTATCTATTAGCCTATCCGTTGGGTGTGACGATTTATCGTGCGGCTGTTACACATATTGTGACGCGTCTATCCTTGACCGTTACATTCATCTAGACTCCTATGTTCATAAACTTCGGCCGTTGGTCTTATCTTTTAAGGGATAAGGTTGTGTGACGGTCCTTCCTTGGAGCATTACATCCCTGTGACGGTTTATCGTGCAGCCGTTACATCAAATAGAGAGTTCTAGCAGAACTGCTCTTTCTCTGCTGCTCCGTGGTCGAATTAAGAGTTTGATTCCTTGATTTCTCTTCCAAATCTGATCCTCAGAACCTTCTGTTTGTTTCTATGGACTCTTGGGAGTATTATCTTCAAGGGTTTGCTAAGAAACGTCCTACTTTCTAGCTAGATTATCCCTTGCTCGACCTGAGAGTTTGAGGGTCTATAAATAGAACCCTTGACTTCGTGGCTTGAGGGGGAGACATCTGGAGTTCGCGTCGAAGTGCTGCCACATCCTAGAGCTAGAACCAACCAAGGAGAGCTACTTCCAAAGTCCATGGAGTATTGTTTCCAAGGGTTTAGTTTAGTCAAGTTGTCATCTTAGTGTCTTTTCTCTTTTCTAAGCATCATAGCATTGTTCCTCTTCCTCTACTACGTTCTTGCATCTTCTGCATCCATTTAAAACATCCTCCCATCTTTTAAAACGCCCCAGAGGGGTTAAAAAAACCAACCTCCCCGGTATTTCTCTTTCCTTTTGCATGTCCTTAAGTTCTTTGATTTATTGATACTACTTTGTCCAAGGGCTAATCTGGGTTGTTTTTCTTGTGTTTTACACTCTTTTGCAGGTTTATAGAGCCTATAGCACGAGGCCCAAGCTCTCTGGCCGGCTGGAAAGCTTGGAGATCAAAAGATTCCCAGTTCTTATTCTGCAGATGCTCTGACGGTCTATCAAAGGCTCGTTAGAGTCTTGTAGCGGTCTATCGTGGGGCCGTCACACGTTCTGTGACACATCAGTCTTCGGCCGTTACATTCCACGGAGCTGCAGTTTCCTGGTTATTTTCTCTCTCCCATGGGCGGGTGCATCATCCTCCTATTCTAAGATACTTATCAGGTCTTTGGCTTATTTTTACCTTAGTGGCGATTACATCTTTCCTTAGTTTGGTCATTAGCTTTCTCTCTCATCATCTCTTCTTTATCTTTGCTTGCTCTACCTACACGGTGTGTTTTCCTTTATTTCTTGTTCCACACCCCGACGTGTGTTTTTCTTTATTTGCTTAGTATAGTTTTGATTGAGATAGCATGCCCATGCTAGAGCTTGTGCTGGTTGCCTAGGTTCATGATTCACATATTCATAGGTTGAGTGATTTCATCATTGGCTCATATTTTCATCATAGTTGGCATCATAGCCCATCTTACAAAAGAAGGGACACATTAAAACCAACAGAATTTTTTGCGATCACGGTGGGACATTTAGTGCCAATCGTGCTTTTAATCTCTGTTAAACCTACTTTCCTCTGTTTGCCCTAAGTTGCTCTGGTTTTCCCCGGATTCTCCCTTTATTTCACTACTGTTTCTGGTTCTCTGGCTACTCTGACGGTCCTGCGTCCACGCGTTACATTATTCTGACGGTCTGATCTTCGACTGTCACTCTACTCTGGCGCATGTATTCTAGACCATCACATACTCCAGACAGGTACACATCCTGAGGTGCAGTTTATTTCCGTAGTTTTTGCTGTGATTTTCATGTTTCGGTGCTATCTTGTCTCCTCCTTGGTTGGTTCACGTATTCATATCTTTGTGTGCATATTTGATTGCTAGATTTTAGGCTAGAATTTGCATGCACCCCGGTGCACATAGGGTCATTCATATATTCATATTTTAGATTACATTTTCCTACCTTGGTGTATGGACCTCTCGTCTCCATATTTCTTGGAGTCGACTAGGAAATCACATTAGGGACCTCCATAAGTCCCCGCGAGCCGTGGATTCCCACACGGATGCCGGGCCGGTTGTATCACTTCTGACCCCGTGTCTAGGTTTACATAAGTGAATGAGTGATCGCATTTAGAGTCAACCTAGCCCCACATCCTTTCCTATTAGGAACCTATTATGGAGAGCACATCTTAATCAAATCACTAAGGTTCTAAAGGAGGAAATCATAAGATCTTGTTGCATCATCTAAATAACTTGGTTGAATTTGAGTGTTGTCATCTCGTTTTCACTTACATCTTTGCTAAAAACATCTAAGTTTAGTCACTCATTATGTGTTTGTTGTGTGTTATTTGCATTATTCTAAGGTCTTTCGTTGCATGTGGAGTTGCTTCCATCCTCTAGAAGCTTCATCACCTGGGGGCGATTCCCTTTCCTCATCCTACTTCAATCCACTCTTTGAATCCACCATGGCTTCTTTCGATCTTCCCCGTTCCCAAGAGGAGTCTCTTCCTCAAGGGCTTCTAGAGGATCCCTCTAGGGTTATCTCATTCCAACTTAGAGAGGGACCCATCCCTCCTTCGTCCTCCATCCCGATGGAGGGCGCACAATCCACTCAAGCTCTTCTTCCTCCTTCTGCTAATTCTATTCTTCAGATGATGGCCCAATTAGACCCGGCCCAGCTTCAGGCGGTTTATCAGGCCATGCATGGGTCCAACACCCCACCTTCCCCGAATATGCAAGGTCAGACCAATCCTTCCATTGCTCAGCCTAGAGCTGAGGGGTCCGCCGTCCAGCGCATTCCCATTGACCTCACTCCAGTCCAGCCCAGGACCCTCAGATTCTCTAATCTAGAGATGGGCCAGTCTTCTGGTTCGGCCCACCAATTTTTGGATAAGGGAAACACCGTTGTCCCTCCTTCTTTTCCATCAGATCATCATATGTCCGGCCCATCTATACCACAGGTTCTTATTGGCCCAAGTGATTTCATGCGCCCTCATCAAGGGGCAGCCCAAGTTCACACCAATATGGGTCATCCTTCGACCCAATACCCTTCCTATGGGCCGCCCCCTCCATATGCCTACGCCTCTGCTCCTCAAATTCCATCTTTTACTATCCCTATTCCATCCAGAGAGCAAGAATTACTCGATAAATGGGCCGCCATACAACAACAACTTGACTTCCTCCAGAAGCGGGTTGGCCCACAATCTTTGGTAGACGTTCCGATCCCCAGCTTCCAAAATATCAGATTCCCTCCACAATCCGAGCTCCCCAATTACCGCAAGTACGACGGGAACGGTAATCCCTTCATCCATGTGAGGGACTTCTTATACGAATCAGCTCAGTTTCAGTATGATGATCGCCTCATGGCGTATTTGTTTCGCCGATCATTGGATGGTGTTGCACTGGAATGGTTCTATTCTCTGCCGCTAGAGAATGCCGAGAGTTTCAAGGTAGTGAAAGACAAGTTCATCCAACAGTTTCAAGACAGGGTTGGTCCGGAATATTCCTTTACAGACTTGGTGGCCGAGAAAATGAAGCCCGATGAGGAGTTTGCAACTTATGCTGATAGATGGAGGCAGATGGCCGCCAAGGTGCCAAGCCACATTCCGGCGGAAGAGAAGGTCAAGCTACTCATCTATAATGCTACCCCGACCTTCCGTAACATCCTTGCTATGAATGATATAGCCAACATGCACCAACTGTATAGCCGGGCGCGGTTCATTCAAACACAGTTCAAAGACTCCCCCATCCACTCGCTCTTTGAGAACCAAAAGCCAAAATACCACAAGAAACCTCAAGGGCCTGTCACCTAGGGGGTCTAGACCAACGAACAAGTTCAAGCCGTTACCTTCCCTTTCCAAGCCGCTCCATTCCGTTTTCCGCAAAACCCCCGCACTCCTCAAAACCCCGCTCCACAAAACTTCCCACCCATTCCACAAAACCCTACGCCTACATTCGCCGCTCCACAAAACACCTTTGCCGCTCCGCAAAACACCTTTGCCGCTCCGCAACAACCTCCACAGCCTCCATAATACCATAATGTCCCTCCACCTAACGGGTACCACAATAACAACAAGCGCCCTACTCCAAAGAGAGCACAGTACCCACCTCTGCCAGAAACCCTCACACATATCTTCTCGGCTCTCATGTCAGTTAGTGCTATATAACTCCCTCCGGAACGGCCCAACTGGAACCCGGCCGTTGATCAGACAAAGTATTGTTTGTTCCACAGGCAACCGGGACATACAATTGAAGGGTGTTTTCAGTTCAGAGACTTGGTCTATGACCTCCATGAAGGACAAAGGATTGATTGGGCCGAAATGCATAGGGCCATTATAGAAATTAAAGAGAAAAGAAGGCAGCCGCCGAGGCAGCAAGTGTAGTAACAACAGGCACCGCAGCCGTAGTAGCAGCCGCAACAGCAACAGCAGCTGGTTCAAGACTTGGGGATCCATCAGAACCCAATGCCGAACCATCCTCCCGCTCCGCAGCCTCAACCGCCGGCACCGGCTCAGGTCAATGTAGTTCAACCCCCGGCCCCCGATGCTGGGTGATCCTTTGATGATGATGGCTCTACGCCGCAAGTCATGGCCCTTCACCACAACTACACCACTCACTCCACCCCCACCATCTTTACGCCCACATACAAAAACCCGCCTCCGCCTGCTACACCGTTTGTCCTTTCATCTACTCCTACTCCACCGCCTGTCTCTCGCACATTACTCACCCCTGCTATCACCACACCTCCATCTAACCCTCCACTCATTACACCTCTGCCTACCTTTATACCCCAACTCCCGCTCACACCCGCTACCACCAACCCTTCACCCATCATCCTTTCCACCACACCCTCTTCCGCACCACTCATCCACCCCACCGGGCCTACTAAGTCAGTTATCCTGAGCCCATCCAAGGCCGCGGCAGCCTATAACTTCGCTTTATGGAGCGGGCACATGTTTCACCGTAATTATCCTTCTAACTCCAATCCCCAGTCTTCCCAACCGGCTGTCGAGCAAGAAGAAGTCGAGCCGTTACCAGGTACCCAATACGATCTGTTGCATCACTTGGATCGGGTGCCGCCAAGATATCCGTGCTGGAGCCTATAAAGAGATCTACCCTTCACCAAGATGTCCTCAGGAACTTTCTTTAGAAGGTGATGGTTGTGAGCGACGTCACGCGGTTCGGGGAGCGAAGGAGACGCGGAGCGCGCGGGCTCCTTTTGTTTGCTGCAACACAAAAATAAGAGAAAAGAGAAGGGGCCACCACGGGAGATTGCTCCGGCGGGGCGAGCGGGACAAATGTAATATAGCAAGATATGGGGGTTAAACGGCCATAGCGGGAAGTGACTCGCCGCGGCCTCGGGGGGATGGGAATGGTGCAGAAATCAAATAGCAAGAATTGAAACGGCCATTGGGGAAGTGACTCGCCGCGGCCTCGAGAATATGAGCAGATAAGAATATAACAGAATATAAGGAGAATATAAAGAACGGGAATTTAAACGGCCATTGGGGAAGTGGTGCGCCGCGGCCTCGAGAATATGAATAAATAAGAATATAACAAAATATAAAGAGAATATAAGAACGGGAATTTAAACGGTCATTGGGGAAGTGACTCGCCGTGGCCTCGAGAATATGAGCAGATAAGAATGTAACAGAATATAAAGAGAATATAAGAACGGGAATTTAAACGGCCATTGGGGAAGTGACTCGCCGCGGCCTCGAGAATATGAGCAGATAAGAATATAACAGAATATAAAGAGAATATAAGAACGGGAATGTAAACGGCCATTGGGGAAGTGACTCGCCGCAGCCTCGAGAACATGATGTGATCGCCAGGGGCCAAAAGACCCCAAAATAAAGAAAGTGATCGTGCCTACCTCAAGAGCGGGAGATGGCGGGTTGCTTCTTCCTCCCCCTTCGGCCGGCCGACGGAGAGGGCTTTCCTTGGGTACCCTTGCAAAACAATGACAAACAAGTAACGAGTGGATTAAAAAGATGAAGGTGTAGTATTCAAATCCTTGCGATAAAAATAACGAAATGATGGCAAGACACACACCTGGTTGGTGTTGTCTTTTAAACCCCTCTCGAATACGAGTAGGAGGAAAATACTTATGATGAATGGCGATTATGCCGACGTAGAAATAGAAAAAAGACTCCCTTATGAGGGGGATGGAGGATGCGATATGATGAATGCAAGATATCTATGAAAGAAAAGGTGAGAGTGGCTTATTGGATGGCCGATAGTGAGATCCGGCGGAGCTTCGGTAGCGTAGGGACGACATGGAAGTACGGTGGATGAGGACAGCCTTCCTCCTGCGAGCGCGGGCACCCGAGAAGCCGGCAGAGCCTCCACCTACAAAAGACCCCACGGGTTAGAAATGACTCCGGTAGCCTCTGGGCTCCTGCAGCCTATCAGATCTCTCAGAAGCTCTCCTAGAACTGAGGGGGTGGGCCTCTATTTATAGGGCTCCGGAGGGTGGAGGCGTCCAGGACCCTGGACACCTCCATCAGGGCAAAAATAATATTTTATTCTATTTTTATTCATTTTTTTTAAATATTTTATGGAGGCGTCCAGGGTCCCGGACGCCTCCATAACGAAATGGGCGCGTCCAGCCGACTGGACGTCTCCACAATTGGATGTTTTCCCACACGGCAAACCGACGATCGGTGGGCGGGGCCCCGTGAGCAAGGTGATGGAGGCGTCCAGGGTCCTGGACGCCTCCATAAATATATTATTTTTATTTGATTTTTGTTTTGTTTTTTATGATTATTGATATTATTTTTATTATTTTTGCATTGATGGAGGCGTCCAGGCAAGTGGACGCCTCCATGATTTTGATTTTTTTATTTTTTGGTCATTGATGGAGGCGTCCAGGCGCCTGGACACTTCCATGATTTTTCACGAAAAAATTTAAAAAAATATAAAAAAAATTCATAAAAATAGGAAATCACCAGAGTAATTAAAAATGTGAAGGCCGCCTTAGGGTATCATAGTGTAATATGAGATTTACTCAGGGTAACGTCAAGAACGGCGTGTCTACAGCTGCCCCGCCTTGGCGTCCGCTTTGCAAGGGAGTGACACGTAATGGAATGGTATCGAAGTGGAGTGAAATGGAGTGGGAATGGACTGATAAGTTGAAGCCAAGGTATGATGAGACACGCTTTTGAAATTACTATTTGGAATTTTTCCTGGAGTTTCAGTGAGGCGACCTTGAAGAAGGACTTTCAAATTTTGACGATTGCTTGGACAGGGTTAAAATAAGGGAGGGTGAGATGTGCACGCAGGCACGAAAATAAAGGAGACCAACTTCTCGGTGTGGAAGTACCTGGGTCATAAACCTGCAGGTTTCATCTTTGGGGAGCTGTTACCAGCCAATGTGGAAGTGCTGCGGCCAAGGTGGGTCAAACAAAGCAAAGGAATATCTGAGGGTCTGTCCAAACAAGGGTCTCCTTTGGAAGAGCAGCGTAGGGCCGCTTCAAGGAAACTCAGTATTTCATTCGGAATGGAATATCTCATATTTGTAAGAATTGGAGCACAACGACTCTCACAATAGAATCACTCGAATGATCTTCCGCAATAAATTCAAAGTCCTATATGAATGCATGCTGGGTTTAAAGAAAAATTTAAAACAAATTAAAATAAAAACTAGCCAAGGATAATATTGTCAACTTGTTAAGAATGGGTCAGGATACCGATCCGGTGAGCCGACACTGGGCTGGGGCCCGTTTATCCGCGCACCAACTCACTGAATGGAACCGTCGTTCCCATGCTACCACAAGTTAACGACCTATCCGTACAACCCAAATTCTTTCGGGATCATCACTGTTTTTGTTGAAGGGGAACTCAAATCCCAGATTCGTTCGGGCCGCAAGGTCCTTGACATGTTCTAGTAGCGTAGGTATCATATACTATGATGCATGACATGGTGGGACCAACCATCGAAAGGTGGGACAGGAGATAGGACAAAGACGTCCGTTAATAAAATCTGCACAGACCAGCATAGGTTAGTAACATCAGAAAGTAGCAGATTTATAATAGAATCACACCACAGTACAAGGGGGTCTAGATAAAACTCTGACGACTGACCACTGTAGCACCTCTCCTTTCCTACACTTCTTCTCTTGCACCAAGTTGTTTCGAGGCATGCCTTACGAGACTTTTGCCCTGGACAGAAGGGAACTACTTTACACGGAGGGATTCTGTTGCTTTCTTTTGGGCGCGTCCAGGCGCGAGGACGCGTCTTAACCCTCGAATTCAAATTTAAAGCGCCGGGCGGCCTTTCTTCTCCCGTGCCTTACCCGAAAACGAGCCCGCCTTCTGCCGAAACTCGCTCGCCCGTCTTCGTCTTCTTCCCCTCGATCGATGGAGTTCGGTGGGCCGGACCATGGTGAAGGTGGAGAGGGACGAGGGACTCCTCGCCCGAGGAGGGACACGCAAGAGCACAGAACGGCGTCCATGGAGGAGGAAGGGTCGCTTTGGGCCCCCGAGGGACCCGAGGGGCCTGATGGTGCGGAAGGAGGTGAACACGGTCTGGTAGGTCCTCGGATCTTCTCCTTTGATCCATTTTGAGTTTTGAAGCGAGCCGTGCGAGGGGGGAAAGGGTTCGGCGAGTGTTGCACTCAAATGATGGACGCGTCCTAGACAGGGGACGCGTTCTTTGTTATGATGCGAGGCCCTTCTTTCTTGGTGCAGGACATGGCAAGGACCCTGGGCCTGGCCGATGAGTGGGTGAGTGCAGACGAGCCGAGCCGCGTCAGGAAGGAGAGTCGCGGCAAGGCGAAGCTTGAAGACTGGCGCATACGTCTCCCTGGACAGCAAGGGAGCGTACTGGTGTAGGATAGTGCCGACTTCCTGCGACAGCAGAGAGAGAGAGTTACGTGGGTCTTCCCCGAGCCGGGGATACGCGCGACGTCAACGGCTCGCGTATCCAATTAGCAGAGGTCAGGCGGCAGCTGGCCGCCACTCAACAGGAACTGTCGCTCCTGGTAAGCTAAGTGCTGCATTTTCTATTTTTAAATGTGGAGCTTAGCTGACGGCTGTTGTTTGTTCGTTCCAGCGTGCCCAGTAGACAGTGATGGTGGGAGTGGCTGGCGGCGCATCTTCTAGTTCCTCGGCCCCTTTTCTTGAGATTGCCTCCCTCCGGGAGCAACTTGCCGGTGCGGTGGCTCGAGCTGCCCGGGCGAAAGAGGAGCGTGATGCTTGGGTGGCGACTGTAGCAGAGCTGCGACATCGCTGTGAGGAGAGACCTTCTCCAGACATCCTGGAGTTAAGGGTTCTTCTGCAGATGACGAGGAGAGAGGCAGAGAGAGAGAAATCCGAGAGAAGGGCCGAGCGACAGCGGGATCAGACCGAGAGGAGGGCCTTGGAGGCCCAAGTGAGGGAGCTCCAGCTGGGCCTTCAGGTTGCGGTGCAGAGGCTAGGAGCGATGGAGACGTGCTACGAGAGAGCGCGAGAGTTTGGGGAGCGACTCCGCCAGTCCAGCCGCTTTGCTGCTAGTGGCTTCTTCGCCACGCCAGGGGAGGAGTAGCGAGTCATTACTGTGGAGCCGGCGCCACGAGGCGAGGCGGGTGCTACTGCATGGGGATCCAGGAGGCTTCTGAGGGACCCTCACCTCAGGGGAGAGGAGAGGGACGCCTAGAGGGACGAGCATGAAAATAATGGCAAGAGTTGGCGAGCTAGTGGACCCGCCTCCTCTCTATGATTGTAGTGTTTACGACAGCTTATGTAGAATTATGAATGGAGTGATTTGATTTTCTGCTGCTTATTTTTTCTCTTGTGTGTTCCTTCTTCCCTACACTTCTTCTCCTTTGCACTGTTCCCATGTGATGGGTCTGCCGAGACTCCACCCCAAGCGGACAATCGCGTCTTGTTGTGACCATTTTTCACGGGAATCTGTCGTCGAGGTTAATAATGACGGCCCTAGTTCCTTCTCCCGGATGGTGTGTCAAGTTTTGCGGACGTCCTCCAAAACATGATAGGGTATCCCTTGACAACATAGGGGGCTAGTCGTCATATTCTTCATCCAATCAATCACCCTGTGCGAGCGGTGAAGTGACACACGGGACCGCATGGTAGGTGCCTCATCGCGAGGGCTATCATTAAAGGTGATGGAGGCAATCTTGGCCTGCACTCCTTCTATTTCTATAAATTCTTGTCCCTTTTATCCTCCCAGGTATATCGAGAGCTAACTCGAGGAGCACAAGTTCTCACGGGAGAGGAGGAGTTCAAAATTCTGAGAGTTGGATGGAGGGTGAATCTTCCCACTCCTCGAAGATAAGCAGGTCCAGTTGTAGTAGTTCCAGGAGGCTTTCGGACCTCGAAGGGCACTTCAGCGAAAGAGCCCAATCACAACTCGTAAGCTGAGCTTTCCTGCCCTTTTCTCATTCTTTCTTCCTTCCTCTTGACAACACCCTTCTCCATTTCTTATGCACGCACAGAGTGTGATGAAATCACACATTTCATGGGAGTTAGTAGTGGCCGCATACAGGGGTCTCCCGGATTTTCAGAAGGCCAGGCTAGACGTGATGGGATTTGGCACCTTTCTTCGGATCGAGCCGCTCGAGCTCGACCTGGTTCTGATCCAAGCCTTGTGTGAGAGATGGGAACCAGTGAGTCGGGCATTCCTGATGCCCTGGGGGCACATGGTGCCCAGCTTGGAGGATGTGGTCCGGATCACAAGCCTAAAGGTGGAGGGCGAGGCAGTAACCGGGGTCACTTATGCAGATTACCGAGAAGGTGCTCGAAAGCTACTGGGTTTGGACCTAGATGGTCGAAAAAATAGGTCGGTAGCTAGGGCGTCCCTCATGGATGCATTAGGGCTCACCGACACTTGTCGACGGGACAATGAATCCTCAGAAGAGTTCATGGAAAGGATGGAAATAGGATGCCGTGCCGTGTACTGCACAGATTTCGGCAACTGGGAAAGATGCAATATAGATTTGAGGAGATTTCTCCTCTTCCTTTTGGGGAGATTGGTACTGAGCTCGAAAGGGGACGGTATCCAATGTCGCTTCCTGGAGCTGCTATCAGACCTTGAAAGAGTAGGGTACTACGTCTGGGGAGCTTCCATGCTGGCGCACTTGTTTGCAGGCCTGTTCCAAGAAGCAGATCGTGAGATGGCTGTGAGTGGTTTCACACCATTCATCCAGGTATTTTTGGTTTTGCTTGTTTTGTATTATTTTTTTTTATTTTTGCAAGGTACTGATGACCTGCGCCGAGCAGCTGTGGAGTTATTATTACCTCCCCATGGGGAGAGCTCGGCATTGGCGACCTGCGATGGTGCCGCTAGCAAGACGGTGGCAACCCATCATGAGTGCGGCACCCCTAACCTACCAACTGGTGGTGCTAAGGCGGGAGCTACAGGAGTTCCCTGCAGCGATGGTGGGATTTTTTTTGAATTATTTTGTTTTTATCTTTGGTCTTGACTGACTAAACAGGTATGCACAACCTAACCTAGGTAAATTGGAGACCCTACTCAGACATGGTCGATGCCGACCAACCATGGGTTCTAACAAGTCGTGCCCGGTTCGGACGGAAATTGTGGATGCACTGCCTGAATAAAATCGAGCCGCTTCGGCTACGATTGGTTATGAGGACTTTGGGACTGGTTCAAGAATGGGTGGATACGGTTGTGCCACCTCGTGTCGGGAGAAAGACGCGGGGACCGGCGACCTGCATTGACTGGTGCGTGCGGTTCCCTGAACAGTATGAAGACTGGCAATGGGGTGTCACGATTGTAGAATCACATGCGCAGGATAGCGAGGAGTACTTGCGTCTATATAGGACAAAGTACGCAGAGCGACTCCAACCCCGGGGACTTGTGGAGGTAGGTTTCCCCTTTTTCTCTTTTCTTCTTTCTCCTTTTTTTGGTTTTCAAATTTACGAACTTGCTTGGCAGAGATGGAGCAACAATTGGGCGATGCCTGTGAAGCCTTGAGTTCTTCGGTAGGTGTACCGTGCGTTCCTAATTAAAACCGCAGATTCCAGATGTTGGCTACTAATTCATGCGGTCGTAGCATGCCCAGATTGGCGCGGCTTCCCCAGCGATAGGAGTAGGTGGTGCTTCTTCCAGCTTGTGGATTCCCACCTCAAAACTCGACTTGCTTCATGAGCAACTTGCTCACGCCACGCAGCGTGCTGCGGAGGCAGAAGGGATGCTCTGTATACAGGTAAAAGTTTCAGTGTTGAGTTCTCTTTGTTTATGCCTTATCGCGTATCTGAGATGGTACATTTGGCAGGAAAAGGAGACGGAAGACGTGCTTGCCCAAGCTGCGCAGAGGGCGGCTAGGATAGCAGAGCTGGAGGGGGAACTGCAGCATCGTCCAGATGACGACACTTCCAGGGATGCTATGGAACTGAGGATCACTCTCCAGTTGGAGAGGGAAGACCGTGAGAGAGAACGGGCAGAGAGAGAAAGAGACGCAGAGAGTAAAAGAGCCAACAGATTGACTGAAAGGGAGGAACGAAGGGCCATGGAGGCCCAGTTGTTCGAACTCCGAACCAGCCTCGGTCTTGCTGAACAGTGGCTGAGAGATGGTGAGGAGTGCTACCGAAGAGCACGAGAGCGTGGCTTTCGTGTTGGTAGCTTCTCTGCTACTTCCGTGGATCAACGCCGGGGTGTGGGAATTGGAAGGGGAGTACAGAGCGGTAGGAGTACCGCTTTTCGTAGTTGGGTAGCACCTTTGAGAGCGTTTTGCCCGGAGAGTAGTGGGACGAGTAATGCAGAGGGAGAGGGCGGAACTTGATATAATTTTTTTAGTTTTTTGGAATAAAATAAAAGGTTCGGTTTGTTTGGTTTTCACCTTTGCTTCTGTTGCCTGAATCCCTACACACATCACTGAAACAAACAAATCAGAATTTCTGTTCTGACTTGGCCCCTTGCTCAATAAGCAAATGGTCACTATGACTGTCCTTGATAACTGGTCAAGGGGCCAAACCTTTATTTAAGGAAGGCGAGAGAAAGTTACAGTGATGATAAATGCGACATGCAAGCACACGAATGCAAGCGGTATTAAAAGTGAGATGCTGCACGCAAATGTAATCATGTAAAATTGATTTGTTTTCTTTTTTATATTTGACATATTTTTTTTGTTTTATCATAAAAAAGATTTTTTTGTTTGCAAATATGTACATTTTCTCTTTTCCATTTTTTTTACTTTTATTATAAATTTTTTTTGTTGCCAATGCCTATCAAGCACCCAAATGGCACCCAACCTATACGATAATAGGGGTTTCTTACTAACCTCCCAAGTATCCTAAGTGCACATCTAGGTTGATTTGGACCTCTAGACCCCTCGAATGATGATCCCGCCGGCTAAGACTTACCCTGATGACAATACCGTCATGCCATGCTTAGGCTCCCAATTGCTTCCGACCACAGGGATTCACCCAAAAGATGTTTGAGGTAAATGATTTGCCCGACCCGGGTCTGTTTCCTCACAACTCTAGATGGTATATGATGGAACACCCTGGAACCCCAATGACCAACCGCGCGACGCTGACCCGGAATCAGACGCCGTCGCACCCATAGGTGACGCGCTTGCATTGGCCTAAGCCCAAGGTTAAGCAAGAAGACATCAAGCCGGTAAACATGGGTCTTGACCAGCCAGAAACACAGAGACTCCTTCGCAGCGATAGCTTTTGCTTTTCAAAGTAGGCAACCATATGTGTATATTAAAATAAGGTCGCAGACCTTGGCGGGTTTCGCCCTTTAGAAACTCTATCTAGCTTTCATCTTCAATGGAAGAAGGAAGAGCGTGGGGGATAAACCTCCTGAGAGGATCGGCAAAACCGTTAACCCGGCGAGCGAATAAGGGCCCATTAACTCTTTCCTTTCGGACAACTTCGGACCAAATCTCGAGCATTTACATTCCACGGCCCCTTTTGTGGATTCAGACTTTTACTTTGAGGGGTCCCGTTTATCGCAACAGGCACGGTCACGACCAGGCTTTTCTCTTGATTTTGATTTTGTATTTCTTTTTGTGAGGGAGATATAGTCGGTTGACGTATGTGGGCTCCCTTTCGTATGCCTGCGGGGACCCTACCCTCTTCTCGTGCTCTGATCGATGCTCGAGGAAATGGATCATACTCTTGCCTTTGGGGTTTGAGTTCCGGTTTCTCATGCTCAGCGTTTTAAGGGCGCCGACTGTCTCATTTGGTCGAAGAGAAAAGAATAAAGATTACAGCTTCCGGAGATCTTCTGGGTGGGGCCCCACCGTAGGTGATGCTACCGATTTTTTTTTTGAATAAAATACATAAGTGAGCACATGTTAGCTTCCTTCGAGCGAGCATAGGCCGACGTGGCCGGACAGGGATCTCCACGGTTCTGGCAAACTAAGACCCGGTGCCTACCAAGCCTTAATGGGCCCTATCCTAACATGAAGGTTAGATGCAGTGACTTGACTACATGGTGACCACCAGGCATTGGCATTTTGAATTTTCCATATTTTAGTGGTTTTCAATATTTCTTTGTTTTTGATATTTTCTATCTTTTCATCATTTTTTTTTGTTTTGTGCTAAGGGTAGTATTTCTTAAGATAAAGCCCATTCCAAGGGTGGGATAACTCGGTCCCTTCGGCGTTGACTAGCTTGTAGGCGTTGCCAGGGTACACGGCTTGAATTACAAATGGTCCTTCCCAATTGGGTTGGAGCTTAGAACGCGGACCTCCAGGTTTGACAAAAATTCTTTTTACGACCATCTCACCGACTTTGAATTTTCTCTCAACGACTTTCTTTTGGTAAAAGCGAGCGAGTCTATTTTGATACACACGCGCGTGTTCGGCAGCGGCCAGCCACTTCTCATCCAAGAGTTCCTACTGGGCGAGGAGTGAATTATGACGATCGTCGAGGGAAAATTCCTCGTCCAATTGTACCCTGAGAGAATGGATCAGAGTCTCTTACGGGACTACCGCTTCCATACCATAAGTAAGGGCAAATGGAGTCTGCCCGGTGGGGGTACGGATTGAAGTGCGATAGGCCCATAGGGCTTCGATAAGTTTTTCTGGCCAGTCTGAAAACTTACTAGACTCGCAGGTTTTTTTGATGATTTTGAGCAATGTTTTATTGGTGGCCTCCGCTTGGCCGTTACCTTGTAGGTAATAAGGCGATGAATGATGCAATGCAATTGCGTACCTTTTGCAGAGGTCGTATAGGTCCTGAGAAATGAACTGTGGTCCATTGTCGGTGACGATTGTGCTTAGGACACCGAATCTGGCGAGGATGTTCTTCATGATGAACTTGCAGACTATTGACGTCTTGATTTCCGCGTAAGCTTCGGCTTCGGCCCATTTGGTGAAGTATTCTGTCGCAGTAAGGATGAAAGATTTCTGCTTGGTGAGGGAATTGGGATCACCTAGGGGACCAATGATGTCGAATGCCCACATGGAGAAAGGCCACGGGGAGGATATTAGATGAAGTGAGGAAGATGGTGAATGGATTTTATCGGCGTGAAGTTGACACTTGACACACCTACGGACATAGACAACACAATCCTCTTCCATAGTGGGCCAGTAAAAGCCTTGGCGAATGATCTTCTTGGCGAGCATCTGACTATTCACGTGGCCACCGCACCCGAGTGTGTCTCCTCTACACATTTCCAAACCTCATTGTCACCAAGACATCTTAACAGAATACCAGTAAGGTTCCTCCTATAGAGTACACCTCCAACCAATGTATATTTCTGAGCCACCCTTCTTATGACTTTCTTGTCCTCTGTGGTGGCCCCTTCAGGATAAGACTGATCTTGGCAGTATTTGACGATTTCATAGAACCATGATTTCTCTTCATCAGCCAGTTCTTCTTCAGCCTCTGCCAACATGATTTCCCTCTTCTCAAGGATATCTTCCTGCAAAATCTTCCTTGCTATCCTGTCTTTGATATTTATGTAGGAAGCATCATCGATTGCAGGGGCGTGAAGTTTGTAGATGGAAATGGACTCAAACCATCATCCTAGAGGGAACCTTATGGATGATGCCAACGAGGCGAGGGCATCGACGAGAATATTCTGATGATGAGGGACATGAACAAAGATCAGTTTGGTGAACAGTTTGACAAAGGCAGCAGTGAGTTCTTGGTATGGCTTGAGTTTGGGATCGCGAGTGCGATATTTAGTGAGCACCTGGCGAAGGATGAGTTGACTATCACCTACGACTCACAACTCAGTGATACGAAAAGAATGAGCGAGTTCTCGGCCAGCTAGAAGAGCTTCATATTCGGCTATATTGTTGGTAACTGGAAATTTGAGCTGGTATGCCAATGGGAACGTGAGGCCTTCAGGCGATAGGAGGGCGACGCCGATTCCTCTCCCTTGAGAATTCAAAGCTCCATCAAAATATAGCGTCCACATTGGCTCATCTGATTGGTTGACGGACATTAGTTCCTCATCTGAAAACTCTGATTGGACGGGATCAAACTTGGGAAGAGGATGGTGAGCGAGATGCTCGGCTATGGCATAGCCTTTAATCGCCTTTTGCTGGATGTAGGTGATGTCGAACTGAGACAGAAAACTTTACCAACGTGCTAGCCTATCCGTAAGGACGGATTTCTCCAGAAGGAATTTGATAGGATTCATTCGAGCAATCAAGTGGACCTCATGAGCCAAGAAGTAGTGCTTCAATTTCTGTACTACCCAAATGAGGGCAGCACATGTTTTCTCCATGACGGTGTACTTCTGCTCACAGGGATTGAGAAGTTTGGACAAGTAATAGGTTGCATGTTCCTTGTCTTCTTCATCAGCTTGTGCGAGGACGGCTCCCACGGAGTCATCCAAGACTGAGACGTAAAGGATCAGAGGTTTTTCTGGTTTGGGTGGAATGAGAACGGGTGGACTAGCCAGATATTCCTTCAACCCTTCAAAAGCTTTCTGACATTTAGAATTCCAGTGGAATTCTACTCCTGGCTTGGTCAACTCGTAGAGAGGTCTACACCTTTGTGAATGTTGGGACACAAACCGACGAATAAACTGCAACCTCCCGATTAAACCTCGGACTTCCCTCAAATTCTTGGGAGGCGGCATATCCCTGATGGCCTTAGCTTTGTCGGGATCTATCTCGATCCCTCTTTTACTCACAATGAACCCCAGCAATTTACCCGACGACACACCAAACACACACTTCTTCGGGTTCATTTTCAATTGGAACTCCCTTGACCTCTACAAGACCTTAGTCAAAACTTCTGGATGTTTCATCCTGGTCCTTGATTTCACCAACAAGTCATCCACATACACTTCCAGGTATATGTGCATCATGTCATGAAATATGGCCATCATAGCTCTTTGGTAAGTAGCTCCAGCATTCTTTAACCCAAACGGCATGACCACTTAACAATATGTTCCCCAAGGGGTAGTGAATGACGTCTTCTCTTGATCCTCTTCTGCCAAACGAATTTGATTATATCCTGAAAATCCATCCATGAATGAGTGGTCTCACAACCTGCCGTGTTATCGATCAACACATCAATGTGAGGCAAGGGAAAATCATCCTTTGGACACGCGCAATTAAGGTCCCGGAAGTCGATACAAATCTTGACTTTCCCATCTTTCTTCATCACCGGGACAATGTTCGCCACCCATTGAGGATAAAGGACGACTCTGATGAACCTGGCTTTGTGGAGCTTATCGACCTCTTCTTTCATTTTCAAAGCCATCTAAGGGTGGAAACGCCTTAACCTTTGTTTTACCGAGACAGACCCTGGTTTTAGGGTTAAACGGTGTTCGACCAAGGTTGAATCTAGACCCGGTATATCCTCGTAGCTCCATGCAAACGTGTCCTTATATTCCTTGAGAACTTCAATTAATGCCTTTTCTTCAGAGGGTGGTAGATTGTCACTTATGAGGATGATCCTAGGGTCTTCCTCAGTTCCCAAGTTGACTTCTTTGGTGGATTCTTCTACGGCGGTTGACGGCTCGTCGAATCTCTTTATTCCACTAGCGTATATGCCCACCGCATCCTCATATTCTTCACCCTCATCTTCAGTGGGGCATTCTTCATCCGTGATCTCGTAGACTCCATACCCTTCATCAAATGCACAGTCGCCCTCACATTCTATTTCCGATAGCCGGATGGGATTTTCTAACAACTGGGGGATGGCAAGGAGGGCTTGACACCTGGCGGCTAAATCTAGAAGGAATCGACGAGGGATCTGCCTACCCTTGGATTTCTTCCTAGGTACTACCCTTGACCTATCATTCCTAGATTGACTGACAATATTAACAGAAGAAGAGGAAGATGAAGAGGATGGTGTAGAATGTACAAGAGAAGACCCCTCAGAGGAGGGGTAGAAAAGGTCGCTCATCGGACCTTGGACGGGTGGTCCGCAGGGCGGGACGCACCCGTGGGAGATGTAAGAGGTTTCCTCAACGAAGATGTGTTGTTGAGGAGTTTGAAAATTGACATTTTTTTTCATTTTCAGTTTTAATGACAAAGCAGTGAAAATAGATTGGAGGAGAGAGAAAAGTGGTTATGGTTAGAGGATTGTGAGGCTCATAGAGCAGATCATGGTTGAAGACCTGGCGCGGGTTGAGAAGCCCGCGTAGGTATGTAAGCAAAGAAGGGGACCTGGGAAGATCATCAGACAACTGTCTGGCCCAGGAAGAAAATATCAGCAAAGGCTGAGACGAGTTGATGGAGAAGATGGTGGCTAATGAGCCGTCGACGGCAATGTTGAGGACGGATGAAGATCCGTCGATGACAGGGTCCTTCTGGTGAGGACGAGGATAGTTTGGAACCTTGGCAAGAGTGGTAATATTCTCTGGTATTTCGGAGATCAATGGTGGTCCTTCAAGCTGCGAGAACATCCTTTCCAGTGCAACGGAAATGTCCCGTATGTCGAACCATTTGTTCCACTCGCATTTCAGATCTTTGATCTTGCCTCTTTTGGAGATCCTCGGACATTTTTCAGCCAAATATACAGCATGTGATCCCCCATATGCTTCTCATGGGTAATCTCCCATCTGAACAACGGGTCCTCTGTTGAAGTGGTTTGATAGAGTCCATGTGAGGGGCTTCCAATCCGCCTTGAACGATCCTTTGAAGCCTAGGCCAAACTTGCGGTTCGGCCTAATTTCCTTTGGCAGTTTGAGCCTACCCTGTAACTGTGCGCCAGACCTTTACCCTGTTGGTAGCCGATGTTCCTCATAATCTCCCAACCTTTGGAGTGAAAAGGGAGACATGATGTTGCAGTTGCTCTGACCGGCTCCTTTGGTGCTAGTGGAACGTGAGATAGATCACGCACGTCTAGCAATGACAATATGGGCCGATGAGATGGCCAAACAGAGGGCAGAGACGTGTTGATAGCATCCACTGTGTGAAGGACAGGTGTACTGACCACTTTAATAATCCTCCCATTGTAAGGAAACTTCAGGCATTGATGGTTGGTGGAAGGCACAGTGTCCATGGCTTCGATGTAAGGGCGACCCAATATAGCCTTGAATGTGGGGTCCATGTCGAGGACATGGAATTCCGTGGGAATTGACATGGGGCCTAGTTCTGCCTTCAGAATAATCATCCCCTGCAGCGGCCTTTTGCTATTGTCATAAGCCGTGACCGTGATCGAGGAAGGTCTTATTTGTTCCTCGTTGACCCCACACAACTGAAGGGTGTCCATGGAGATCACATTTATGGACGCACCCGTGTCCACAAGACACGTGTTTATGGATACCCCATTAATTTTTATTGAAATACACAATACATATTTCCGAGCTTCCTTGGGAGCGAGCTCGTAGTTGTGGAACATGATGGCCGGTTGTGTGTCTGTTGGGGTCAGGACGGTCGAAATCTTCTCCACGGGGAGGTCCTCATTAACCATGACTTTTTGAAGATATTCCATCAAGGCCGCCTGGTGGGATGTGGATCTTTGAAGTAGCTCCAGGATGGAGATCCGAGCAGGCGTCTTGTCCAAGTGTTTCAATAGATCATACTGTGTTCCAGGGATAGCTCTTTCTGGTTGTTCTCCATCATTCTTCTCTAGCTGAGATTGCTCAGGATTCTAACTGTTGTGGGGGAAAATCCTGTGAAAAATCCTTCCACTCCGGAGCACCATTGCCTGCGGCTTTTGTACCTCTGTGGGGGTAGTAGTGGATTTTTACAGGGATTTGAGGGGTAGTGGTGGAGGAATGGTTGATGAAGCAGGGGTGATGATGGGAGCAGGGATTCTGATGAGGGGTTTGTTAGGTGGAGGCATGGTGGAGGTAGAGGGGATATCGCACGGATTATGGAGGATAACGGGTCTGGAAGGTGGAGGTGGAAACGAAGTAGAAGTGGGTAAGGTTTGAAACGGGTAATAGTTTTGAGGTGGGTGATGGGTAATGAGTGGTTTTGAAGGCATTAGTGGTGATATGGTGGAGAAAGACGAGGTTATGTATGGTTGACGGATGATAAGGGGTTTAGAAGACGTAGGGGTAAATGTGGTAGAGGTGGATGGTAAAGTGGGGGAGTGAGAGAAGATGAGAGGGTGTGAAGGCGTAGTGGAGAGTGTCGGTTGATAGGAGATCGAAGTGTAGATGAGAGGGCGTAATGGTAGTGAAAATGGTGAAGGCGATACTGACGCGGGTTGATGAGAGAGAGGTGCTACCCGGGCAAGGCAAGGGTGTTGCGTGATGATAGGATTGGCGGTAGAAAGAATGGAGGTACTTTTCGGGTGCCACACCTGCTCTCTCCCGACTTCCGGAAAGGAGGAGATGTGGTTAACCTGATGATTGGGCTGTTGGTTCTCCGGTAATGGATTCTGGATTATGCCCATGTTGGGTTGTTGTTGTGGGGCCTACTGAGGCTGCTGTTGTTGTTGTGGTTGCTGCTGCTGCTGCTGTTGTAACTGCTGCTGTGGCCTATGAGGAGGTCTCCTAGCCTTGAGAGCGGCGACGTATCGCCTCATTTCATCCCAATCTATTTGATGTTCATCATTCATATCGTGGATGTAATCTTTGAAATGGAAGCAGTAATCTACTGTGTGTCCTGGCTGCCTGTGGTAGACGCAGTATTTGGAGGTATCAACATTCGGGGGCCATACGGGCCTTTCCCTGGGTAGCACAAGTATGTTTGAAGCCATGAGGGCGTTGAAAATATCCGCCAGAGTTTCTGGCAACGGTGGATAGTAGGCTCTCTTGGGACCGATCGGCCTCCTTTGTTGCTGTTGGGGATCATAATTCCCCGGGGGTGGAACTTGGTTGTATTGAAGTGGTGGTTGTTATTGCTGAGGTTGTGATTGTTGTTGCTGGGGTTGACGTAATGGAGGCATATTATCCTGGGGTTGATTATTTTGGGGTGGAGGACGAAGAGGGAAAGGACCTTATTGGAGGGGAAGTCGGGGCATTTGTGGAGGCCTTGGGTTGACTGCATAGTTGGCATTGTTGACCGCACCCACTTGCTCATTTGTCACGACCCCTTCTGTGGCTCCACCCGGGACACCAGTGCCTGTCTTTCTGACCACTTTGGGCTTCGGCGACTCAAACATGTTCATAATGGGGGAGTCTTTTAACTGGGTTTGGATGTACCGGGCCCTTTCATAGAGTTCCTCCATTGTAGTAAGTTTATTCATGGCCATGACGTGTCTGAACTGTGGGGTTGCATTAGACACAATCATCTTCACTTGTTCGGGCTCGGAGAGGGTATCCCTTATTCTTTCCGCCAGAGACCTCCATCTATCAGCATAGCGGACAAAATCCTCGTCGGGCTTCATCTTTTCGGCCCCTAGGTCGGTAATGGAGAGTTAGGGACCGACCCTATCCCTATATTTCTGCAAGAACCTTCTCTGGACTATTTCAAAATTCTCGGCCTCCCGGGGCTCCAAAGAATAGAACCACTCTAGCGCGGGACCATCCAATGATCTTCGAAAGAGGTATGCCAGGGACCTCTGATCGTTTTGCCAATAGGAGGATTCATACATGAAATCTTTGAGGTGAATGAAGGGGTTGCCGGTACCATTGTATCTGTGGTACGTGGGCATTTCGGAGGGAGGAAGATGAATGACGGGAAGGATTGGCAAAGCAACCTCCGGGGTGGCTTTCACGTCCACCATTCTTCTCAGATTTTGAAACTGCTCGTCCATGCGATTGAACCTATTGAGGAGCGATTGGGCGAGCTCCTCTGGAGGTGAAGGTGGAACTTGCCACTGGGGGAGAAACTGTCTCCCGGAGACTTGAGGGGGGAACCCCGAATGAGAGGGAGCTGTCGGACCACCGACAGTCGGCCCCGGCTGAAGCGGTATGTGGGGAACAACGGGAGTTTGAGATTGTGACGGGAACTGGAATGAGGGTGGTTGTTGGCTCGCTTGTCCTTGAAGCGAGGGAGACTGGATGGCTTGCGCCAATGAAGGAGATGGAATGGCCTGCACGGACTCTTGGAGAGGTGCGATGGCCGGAGTTGATTTCTGGGGCGTAGGGGAAACAGATTTCCCCTTCAGAATGGCCTGGAAGGCCCGGAGCTGTTCAGAGGTAAGCTCCGTGTTGACGAGGACGCCCAGTAAGGAAGAGATATCCTGTGGTGGGGACGTGTCCCCGGCAATAATCTGCACCTCATGCGAGGGCTCATGAGAAGGACCCGAGTCCATAGCATAGACTCGCGGGTCGGCTGACAAGCCACGACTAGGGTGGTTCTCCTCGAAAGACTCGTGAGCCATGCTCACAATTTTCCCAGAACGTAAAAACATACACTAGCAAGCAGGTAGCAGAGATTATCAAACAAGTGGATGCCTTTACGCCTTTTTTGTGTTTTAATTTTGATGATTTTTTTGTGTTTTTAGCGAGATCCGAAGTTCACACAAAATAGGGATCCTAGTTTATTTTTGTTTCACCGCCGTGTCAGCTAGGGTCTCTCGTCTCACCACGAATGGGATGACTAACTCCGGGGAACTTCAATGGTACAACCAGTCCAGTGAACGAAGAGGAGATTCTTCGATGTCGGGGACTTACGGAGGTCCCAGTGGAGGAGATTCTAGTCCGTTGAGAGGAATTCTCAAACGGAGAGTCCTTCCTTCACCGGGAAAGGGTGATCCTTAGAAAAAAAATGAAAAAGGATATAATAGAGGGATGGATGTATGCAATGGATTGCTGACAGAGATATAGAGTAAGAAAACAACAGAAATAACAAACATATAATAAACACTCAACCAATCACAATTGACAGTGCTGCCGTGAGCACAACGGGGGCGCGCGAGGGCGCCAAGGTGGAGAGGCACGGACGGTGCCGAACTTGCAAGGGTAGCCAAAAGGAAGCAGTAGATGTCCCACCGTGATCGCTAATCTGTGAGCGACGTCATGCGGTTCGGGGAGCGAAGGAGACGCGGAGCGCGCGGGCTCCTTTTGTTTGCTGCAACACAGAAATAAGAGAAAAGAGAAGGGGCCACCACGGGAGATTGCTCTGGCGGGGCGAGCGGGACAAATGTAATATAGCAAGATATGGGGGTTAAACGGCCATAGCGGGAAGTGACTCGCCGCGGCCTCGGGGGGACGGGAATGGTGCAGAAATCAAATAGCAAGAATTGAAACGGCCATTGGGGAAGTGACTCGCCGCGGCCTCGAGAATATGAGCAGATAAGAATATAACAGAATATAAGGAGAATATAAAGAACGGAAATTTAAACGGCCATTGGGGAAGTGACTCGTCGCGGCCTCGAGAATATGAATAGATAAGAATATAACAAAATATAAAGAGAATATAAGAACGGGAATTTAAACGGCCATTGGGGAAGTGACTCGCCACGGCCTCGAGAATATGAGCAGATAAGAATGTAACAGAATATAAAGAGAATATAAGAACGGGAATTTAAACGGCCATTGGGGAAGTGACTCGCCGCGGCCTCGAGAATATGAGCAGATAAGAATATAACAGAATATAAAGAGAATATAAGAACGGAAATTTAAACAGCCATTGGGGAAGTGACTCGCCGCAGCCTCGAGAACATGATGTGATCGTCAGGGGCCAAAAGACCCCAAAATAAAGAAAGTGATCGCGCCTACCTCAAGAGCGGGAGATGGCGGGTTGCTTCTTCCTCCCCCTTCGGTCGGCCGACGGAGAGGGCTTTCCTTGGGTACCCTTGCAAAATAATGACAAACAAGTAACGAGTGGATTAAAAAGATGAAGGTGTAGTATTCAAATCCTTGCGATAAAAATAACGAAATGATGGCAAGACACACACCTGGTTGGTGTTGTCTTTTAAAACCCTCTCGGATACGAGTATGAGGAAAATACTTATGATGAATGGCGATTATGCCGACGTAGGAATAGAAAAAAGACTCCCTTATGAGGGGGATGGAGGATGCGATATGATGAATGCAAGATATCTATGAAAGAAAAGGAGAGAGTGGCTTATTGGATGGCCGATAGTGAGATCCGGCGGAGCTTCGGTAGCGTAGGGACGACGTGGAAGTACGGTGGACGAGGACAGCCTTCCTCCTGCGAGCGCGGGCACCCGAGAAGCCGGCAGAGCCTCCACCTACAAAAGACCCCACGGGTTAGAAATGACTCCGGTAGCCTCTGGGCTCCGGCAGCCTATCGGATCTCTCAGAAGCTCCCCCAGAACTGAGGGGGTGGGCCTCTATTTATAGGGCTCCGGAGGGTGGAGGCGTCCAGGACCCTGGACACCTCCATCAGGGCAAAAATAATATTTTATTCTATTTTTATTCATTTTTTTTGAATATTTTATGGAGGCGTCCAGGGTCCCGGACGCCTCCATAAGTCCCACCGAACTACCGTGATTTGGAAATGGGCACGTCCAGCCGGCTGGTGTGGACGCACTTTTTTTCACTTGTTATTCTCTCGTTTGTTTATTCGTTTATTGAGTGCGTGGGCGTGCCAGTCACCGGAGTGATAATTTATTCGGGCTTCGAAGAGCCCATGGTGCGCTCGATCTGACTTCGTCAGTCGATTGTGTGGTTCGTGTCGGGACCAAAACCCGCCGCGCCATAAAGGTCACGACGTCATTTACATCCCCCATACGAGGGAACACCCTTGATTAATCGCCGAGATTCAGGGCCTCATGGCCAATAAATTAATTGCGTGAAAGGTCTATTAGGAGGTATTGAAATCCTCGCTCGAAGGCGGGGAGAAAACCATTCGAGAATGTCGGTCATGTGCTGACCATTTAATGTTCGGACGAGTGTCCGTCTCGGGAAAAGCGCGATCGTCACGGGAAGACCGGAGCGTATGTATGCCAGGATATGGCAATTTATTGTTCAGAAGAACGGAAAACGTTCGGCTAAACCTCGGTTAGAGCGGTCAGAAACCGGTAAATCTGTTGGCTCGGTGCAAGAGCAAGATGCGACCATACTGCAGTGGGCCCCCCGCGGTTGAAACAAGACTTGCATGAGCATCATTAATATTTCCGGTGCCAAGGGGCGACGAGGGAATATCCCTTGAATCGGCTGAAATGCCCGGTGCCTGGAGTAGCTGGCGTTCGAAGCATGTCGGTCATTCAGGAGACCGTTTAATGTTCGGACGGGTGTCCGATATTGGGAATATCGTAATCGTCGCGGAAAGACCGAGAATGTATGTGTGCCGGGACACATCAAGTCTTATTATTCCGAGACACTGAAAACGTTCGATTGAATCTCGGGTATTATATCCGGAAACCCGTGAATCTATTGGCCCGATGCGAGATCGAGTCGGGACCATGCCGGGGGCGCCTCCCGTGATCCAAACGGGGCTCGCGTGGGCAGCGTTAATATTTCTGGTGTCGGAGGGCAACGGGGAAAAGTCCCGGGACTAGGCTTCGGAACTGAAAACGTGTTCGAGAGGAACAGGCTGTAGACCGGAGATATGAGCCAGACGATGACCATGATCGGGACGGGCCCGAGGTCTAAATATGGCCCACGGAGGTCTTATTGATATTCCCATGGGAGAAGTCCAGGGGTGGCGAGAGCCGTCTCGTTCTATTCCGATTCTGTCGGTCACTTGCGGACCTTTCCATGTTCGGGCAAGGGCCCGTATTGAGAGCGTGATGGGGGTGGACGCGACCCCGTACCGATGTATGCCGAGTTTACGGCAATTTCAATGAAAGAGCGGGAGCAAATCCCGATAGGAACGGGTCGGAATTGGTGAGCTATTGGCCCAGGGCAATGCCGACTCACAACCATATTGGGGTAGGAGCCACCGGCTATGAAAGTTGCTCACGAGCCTTTTCATGTTCGGACATGGGTCCGTATTAAGAACTCGGCGGGAATCGACGTGAACCCGTTCAAATATCTGCCGAACGTGCGGCAATTTCAGTAGCGGCTCGGAAGGAATCCGGCCGGAGAAACGAGTCTGGTTTAATCGGAATGTCAGCCCGAGGCGAAGTCAGGCTATGGCCATTTTGAGATGATTCCCTAGGCTCAGGCCCAACTCGTAAGGGCGGTATTATTGTTCCTTCGGCACCGGGTCACGGGAGAGACGAGGCTGCGAAGCGGGTCTCATTGTTTTATTATTATTTAAGAAGTGTTATCATTACCATTTGTTAATTTATAGATACATTTGGGTGAATTCTTTATTATCATTTATTCATTTCTTCTTGTGATTTGTTCATTTAATATTGTTATTATCAGGTTTATTATTATTTTTGTTCATTTATATTATCATTCGTTTGCTTGGCGTTTTTTTAGTTAAGTTTGTCGTTATTATTTATCCTGGGTTATCATTTATTTATCTATTTATCGTTGTTATTGTTTCTTTTAAACTTATTATCATTATTACTTATTTCTTTATCATTCTTATTTATTTATTCACCTTATTGGGTTTATTATCATTTATTATTTTATTTAACATTATTTTTTTCTATTATTTCTCTATTTTCTTTTGAGTTTGTTGCTATTATCGTTATTTAAGCTCTGTATCATTATTTGTTTATTTATTATGTTTTCTTTTAGCTTATTATCCTTATTAATATCATTATTTTTTTTGGGTGTGCCGCTGAGGATTGGTGGGGTGTACCGCTGAGGGTTGGGAGTGTACCGCTGAGGGCCAATGGGGGTGTACCGCTGAGGGCCAAAGGGGCGTACCGCTGGGGGTTGGGAGTGTACCGCTGAGGGCCAAAGGGGGTGTACCGCTGGGGGTTGGGAGTGTACCGCTGAGGGCCAAAGGGGGCGTACCGCTGGGGTCAAAAGGGTGTACCGTTGAAGGTCAATGGGGGTGTGCCGCTGAGGGCAGTAGGAGTGTACCGCTGAGGGGTCTAAGGGGTGTGCCGCTGAAAGCTGGGAAAAGTGTGCCGGCGAAAGGCTGTTGGAGGGAAGAGGTAGTGTGCCGGAGAGGAGGCTTCGAAGCGTGCCGTTGACGGCTGGGAGGAGTGTGCCGGCGAAGGAGTTGGATGAGCATGCCACTGAAAGATGATTAGAGTGCATCGTCGAAGGACCAATCAGGGCGTAGTGGTGGAGGTTCAGTCGGTCTTCAATTATTTGTTTTAAGGCTTTTCTTTTCTTCTTAATTTGATTTTTTTTACGCAGTTTTATATAAACTTCTCCTTGGTTTTGTTCTGTTCGGCCTCTTTGCCATAAGTCGGAAGTTCGGTCGGTCGAGCTGTCAATCGGTCCAGCTCTTGTCGTGGTGCCGGCAGTGGCTTGATCAGTTGGAAGGTTTCATCATTAATTATTTTGCTCGTTTATTGCTTCCTTTTACGTCCTTTAATATTTTGTTATTTTCTCACAAAAATTCGGCAGCATCTCCCCTTGACCCGGGGCGTAAGGGAGATAAAGGGAACGCGCCCACATGGAGTGGCGGAACCCGACAACTGGAGGTGGGCGCCCGGAGGCAGCAACACCTTTATAAAACCTCAGAAAACACGAAGGCAAACAACGGGCTAGGGCTTGGCCAAGAGCTGTGCCGCTGGGGGCCTAGATGGTGTGCCAGCAAGGGCCATTGGGTGTGCCGCTGAGGGTCAAAAAGGGTGTACCGCTGAGGGCCAATGGAAGTGTGCGTACCGCTGGGGGTCAAAAGGGTATACCGCTGAGGGCCAATGGAAGTGTGCCGCTGAGGGCCAATGGAGTGTGCCGCTGAGGGCCGAGAAAAGTGTACCGGGGATGTTGATTGGCTAGGCCGAAGGAAATCTTGGCAGGAGGAGGGAGAGAGGCTCAAGGGGTGTTGGGCCTAGGTGTCCAAGGAGAGACGGAAGGGCGTCTCCCCTCAGGCAAATGGGAAGATGCGGCAGCGGGGAGGTGAAGGGGCAGCAGGCCCTCTTCCCTCTCTTCCCTCTTCTTCTCTTCTCCTTCTTCCCCTCCTTTCCTTTTCCCTTCTTCTCTTTGCGTGGACGGCGATGGACGGAACAGCAAAGGGGGGGGGCAGCCTCCCCTCCTCCTCTTCTCCTCTTCTTCACTTCTTCTTCTTCCCTTCGCACGGACGGCGGCGGACGGAGTAGCAAGGGGGAGCCTCCCCTCCTCTTCTTCTTCTCTTCTTCTCTTCCTCTTCCTCTCTTCACGCGGACGGTGATGGACGGAGTAGCCGGGGGGGGGAGCCTCCCCTCCTCTTCTTCTTTTCTTCTTCTCTTCTTCTTTGGGTGTGGGTGTATCTGTTTCCCTCTTCTGTCTCTCTGTCCCCGTTTGCAGCGACGAAGAGGGGTCTTATACCCCCGCCACGGCGAGCGTCCAAAGGCCGGAACGATTCGACGGGTATTGATGTAGGTGCCCCCATATCGGGGTGTATTTCCCCTTCAAATGCCCCTAAGCCGGGGTGCAGCTCTATTTCTTTTTACGTCCCTAGGTCGGGACGTATTCTTCTTCAAATGCCCCGAAGCCGGGGTGTAACTTTTGCTTTGTGTGCCCCTCAGTCGGGGCGGATTCTCTTCATGTGCCCCTGGGAATGGGGTGTATTCCCCCCCCCCTTTTTTGCCTCTTATGCCCCCCGTAGCAGGGTATATATCTTCTTCTCATCCCCATGGCGGGGTATGTGCATGCTCTCTTTGGGAGTGGTGGCCATGCTCCGCCTCATTGCTATAAAGCATTCCGCACAGCAAGCAGCAGTTCTTCAAGCTACAGTTGCGGCTTGTTGGGTCTTTTAACAGCCACCCGAGGGGCCGTCTTATGCCGGATAGAGGCAGCAGGGAGGAGGAACGGGCCGGGTCAGCGCACCGCGGACTCGGGGCCTCGTAGAGTCGGGCTGGATGCCGTCCTTCTTCTTGTTCTCTTGGTCGGCGATGCTGGCCAACTTTTCTTCTTTCTTTCTTTCTTCTTCTCATTTTTTTTATTTTTTTTCTTCTCTTCTTTTTTATATGATTGACTAGGACGGAGGTGCAGGAGAGCGCTCACCCCCTCAGAAAGGGGATGAGTGCTTCGCTCCACCGCATCAACCCCACAGTGGTAATCTTTATTTAGCACGGGTCTCGATGGACGTGGCCGTGCAACCCTCTCTTGCCAATTCTTTCTCTTCTCTTTCTTTTCTCCCCCCCTTTTTTTCTTCTTCTTTTCTTCTCTTCTTCTTTTCTTCTTTTCTTCTCTTTCTTCTTGAACAAAGGGGGTTTGATTTCCCCTCCCTTCTCTTATCTTTCTCTTCTCCTTTTCTTTTTTTTTTTTATAACAGCCCCCATGATTCCTGGAAGCTGCATATGCTTCGAAGCAGCGTCCTCGAGGCCGCGAAGGCAGCTGCATCGAGTCTGGATTTCCTCCCCATAGGGTTGGCGAAGACAGCACCTGCAATTCATCAAAGCAGGCAAACATCATTTATTAGGGGGCCATGAGGCCCTGAATCCCGGCGAAGAGATGAAGGGTGGTTTGATCCCACCGGGCGTGCCAGACTTGTGGACGCACTTTTTTTCACTTGTTATTCTCTCGTTTGTTTATTCGTTTATTGAGTGCGTGGGCATGCCAGTCACCGGAGTGACAATTTATTCGGGCTCCGAAGAGCCCATGGTGCGCTCGATCTGACTTCGTCAGTCGATTGTGTGGTTCGTGTCGGGACCAAAACCCGCCGCGCCATAAAGGTCACGGCGTCATTTACATCCCTCATACGAGGGAACACCCTTGATTAATCGCCGAGATTCAGGGCCTCTTGGCCAATAAATTAATTGCGTGAAAGGTCTATTAGGAGGTATTGAAATCCTCGCTCGAAGGCGGGGAGAAAACCATTCGAGAATGTCGGTCATGTGCTGACCATTTAATGTTCGGACGAGTGTCCGTCTCGGGAAAAGCGCGATCGTCACGGGAAGACCGGAGCGTATGTATGCCAGGATATGGCAATTTATTGTTCAGAAGAACGGAAAACGTTCGGCTAAACCTCGGTTAGAGCGGTCAGAAACCGGTAAATCTGTTGGCTCGGTGCAAGAGCAAGATGCGACCATACTGCGGTGGGCCCCCCGCGGTCGAAACAAGACTTGCATGAGCATCATTAATATTTCCGGTGCCAAGGGGCGACGAGGGAATATCCCTTGAATCGGTTGAAATGCCCGGTGCCTGGAGTAGCTGGCGTTCGAAGCATGTCGGTCATTCAGGAGACCGTTTAATGTTCGAACGGGTGTCCGATATTGGGAATATCGTAATCGTCGCGGAAAGACCGAGAATGTATGTGTGCCGGGACACATCAAGTCTTATTATTCTGAGACACTGAAAACGTTCGATTGAATCTCGGCTATTATATCTGGAAACCCGTGAATCTATTGGCCCGATGCGAGATCGAGTCGGGACCATGCCGGGGGCGCCTCCCGTGATCCAAACGGGGCTCGTGTGGGCAGCGTTAATATTTCTAGTGTCGGAGGGCAACGGGGAAAAGTCCCGGGACTAGGCTTCGGAACTGAAAACGTGTTCGAGAGGAACAGGCTGTAGACCGGAGATATGAGCCAGACGATGACCATGATCGGGACGGGCCCGAGGTCTAAATATGGCCCACGGAGGTCTTATTGATATTCCCATGGGAGAAGTCCAGGGGTGGCGAGAGCCGTCTCGTTCTATTCCGATTCTGTCGGTCACTTGCGGACCTTTCCATGTTCGGGCAAGGGCCCGTATTGAGAGCGTGACGGGGGTGGACACGACCCCGTACCGATGTATGCCGAGTTTACGGCAATTTCAATGAAAGAGCGGGAGCAAATCCCGATAGGAACAGGTCGGAATTGGTGAGCTATTGGCCCATGGCAATGCCGGCTCACAACCATGTTGGGGTAGGAGCCACCGGCTATGAAAGTTGCTCACGAGCCTTTTCATGTTCGGACATGGGTCCGTATTAAAAACTCGGCGGGAATCGACGTGAACCCATTCAAATGTCTGCCGAACGTGCGGCAATTTCAGTAGCGGCTCGGAAGGAATCCGGCCGGAGAAACGAGTCTGGTATAATCGGAATGGCAGCCCGAGGCGAAGTCAGGCTATGGCCATTTTGAGATGATTCCCTAGGCTCAGGCCCAACTCGTAGGGGCGGTATTGTTGTTCCTTCGGCACCGGGTCACGGGAGAGACCAGGCTGCGAAGCGGGTCTCATTGTTTTATTATTATTTAAGAAGTGTTATCATTACCATTTGTTAATTTATAGATACATTTGGGTGAATTCTTTATTATCGTTTATTCATTTCTTCTTGTGATTTATTCATTTAATATTGTTATTATTAGGTTTATTATTATTTTTGTTCATTTATATTATCATTCGTTTGCTTGGCATTTTTTTTAGTTAAGTTTGTCGTTATTATTTATCCTGGGTTATCATTTATTTATCTATTTATCATTGTTATTGTTTCTTTTAAACTTATTATCATTATTACTTATTTCTTTATCATTCTTATTTATTTATCCACCTTATTGGGTTTATTATCATTTATTATTTTATTTAACATTATTGTTTTCTATTATTTCTCTATTTTCTTTTGAGTTTGTTGCTATTATCGTTATTTAAGCTCTGTATCATTATTTGTTTATTTATTATGTTTTCTTTTAGCTTATTATCCTTATTAATATCATTATTTTTTTGGGGTGTGCCGCTGAGGATTGGTGGGGTGTACCGCTGAGGGTTGGGAGTGTACCGCTGAGGGCCAATGGGGGTGTACCGCTGAGGGCCAAAGGGGCGTACCGCTGGGGGTTGGGAGTGTACCGCTGAGGGCCAAAGGGGGCGTACCGCTGGGGGTTGGGAGTGTACCGCTGAGGGCCAAAGGGGGCGTACCGCTGGGGTCAAAAGGGTGTACCGTTGAAGGCCAATGGGGGTGTGCCGCTGAGGGCAGTAGGAGTGTACCGCTGAGGGGTCTAAGGGGTGTGCCGCTGAAAGCTGGGAAAAGTGTGCCGGCGAAAGGCTGTTGGAGGGAAGAGGTAGTGTGCCGGAGAGGAGGCTTCGAAGCGTGCCGTTGACGGCTGGGAGGAGTGTGCCGGCGAAGGAGTTGGATGAGCATGCCACTGAAAGATGATTAGAGTGCATCGTCGAAGGACCAATCGGGGCGTAGTGGTGGAGGTTCAGTCGGTCTTCAATTATTTGTTTTAAGGCTTTTCTTTTCTTCTTAATTTGATTTTTTTTTACGCAGTTTTATATAAACTTCTCCTTGGTTTTGTTCTGTTCGGCCTCTTTGCCATAAGTCGGAAGTTCGGTCGGTCGAGCTGTCAATCGGTCCAGCTCTTGTCGTGGTGCCGGCAGTGGCTTGATCAGTTGGAAGGTTTCATCATTAATTATTTTGCTCGTTTATTGCTTCCTTTTACGTCCTTTAATATTTTGTTATTTTCTCACAAAAATTCGGCAGCATCTCCCCTTGACCCGGGGCGTAAGGGAGATAAAGGGAACGCGCTCACATGGTGTGGCGGAACCCGACAACTGGAGGTGGGCGCCCGGAGGTAGCAACACCTTTATAAAAGCTCGGAAAACACGAAGGCAAACAACGGGCTAGGGCTTGGCCAAGAGGTGTGCCGCTGGGGGCCTAGATGGTGTGCCAGCAAGGGCCATTGGGTGTGCCGCTGAGGGTCAAAAAGGGTGTACCGCTGAGGGCCAATGGAAGTGTGCGTACCGCTGGGGGTCAAAAGGGTATACCGCTGAGGACCAATGGAAGTGTGCCGCTGAGGGCCAATGGAGTGTGCCGCTGAGGGCCGAGAAAAGTGTACCGGGGATGTTGATTGGCTAGGCCGAAGGAAATCTTGGCAGGAGGAGGGAGAGAGGCTCAAGGGGTGTTGGGCCTAGGTGTCCAAGGAGAGACGGAAGGGCGTCTCCCCTCAGGCAAATGGGAAGATGCGACAGCGGGGAGGTGAAGGGGCAGCAGGCCCTCTTCCCTCTCTTCCTCTCTTCCCTCTTCTTCTCTTCTCCTTCTTCCCCTCCTTTCCTTTTCCCTTCTTCTCTTTGCGTGGACGGCGATGGACGGAACAGCAAAGGGGGGGGGCAGCCTCCCCTCCTCCTCTTCTCCTCTTCTTCACTTCTTCTTCTTCCCTTCGCACGGACGGCGGCGGACGGAGTAGCGAGGGGGAGCCTCCCCTCCTCTTCTTCTTCTCTTCTTCTCTTCCTCTTCCTCTCTTCACGCGGACGGCGATGGACGGAGTAGCCGGGGGGGAGCCTCCCCTCCTCTTCTTCTTTTCTTCTTCTCTTCTTCTTTGGGTGTGGGTGTATCTGTTGCCCTCTTCTATCTCTCTGTCCCCGTTTGTAGCGACGAAGAGGGGTCTTATACCCCCGCCACGGTGAGCGTCCAAAGGCTGGAACGATTCGACGGGTATTGAATGGGGGTTGACCCCATTGTCCTGGGTGGCAGGGGGATAGGCAGCGTGGCCCTCTCCCCAGGCGACACCTCGGACGGCCCACTGCGCGCCAAGGATCCGTAGGGCATGGGCTCCGTTGAAGATGCTTCACGATGTGCCGCTGGCGGGCTGAACAAGCGTGCCGCGGGGGAGCCAAAAGGGCGTACCGCTGGGGGCCCGAATGGGCGTGCCGCTGAAAGCCCATGGGGCGTGCCGCTGAGGGGCCAAACGGGCGTGCCGCTGAAGGCCAAAGGGCTGTGCCGCTGAACACCCAGGGGGTGTGCCGCTGAAGCCCCTCCTGGGCGTGCCGCTGAAGGCCCAAGCTGGGCGTGCCGCTGAATGGCCTGAGGGGCGTGTCACTGAACAGCCTGAAGGATGTGCCGATGAACACCCTGGGGGCCGTGCCGCTGAAGCCCCAGGCTGGGCGTGCCGCTGAAGGCCCAAAGGGCGTGCCTCTGAAGGCCAAAGGGCGTGCCGCTGAAGGCCAAAGGGCTGTGCCGCTGAGGCCCCTCCTGGGCGTGCCGCTGAAGGCCCAAGCTGGGCGTGCCGCTGAGGCTTGACTTGGGCCCGTTTTGAGCACGCGTTATGATTCGTTTGATTTTCTTCGGGGGCCGCGGATTGTGAGCTTCCCGGGGGTTGGTTTATCTTTACTGTCGTGGCTCTGGGGACGGCTCCACGGTAGTGTGCATATGTGGGGTAGTCTAGATGACCAATCTCTCCGGGGGTTCTTCACTCAGCGCCGTTGTTGATGCTGGGCCGAGCAGGATGTTTGGTGTGTAATTTTTTGGTGTCCACAAATGCCCCCCACCCACGGGTAGCGCAGGCGAAGGATGAGCCGGGCGGTGCCCGTGGGTGTACTTGTCTCTTTTCTCTTCGTCGATGCCGACGGGGTGTCAGAAGCCGACTTGACATGTTGGTCTCTTCTTCTCTTCGTTAGTGCTGACAGTGCGTCAGGAGCTGCCGTAGCATGTTGGTCTCTTCTTCTCTTTTTCATCATCACCGACAGGGCGTCGGGAGCCGCCATGGTCTATTTGTCTTTTCTTCTCTTTGTCCGTGCCGGCAAGGTGCCGGGAACTGACCCGGTTTATTGGTCTCTTGGTCTCTTCGTCAGTGCCGACAGGGTGTCAGGAGCTGGCCTGGTCTGTTTTCTCTTTGTCTCTTCGCCAGTGCCGACAGGGTGTCGGGAGCTGGCCTGGTCTGTTGTCTCTTTGTCTCTTCGCCAGTGCCGACAGGGTGTCAGGAGCTGGCCTGGTCTGTTGTTCTCTTGGTCTCTTCGCCAGCGCCGACAGGGTGTCGGGAGCTGGCCTGGTCTGTTGTCTCTTTGTCTCTTCGCCAGTGCCGACAGGGTGTCGGGAGCTGGCCTGGTCTGTTGTTCTCTTGGTCTCTTTGCCAGCGCCGACAGGGTGTCGGGAGCTGGCCTGGTCTGTTGGTCTCTTGGTCTCTTCGCCAGTGCCGATAGGGCGTCGGGAGCTGGCTTGGTCTGTTGTTCTCTTTGTCTCTTCGCCAGTGCCGACAGGGCGTCGGGAGCTGGCCTGGTCTGTTGTTCTCTTGGTCTCTTCGCCAGTGCCGACAGGGCGTCAGGAGCTGGCCTGGTCTGTTGTTCTCTTTGTCTCTTCGCCAGTGCCGACAGGGTGTCGGGAGCTGGCCTGGTCTGTTGTCTCTTTGTCTCTTCGCCAGTGCCGACAGGGTGTCGGGAGCTGGCCTGGTCTGTTGTCTCTTTATCTCTTCGCCAGTGCCGACAGGGCGTCGGGAGCTGGCCTGGTCTGTTGTTCTCTTGGTCTCTTTCTCTTTCTTTTCTTCTCTCTCTTCTCTTCTTTTCTTCTTTTCCTTCTCTTCTCCTTTTGTCATCTCTCTTTTTTTTTGTTCTTTTGTTGTTGTTTTGTCTCTCTTCTTTTTTTTTCTTTTTTTTTCTTCTTCTTCTCTTTTTTTTTCTTCTCTTTTTTTTTGAACAACTCCGGGTGGCTGCTGGCGTGGATGCCAATGATATAAGAGCTGTCGGCACGGCGGCCGATGATTGAAAGCTGTTGGCGTGGGAGCCAACAAGTGAAAGCTGTCGACCCGAAGGTCGATGACTGAAAGCTGTCGGCTCAGGGGCCGATGATTGAAAGCTGTTGGCATGGGGGCCAATAATTGAAAAGTTGTCGACCCGAAGGTCGATGATTGAAAAGCTATTGGCATGGGAGCTAATAATTAGAAAGCTGTTGGCATGGGAGCCAATAATTGAAAAGCTGTCGACCCGAAGGTCGATGACTGAAAGCTGTCGGCTCAGGGGCCGATGATTGAAAGCTGTTGGCATGGGAGCCAATAATTGAAAAGCTGTCGACCCGAAGGTCGATGATTGAAAAGTTGTTGGCATGGGAGCCAATAATTGGAAAGCTGTCGACCCGAAGGCCGATGAGGGAGGCCAAAATAGCCGTGGCTGGAAGCAGGCTGCGGGAGCCGAAGTTGGGAGATTAATGGGCCACGAGGGCAAGAGGTAGGCTAAGGTGGCCGATATTGGGCTCTACGAGCTGGAGCTGGGAAAGTAGGCTGTAATAGCCAAAGTTGAGTTTATTGCATACGCACATTCTTGTTATTTTATTATTTTCATTATTGTTATTTTTTTATGTTATTTGTTTGTTTTTTTTTGTTATATTTTTTGTTGTTGTTGTTGTTATTTTTTATATATATTTATCATCATTTTTTCTTTTTTTTTTAATCATGCAAGCATTCATTAGCAGGCATAACATAAATATAAGTAAGGCAGCTCCCTCTATAGGGGATAGGATAGGGACATTGCCCATAATTCGTAGACGCGGCGCGGGCCACAGGGCACAACTGAGGGGTGGTGCGCCCGTCAAGAGGATATCGCATGTCTTGCATGCATAGCCTAAATTCACGCATTTCACCCGAGGTAATTCTCTGTGGCGTGGCAGTGCAAATGTGTGAACAAAGGGCCCTAACCATAAGGATATGCAGGTTTTCCTGGTGACACTCGAGGATCACTCTAGCGCCTACACATTAGTTCCAGGTTTTCGACTTTCGGTAGCTTCACACAGCCCCCATCTGTTTATTTTGGTAGTGGATTTCACCGTTCGGCGCGAGTCTCCTCATGTGTCTCAATGGGGATTCCCGACTAATAGGTTTCATCCTTATTATAATTCTATTACGGATTCCACCGTTTGACGCGAGTTTCCTCATATGTCTCAATGGGGATTCCCGGCTAATAGGTTTCATCCTTATTGTAATTCGCTTCACCATTTCGCGCGAGTCTCCTCATGTGTCTCAATGGGGATTCCCGGCTACTCAGATTCACGTTTCTCTCTTTTTTTCGTTTTTTTTTGCTCTCTTTTTTTTTCTTTACAGTGGGGGTAGGTAACTTTTTCCTCACGATTACCTTTCACGCGAGTGCAGGAATTCAAGCCTCCGTAGAGTGCTAAGAAGAAATTCGGGCAATCCCTATAGTCGAAGGCTATTGAACACATTAAGTGCTAAGTGTGGGAGCGTTGCCTCAGGTTTATTTTGTGAGTTGGGCTTAGCGATTCAGCCATGACTCTTCCCCTTGACGTGGGCACCTGCCATAATTAGGTTCCCTTCGAGCGTATGCCGTGACGCGCGCGCATCCGGAATCTGGGCGATATTATTTAGCAAGGAAACACGGTCCTAAAAAATTTTAAGGAGGTGTATTATTCTATATTAAGCAAGCATGCAAACAGGGCAATCAAGTATTCTCTTCTTTTGTTTCCGTTTTCTTTTTTGTGTGTGTGTTTGTTTTATTATTTTTTTTTGGGGTGTTGTTTTTTATTTTTGTCTGTTTGTTTTTTTTTGTTTGTTTTTTTTTTGCATGAGAAAATATTGTTGTTACGTATAAGTGTAGTGGTAGTAAAGGTATTAGGGAGGCAGACCGCAAAAGGGCTGAGAGGATATTTGGGAAGCGGGCTGCAAGAGCCGAAGTTATGGGATGCGGGCCGCGAAGGCCGAATTCTGGGAAGCAGGCTACGAGAGCCAGACTTGGGAAGCAGGCCACGAAGGCCAAATGTAAGCAAGCTACAAGAGCCAAAGCTGGGAAGCAGGCTGTGAAAGCCGAGGGGAAGCAGGCTGCGAGAGCCAAAGTTGGGAGGCAGGCCACGAGGGCCGAATTTTGGGAAGCAGGCTACAAAAGCCAGGATCTGGGAAGCAGGCTATAAAAACCGAAGGGAAGCAGGCTGCAGGAGCCGAAATTATGGGAAGCGGGCCACGAAGGCCGAATTCTGAGAAGCAGGTCGTGAAGGCCGAATCTTGGGGAGCAGGCTGTAAGAGCCAAGGATAATGAAAAGTAAGCTAAAAAGCCAAGGGATATTGGCGAGCGGGCCACAAGGGCCAAAGGTTGGGGGAGCAGGCTACGAGAG
The DNA here is from genome assembly GCA_022559845.1 of Amorphophallus konjac. NCBI lineage: Eukaryota > Viridiplantae > Streptophyta > Magnoliopsida > Alismatales > Araceae > Amorphophallus > Amorphophallus konjac. The sequence goes on from CM040127.1 coordinate 29,317,456, forward strand.
CCAACATTGGGAAGCAGGCCACAAAGGCCAAAGGTAAGCAGGCTGCTAGAGCCAAAGTTGGGAAGCAGGCTGTGAAAGCCGAAGGGAAGCAGGCTACGAGAGCCAGAATTGGGAAGCAGGCCACGAAGGCCAAAGGTAAGCTGGCTGCTAGAGCCAAAGTTGGGAAGCAGGCCACGAGGGCCAAAGGTAAGCAGGCTGCAGGAGCCAGAGTTGGGAAGAAAAGCCAGAGGGAAGCAGGCTGTGAGAACCAAAGTTAGGGAGCGGGCCACGAGGGCCCAATTGGGAAGCAGGTCACGAAGGCCACAGGTAAGCCGGCTACGAGGGCCAGAATTGGGGAAGCGGGCTGCAAGCCGAAGCTGGGAAGCAGGCTATCAAAACCGAAGGAAAGCAGGCTACGAGAGCCAGAATTGGGAAGCGGGCCACGAATGCCAAAGGTAAGCAGGCTGTTAGAGCCAGAATTGGGAAGCAGGCTGTAAAAGCCGAAGGGAAGCAGGCTGCGAGAGCCAAGGTTGGGAAGCAGGTCACGAGGGCCAAAGGTAAGCAGGCTGCAAGAGCCAAAGTTTGGAAGCAGGCTATAAAAGCCAAGGGGAAGCAGGCTGCGAGAGCCAAAGTTGGGAAGCGGGCCACGAGGGCCGAATCTTGGGAAGCAGGTTACGAAAGCCGGGATCTGGGAGGCCTTTGTCGGTTTAACGCCCCGTCGGTGAAAGATCTAATCGGTTTAACGCCTTGTAGGCGGAAGGTCTAGTCGGTTTAACGCCCCGTCGGCGGAAGGTCTAATCGATTTCTATTTGTTGGATGGCTGGAGGTCGGAGGTAAAAGTTTGCCTCGTGACCCTTCTTTCTCTTCTTCTCTTCTTCTTTTGTAGGGAGGCAGGTACGAAGACCATGTTCGCCTCGTGACCATTCTTTTTTCTTCTTCTCTTCTTCTTTTATGGAGAGGCAGGTGCAAGGACCATGTTTACCTTGTGACCATTCTTTTTTCTTCTTCTCTTCTTCTTTTATGGAGAGGCAGGTGCAAGGACCATGTTTGCCTCACGACCATTCTTTTTTTTCTTCTTCTCTTCTTCTTTTATGGAGAGGCAGGTGCAAGGACCAGGTTTGCCTCGTGACCATTCTTTTTTCTTCTTCTCTTCTTCTTTTATGGAGAGGCAGGTGCAAGGACCATGTTTGCCTCGTGATTGCTCTTTCTCTTCTTCTCTTCCTTTTTTATGGAGAGGCAGGTGCAAGGACCATGTTTGCCTCGTGATCATTTCTTTCTTTTCTTCTCTTCTTCTTTTGTGTGAAGAGACGGGTTCAAGGACTGTGTTCGCCCCGTGACTGTTCTTTCTCTTCTTCTCTACTTCTTTTATAGGGAGGCAGGTGCAGAGACCATGTTTGCCTCATGTCTATTTTTCTCTTCTATTCTTCTTTTATAGAGAGGCAGGTGCAGAGACCGTGTTTGCCTCATGATTGCTCTTTCTCTTCTTCTCTTCTTCTTTTACGGAGAGGCAGGTGCAAGGACCATGTTCGCCTCGTAATCATTTCTTTCTTTTCTTCTCTTCTTCTTTTGTGTAGAGAGGCGGGTGCGAAGACCGCGTCTGCCTCGTGACTCTTCTTCTATTCTTCTTTTATGGAGAGGCAGGTGTAAGGACCATGTTCGCCTCTTGTCTATTTTTCACTTCTCTTCTTAATTTGTAGAGAGGCCGGTGCGAAGACCGCGTCTGCCCCGTGACTCTTTTCTTTATCTTCTTCTCTTCTTTGGAGAGGCAGGTGCAAGGACCATGTTCGCCTCTTGACTATTTTCTTTCTTTTCTGCTCTTCCTTTCTTTTTTCTCTTCTTCTTCTTCCCTTTTTTTTTTATGTTAAGAGACGGGTTCAGGGACCACGTCTGCCTCATTGGTCTCTTCTTCCTTTTTTTCTTCTTCAGCATGATGAGGCGGGCTCGAAGACCACGTCTGCCTCATGTATCTTCTTTTTCCTTGTTCTGCTCTTCTTCTTTTGTGTGAAGAGGCGGGTCCAGGGACCATGGCTGCCTCATGTGTCTTTCCTTCCTCTTCTTCTCTTCTTTTGTGTGATGAGGCGGGCTCGAAGACCACGTCTGCCTCGTGAGTCTCTTTTTTTTCTCTCTCTTCTTTTTTATGGGATGAGGCAGGCCCGAAGACCACGTCTGCCTCGTGACTATTTTTTTCTTCTTTTTTTTTTCTCTTCTTTTATGGGATGAGGCGGGCTCGAAGACCACGTCTACCTCGTGACTCCCCCTTTTTTTTTCTTCTGCTCTTCTTTTCTCATTAACACTTCAGTACTGGAGTGTATTTCTCTTAATGTACCCCCAGGTTGGGGTGTAGCTTCATTTGGTATGCATCCCCCCCTGAGGGGTGTGTTCGGCCTCTTTACTTTTGTGCCCCCAGGCGGGGTGTATTTTTCATGGCTTCTATGTCCCCGAAGCAGGGTATGCTTTTTTTTTTCTAATGCCCCCGAGGCGGGGTGTAGCTCTCTTCAGATGCCCCCACGGTGGGGTATACTCTTCACGGCTTCTATGCCCCTAGATGAGGTATGTTTCTTCTTCAAATACCCCTAAACCAGGGTGGACTTCTCTTCATATGCACCTGAGCCGGGGCGTGTTCATTATAGCTTCTAGGCCCTCGAGGCGAGGTATGTTTCTTCTTCATATGCCCCTGGTACGGGGCGTAGCTCTCCTCAAATGCCCCCGGGACGGGGGTGTATCTTTTGCTTCTTATGCCTCCCGTGAGGCCGGGGTGTATCTCTTTACGGCTTTTGTGCCCCCGAAGCGGGGTGTGTTGTTTCTTCAAATGCCGCTTGGGCGGAGTATATATTTTCTTCTCATGCTCCCAGATCGGGATATATGTCTCTTCTGTGCCCCCAGGTGGAGATGTACTCTGTCTCTTTGTTTCTGCGTCCCCCAGGCGGAGTACGTTTCTTCTTCAAATGCCCCTGAGCCGGCGCATATTCTTTGTGGCTTCTATGCCCCCTGGCGGGGTATATTTCTTCTTCAAATATCCCTAAGGCGGGATGTATTATTCTCTTTCTTATGCTCCCGAGGCGGGATGTATCTTCTTTAAATACCCCTAGGTCGGGGTGTATTCTTCATGACTTCTGTGTCCCCACTGGCGGGGTTTGTTTCTTCTTCAAATGCCCCTAAGCCGGGGTGGACTTCTCTTCATATGCCCCTGAGCCGGGACTTGTTCATTATAGCTTCTAGGCCCTCGAGGCGAGGTACGTTTCTTCTTCATATGCCCCTGGTACGGGGCGTAGCTCTCCTCAAATGCCCCCGGGACGGGGGTGTATCTTTTGCTTCTTATGCCTCCCGTGAGGCCGGGGTGTATCTCTTTACGGCTTTTGTGCCCCCGAAGCGGGGTGTGTTGTTTCTTCAAATGCCGCTTGGGCGGAGTATATCTTTTCTTCTCATGCTCCCAGATCGGGATGTATATCTCTTCTGTGCCCCCAGGTGGAGATGTACTCTGTCTCTTTGTTTCTGCGTCCCCCAGGCGGAGTACGTTTCTTCTTCAAATGCCCCTGAGCCGGCGCATATTCTTTGTGGCTTCTATGCCCCCTGGCGGGGTATATTTCTTCTTCAAATATCCCTAAGACGGGATGTATTATTCTCTTTCTTATACTCCCGAGGCGGGATGTATCTTCTTTAAATACCCCTAGGTCGGGGTGTATTCTTCATGACTTCTGTGTCCCCACTGGCGGGGTCTGTTTCTTCTTCAAATGCCCCTAAGCCGGGGTGGACTTCTCTTCATATGCCCCTGAGCCGGGACGTGGCTGTTGCTTCTAGACCCTCGAGGCGAGGTGGGCTTCTTCTTCACATACCCCCAAGACGGGGGTGTGATTCTTGGCTTTCATATGCCCCCAAGACGGGGTGTGCTTCTGTTTCTTGTGCCCCCAGGTCGAGGTACGTTCCTCCTTCATATACCCCTAAACCAGGGTGAGTTTCTTTTTTTTTTGTGTGTCCCCAGGCCGGGGTGAATTCTTTTCTTCTCTTGTCCCCATGACGGGGTATGTCTTTTGCTTTAGGTGCCCCCATATCGGGGTGTATTTCCCCTTCAAATGCCCCTAAGCCGGGGTGCAGCTCTATTTCTTTTTACGTCCCTAGGTCGGGACGTATTCTTCTTCAAATGCCCCGAAGCCGGGGTGTAACTTTTGCTTTGTGTGCCCCTCAGTCGGGGCGGATTCTCTTCATGTGCCCCTGGGAATGGGGTGTATTCCCCCCCCCCTTTTTTGCCTCTTATGCCCCCCGTAGCAGGGTATATATCTTCTTCTCATCCCCATGGCGGGGTATGTGCATGCTCTCTTTGGGAGTGGTGGCCATGCTCCGCCTCATTGCTATAAAGCATTCCGCACAGCAAGCAGCAGTTCTTCAAGCTACAGTTGCGGCTTGTTGGGTCTTTTAACAGCCACCCGAGGGGCCGTCTTATGCCGGATAGAGGCAGCAGGGAGGAGGAACGGGCCGGGTCAGCGCACCGCGGACTCGGGGCCTCGTAGAGTCGGGCTGGATGCCGTCCTTCTTCTTGTTCTCTTGGTCGGCGATGCTGGCCAACTTTTCTTCTTTCTTTCTTTCTTCTTCTCATTTTTTTTATTTTTTTTCTTCTCTTCTTTTTTATATGATTGACTAGGACGGAGGTGCAGGAGAGCGCTCACCCCCTCAGAAAGGGGATGAGTGCTTCGCTCCACCGCATCAACCCCACAGTGGTAATCTTTATTTAGCACGGGTCTCGATGGACGTGGCCGTGCAACCCTCTCTTGCCAATTCTTTCTCTTCTCTTTCTTTTCTCCCCCCCTTTTTTTCTTCTTCTTTTCTTCTCTTCTTCTTTTCTTCTTTTCTTCTCTTTCTTCTTGAACAAAGGGGGTTTGATTTCCCCTCCCTTCTCTTATCTTTCTCTTCTCCTTTTCTTTTTTTTTTTTATAACAGCCCCCATGATTCCTGGAAGCTGCATATGCTTCGAAGCAGCGTCCTCGAGGCCGCGAAGGCAGCTGCATCGAGTCTGGATTTCCTCCCCATAGGGTTGGCGAAGACAGCACCTGCAATTCATCAAAGCAGGCAAACATCATTTATTAGGGGGCCATGAGGCCCTGAATCCCGGCGAAGAGATGAAGGGTGGTTTGATCCCACCGGGCGTGCCAGACTTGTGGACGCACTTTTTTTCACTTGTTATTCTCTCGTTTGTTTATTCGTTTATTGAGTGCGTGGGCATGCCAGTCACCGGAGTGACAATTTATTCGGGCTCCGAAGAGCCCATGGTGCGCTCGATCTGACTTCGTCAGTCGATTGTGTGGTTCGTGTCGGGACCAAAACCCGCCGCGCCATAAAGGTCACGGCGTCATTTACATCCCTCATACGAGGGAACACCCTTGATTAATCGCCGAGATTCAGGGCCTCTTGGCCAATAAATTAATTGCGTGAAAGGTCTATTAGGAGGTATTGAAATCCTCGCTCGAAGGCGGGGAGAAAACCATTCGAGAATGTCGGTCATGTGCTGACCATTTAATGTTCGGACGAGTGTCCGTCTCGGGAAAAGCGCGATCGTCACGGGAAGACCGGAGCGTATGTATGCCAGGATATGGCAATTTATTGTTCAGAAGAACGGAAAACGTTCGGCTAAACCTCGGTTAGAGCGGTCAGAAACCGGTAAATCTGTTGGCTCGGTGCAAGAGCAAGATGCGACCATACTGCGGTGGGCCCCCCGCGGTCGAAACAAGACTTGCATGAGCATCATTAATATTTCCGGTGCCAAGGGGCGACGAGGGAATATCCCTTGAATCGGTTGAAATGCCCGGTGCCTGGAGTAGCTGGCGTTCGAAGCATGTCGGTCATTTAGGAGACCGTTTAATGTTCGAACGGGTGTCCGATATTGGGAATATCGTAATCGTCGCGGAAAGACCGAGAATGTATGTGTGCCGGGACACATCAAGTCTTATTATTCCGAGACACTGAAAACGTTCGATTGAATCTCGGCTATTATATCTGGAAACCCGTGAATCTATTGGCCCGATGCGAGATCGAGTCGGGACCATGCCGGGGGCGCCTCCCGTGATCCAAACGGGGCTCGTGTGGGCAGCGTTAATATTTCTGGTGTCGGAGGGCAACGGGGAAAAGTCCCGGGACTAGGCTTCGGAACTGAAAACGTGTTCGAGAGGAACAGGCTGTAGACCGGAGATATGAGCCAGACGATGACCATGATCGGGACGGGCCCGAGGTCTAAATATGGCCCACGGAGGTCTTATTGATATTCCCATGGGAGAAGTCCAGGGGTGGCGAGAGCCGTCTCGTTCTATTCCGATTCTGTCGGTCACTTGCGGACCTTTCCATGTTCGGGCAAGGGCCCGTATTGAGAGCGTGACGGGGGTGGACACGACCCCGTACCGATGTATGCCGAGTTTACGGCAATTTCAATGAAAGAGCGGGAGCAAATCCCGATAGGAACAGGTCGGAATTGGTGAGCTATTGGCCCATGGCAATGCCGGCTCACAACCATGTTGGGGTAGGAGCCACCGGCTATGAAAGTTGCTCACGAGCCTTTTCATGTTCGGACATGGGTCCGTATTAAAAACTCGGCGGGAATCGACGTGAACCCATTCAAATGTCTGCCGAACGTGCGGCAATTTCAGTAGCGGCTCGGAAGGAATCCGGCCGGAGAAACGAGTCTGGTATAATCGGAATGTCAGCCCGAGGCGAAGTCAGGCTATGGCCATTTTGAGATGATTCCCTAGGCTCAGGCCCAACTCGTAGGGGCGGTATTGTTGTTCCTTCGGCACCGGGTCACGGGAGAGACCAGGCTGCGAAGCGGGTCTCATTGTTTTATTATTATTTAAGAAGTGTTATCATTACCATTTGTTAATTTATAGATACATTTGGGTGAATTCTTTATTATCGTTTATTCATTTCTTCTTGTGATTTATTCATTTAATATTGTTATTATTAGGTTTATTATTATTTTTGTTCATTTATATTATCATTCGTTTGCTTGGCGTTTTTTTTAGTTAAGTTTGTCGTTATTATTTATCCTGGGTTATCATTTATTTATCTATTTATCATTGTTATTGTTTCTTTTAAACTTATTATCATTATTACTTATTTCTTTATCATTCTTATTTATTTATCCACCTTATTGGGTTTATTATCATTTATTATTTTATTTAACATTATTGTTTTCTATTATTTCTCTATTTTCTTTTGAGTTTGTTGCTATTATCGTTATTTAAGCTCTGTATCATTATTTGTTTATTTATTATGTTTTCTTTTAGCTTATTATCCTTATTAATATCATTATTTTTTTTGGGTGTGCCGCTGAGGATTGGTGGGGTGTACCGCTGAGGGTTGGGAGTGTACCGCTGAGGGCCAATGGGGGTGTACCGCTGAGGGCCAAAGGGGCGTACCGCTGGGGGTTGGGAGTGTACCGCTGAGGGCCAAAGGGGGCATACCGCTGGGGTCAAAAGGGTGTACCGTTGAAGGCCAATGGGGGTGTGCCGCTGAGGGCAGTAGGAGTGTACCGCTGAGGGGTCTAAGGGGTGTGCCGCTGAAAGCTGGGAAAAGTGTGCCGGCGAAAGGCTGTTGGAGGGAAGAGGTAGTGTGCCGGAGAGGAGGCTTCGAAGCGTGCCGTTGACGGCTGGGAGGAGTGTGCCGGCGAAGGAGTTGGATGAGCATGCCACTGAAAGATGATTAGAGTGCATCATCGAAGGACCAATCAGGGCGTAGTGGTGGAGGTTCAGTCGGTCTTCAATTATTTGTTTTAAGGCTTTTCTTTTCTTCTTAATTTGATTTTTTTTACGCAGTTTTATATAAACTTCTCCTTGGTTTTGTTCTGTTCGGCCTCTTTGCCATAAGTCGGAAGTTCGGTCGGTCGAGCTGTCAATCGGTCCAGCTCTTGTCGTGGTGCCGGCAGTGGCTTGATCAGTTGGAAGGTTTCATCATTAATTATTTTGCTCGTTTATTGCTTCCTTTTACGTCCTTTAATATTTTGTTATTTTCTCACAAAAATTCGGCAGCATCTCCCCTTGACCCGGGGCGTAAGGGAGATAAAGGGAACGCGCTCACATGGTGTGGCGGAACCTGACAACTGGAGGTGGGCGCCCGGAGGTAGCAACACCTTTATAAAAGCTCGGAAAACACGAAGGCAAACAACGGGCTAGGGCTTGGCCAAGAGGTGTGCCGCTGGGGGCCTAGATGGTGTGCCAGCAAGGGCCATTGGGTGTGCCGCTGAGGGTCAAAAAGGGTGTACCGCTGAGGGCCAATGGAAGTGTGCGTACCGCTGGGGGTCAAAAGGGTATACCGCTGAGGACCAATGGAAGTGTGCCGCTGAGGGCCAATGGAGTGTGCCGCTGAGGGCCGAGAAAAGTGTACCGGGGATGTTGATTGGCTAGGCCGAAGGAAATCTTGGCAGGAGGAGGGAGAGAGGCTCAAGGGGTGTTGGGCCTAGGTGTCCAAGGAGAGACGGAAGGGCGTCTCCCCTCAGGCAAATGGGAAGATGCGGCAGCGGGGAGGTGAAGGGGCAGCAGGCCCTCTTCCCTCTCTTCCTCTCTTCCCTCTTCTTCTCTTCTCCTTCTTCCCCTCCTTTCCTTTTCCCTTCTTCTCTTTGCGTGGACGGCGATGGACGGAACAGCAAAGGGGGGGGGGGCAGCCTCCCCTCCTCCTCTTCTCCTCTTCTTCACTTCTTCTTCTTCCCTTCGCACGGACGGCGGCGGACGGAGTAGCGAGGGGGAGCCTCCCCTCCTCTTCTTCTTCTCTTCTTCTCTTCCTCTTCCTCTCTTCACGCGGACGGCGATGGACGGAGTAGCCGGGGGGGAGCCTCCCCTCCTCTTCTTCTTTTCTTCTTCTCTTCTTCTTTGGGTGTGGGTGTATCTGTTGCCCTCTTCTATCTCTCTGTCCCCGTTTGTAGCGACGAAGAGGGGTCTTATACCCCCGCCACGGTGAGCGTCCAAAGGCCGGAACGATTTGACGGGTATTGAATGGGGGTTGACCCCATTGTCCTGGGTGGCAGGGGGATAGGCAGCGTGGCCCTCTCCCCAGGCGACACCTCGGACGGCCCACTGCGCGCCAAGGATCCGTAGGGCATGGGCTCCGTTGAAGATGCTTCACGCTGTGCCGCTGGCGGGCTGAACAAGCGTGCCGCGGGGGAGCCAAAAGGGCGTGCCGCTGAAGGCCAGGGGCTGTGCCGCTGAGGCCAGGGGCTGTGCCGCTGAGGGGCCAAACGGGCGTGCCGCTGAAGGCCAAAGGGCTGTGCCGCTGAACACCCAGGGGGTGTGCCGCTGAAGCCCCTCCTGGGTGTGTCGCTGAAGGCCCAAGCTGGGCGTGCCGCTGAATGGCCTGAGGGGCGTGCCGCTGAACAGCCTGAAGGATGTGCCGATGAACACCCTGGGGGCCGTGCCGCTGAAGCCCCAGGCTGGGCGTGCCGCTGAAGGCCAAAGGGCGTGCCGCTGAAGGCCAAAGGGCTGTGCCGCTGAGGCCCCTCCTGGGCGTGCCGCTGAAGGCCCAAGCTGGGCGTGCCGCTGAGGCTTGACTTGGGCCCGTTTTGAGCACGCGTTATGATTCGTTTGATTTTCTTCGGGGGCCGCGGATTGTGAGCTTCCCGGGGGTTGGTTTCTCTTTGCTGTCGTGGCTCCGGGGACGGCTCCACGGTAGTGTGCATATGTGGGGGCGTCTGGATGACCAATCTCTCCGGGGGTTCTTCACTCGGCGCCGTTGTTGATGCTGGGCCGAGCAGGATGTTTGGTGTGCAATTTTTTGGTGTCCACAGCTGGACGTCTCCACAATTGGATTTTTTCATACATGGCAAACCGACGATCGGTGGGCGGGGCCCCGTGAGCAAGGTGATGGAGGCGTCCAGGGTCCTGGACGCCTCCATAAATATATTATTTTTATTTGATTTTTATTTTGTTTTTATGATTATTGATATTATTTTTATTATTTTTGCATTGATGGAGGCGTCCAAGCATGTGGACGCCTCCATGATTTTGATTTTTTTTTATTTTTTGGTCATTGATGGAGGCGTCCAGGCGCCTGGACACTTCCATGATTTTGATTTTTTTTATTTTTTTTGTCATTGATGGAGGTGTCCAGGCGCTTGGACGCTTCCATGATTTTTCACGAAAAAATTTAAAAAAATGTAAAAAAATTCATAAAAATAGGAAATCACCAGAGTAATTAAAAATGTGAAGGCCGCCTTGGGGTATCATAGTGTAATATGAGATTTACTCACGGTAACATCAAGAACGGCGTGTCTACAATGGTTAGTGAAGATGTGGCAGCTGACAGTTTACCTACAGCACTGGCGACTATTTCCAAAGGACCAACTATAACCTTCTCTGAAACTGAGCTAGCACCACCAGAAGCTCGGTAAATGGCGCTTTGCATCACCATAATCTTGAACAAAGTCAGCATTGATGCGGCATTAGTTGACACAGGGGCATCTATCAATGTATGCCCGCTCAGCACTCTCAGGGCCTGCAATCTGTTAGAAGAACTTCTACGCCCGACCCCAACTACTATAGCTGCTTATGACAATTCTCGGAGGGCATGTCACGGGATTGTTACCATTCAAGCTGAGCTTGGGCCTCTCACTATGCCCATTGAATTCTATGTGCTGGACATCGACCCGATGTTCAAAGCTATCTTGGGTCGTCCGTGGATCAATACTCTCAGTGCCGTGCCATCCACGGCGCATCAATGTCTTAAGTTTCCTTTCCAAGGGAGGGTGGTTAAAGTAAAAAGCTTATCCATGGTCCAGTCTGTTAAAGCTATCTCAGAGAAGATCTTGCCTACACTATGGCCCAGCAGTCGGCCTGTTATCTCTGTGCTGGATCTGAACTTTCCTTTGGCTTATGCACCTCGTAGACCCGCCACTACACATGTTAATATCAAAGCAAAACCCCAGATCCAAGATTCCAAGGGCTGGGATATTATATTGAAATTGGGCTACCAACCGAGGAGAGGCCTCGGTGCACAATTACAAGGGCGAACTAAGCCCATTCCCAAAGGTAGAAAAATGAGTCGACGGGGTCTCGGCTACCGAGAGTCTGCACTTTCAATGATGGAAGACTCATGACCGCTTACATGGGACTACTGCCAACACTTTGTTAAAGGCCCTCTCCAGCCAGGAACACTTCTGCCACATCCAGCACCGTCAGAGAAGAAAGATATAGCTTGCACAATTGCCGATCCGCCTCTGCTGCCAAAGGGGCATGTTGATGATATGCCAGATTTTAGTCAGTCATTTTCCAGAATGTTCGGCGAGCCAGATGGCTATGGGCAGAAGAAGAAGTAGAAGGTACATATTGTTCAGTGAAAACCGAAGCCAGGATGCCGTCCGCGGGAAACAGTGATCTCTCCAATTGTTGTTTCTTTATCTCCTTCCCGCCTATGCACATTATTCTGTACGCTGGACTTTATTCCCCGTTCTCCTTCAATCGTGATTGATCCACTTTGTCTAACATCTCCGTTCCGGTACGACATGCCGATGGAATTCTCAATAAGCCACTCTCCTTGTGGGCATTCCCCACCTCTCAATTCCCTCTCTTCTATCGTTTCCTCATCCGATTCTCCCCTCAATTTTCTCTATTCCTTTCTTCTCACACTCCCTCCTCCACCATCTCCTCCATCCTGTTATATGATCTCCACTGATCTCCAAAAAACGTCAAATTTGAAACGGAGGTTTCGATGGAAGGTTACGCTATCTTGTCTCTATCATCCTCCCAGGGGCACGAGTCCCATGCTCCTTCCTTTCCACTAGATTTCCTTTCTCCTAGGTTAGGCGTAGGGTCCGTCGAGTCTAGGGAAGTAGGGTCAATTAGAATTAGAGAAGTAGGGTCCTCTTCTAGGTCATCCAATCCTTCCAATCCAGAGCCGCGCCCGCTTGCGCATCATTCCAAATCCATCCTCGATAGGTTCTTACAGGATCTGGCTCAGCGATGTCATGCTCTTTTGAAGTGTCCAGAGTTTGTCGCTACGGCAATCGTGATAGAAGATGAAGAGGAAATAGAAGGGGTGTGGAGCGACGACGGACTTGGTGTCTATGAAGTCTTGGATAAGAAAGACATGATTGGTGATGAGGACATCAACGTAGATGACACTGCCGATCTGTATGCCTAAGGATTAAAGAGATTCGACGAGCCATCATCGGCAGTCGATGAACCTACAAAGGAAATAAATTTAGGAACTGAAGAAGACCCAAGGCCCATTATTATTACCGCTAATCACCCTCCGCAAGTAGAAGAAGATCTAATCAAGGTTCTGAGGGAGTATAGTGATTCTTTCGCCTGGAACACCGACTCGTACTTAAACCAGGGGCAACACCCGTAAAACAGAGGTCGAGAAGATTTTACCCCCACATGGCCTTAAGGATCAAAGAAGAAGTTGACAAGTTATACAAGGCCAGATTCATTAGAGTCATCTTATATCCTCAGTGGGTGGCGAACATAGTCCCTGTCATCAAGAAGGATGCAAAAGTGCGTATTTGCATTGATTTCAGGGATCTTAATAAAGGATGTCCCAAAGATGATTTACCGCTGCCTCACATAGATGTCCTGGTGGATAACATTGCCGGGTACGAAGGTTTGTCATTCATGGATGGTTATTCTGGATATAATCAAATTCGTCTCGCTCCGGAAGATCAAGAGAAGACTTCCTTCACCACGCCCTGGGGCACGTATTGTTATGTGGTTATGTCGTTCGGTCTGAAGAACGCAGGTGCCACTTATCAAAGGGCAATGATGGCCATTTTCCATGGCATGATGCATATCTACATGGAAGCTTATGTGGATGACATCCTGGTGAAATCAAGAACTAAAGAAGAACACCCCTCTATTCTGGCTAAGGTGCTGCAGAGAGCTAGGGAGTACAAGCTCAAAATGAATCCGAAGAAGTGCATTTTTGGAGTCTCTTCAGGGAAGCTGCTAGGCTTTATAGTTAGCAAACGGGGGATCCAGATTGATCCTAATAAAGCAATAGCCGTCATGGACATGCCTCCGCCAAAGAATATTATGAAACTTCGAGGATTGATTGTAAGATTGTAATTCATCAGAAGATTCATATCCCAACATTCTCAGAGGTGCCGCCCGTTTTATGAATTGCTAAAGGCGGGGGTCAAATTCGAGTGGAATCAAGATTGTCAAAAGGCCTATGAGGACCTAAAGGAATATTTATCCAATCCCCCAATTTTGCAACCTCTCGTCCCTGGGAAACCCCTAATCCTATACATCGCGGTCATTGAGGACTCCCTAGGGGCGATTTTAGCACAAGAAGACGATGAAGGGAAAGAGCGGACATCTTATTATCTCTCCCGGTTGTTTAACCCGACTGAGGCCAAATACACCGCTATGGAGAAGACTTGTGCCGCCTTAGTGTGGGTAGCTCAGAAGCTCAAACACTACTTCCTAGCCCACCCAGTTAGGTTAATCTCTAGAATGGACCCGATTCGCTATCTCTTAGAAAAGCATGTCCTTTCTACTATGTTAGCTCACTGGCAGAGCTTCCTCTCTCAGTTCGATATCACGTTCGTTGTTCAGAAGGCGGTCAAAGGATACGCCATCGCTGAGCATCTTGCCCATCTTCCTATTCCCTGCACGGATTCCATTCAGGATGACTTCCCTGATGAGCATCTTTCTGTTCTAACTCATCATCCCTTCTGGTCGCTGCACTTCGACGGTGCGCTCAATTCTCAGGGCCGAGGGATAGGTGTTGTTCTGCTCACTCTGGAAGGAGTGACGATTCCTTTTGCTTATCAACTTTAATTTCCCGCTACCAACAACATCGCCGAGTATGAGGCTCTCCTAGCTGGATTGAAGCACGCCTACCTTCTAGGCACGCGTTACTTGAATATCATAGGGGACTCTCAGCTCATCCTGCGGCAAGTTCTGTTCACTTACCGCAACCGTGACCCTAAGCTCAAACCATATCAAGATTTGGTCACGCTCCTTACTGGGCAATTTCGCAAGTTGATCTATATCCACACTCCCCTGTCTCAGAACATTCTAGCCGATGCTTTAGCATCCCTCGTTTCCTCTCTATCTTTTCCTCTCAGTCGGAGTACTGAGACTATCGTTGTTCAGAGATTGGACGCACCCTCTCTTCAGGATCCTTGGTATGCCAACCTTAGGAAAACTGTAGAGGTGAGGGCAGAGAAGGAAGAGTTGAAGGAAGTATCTTTGATGGAATTAGAAGAGATCCTGGAGGAGGAAGAGTTGCCTTGGTATCATGAAATTGAGTTGTTTTGCAAAGATGGATCGTTCCTAGAAGGGGCAAATGTCGAGCAGTGCAAGTCAATAAGAAGAGCCGCCTCAAGGTATACTATTGTCGCAGGAGAACTATACATGCGCGCTTCCAATGGGATGCTCATGAGATGTTTAGACGACGATGAAGCTTGGAAGGTGGCCGAAGCAGCCCATTCTAGTGAGTGTGGAGGTCATGTTAATGGCCAGGCTCTAGCGAAGAAAATCCTTAGGCAGGGCTACTATTGGCCTAATCTGGAGAAAGATTGCTCCCTCTATGTCCAGAGGTGTCATAAGTGCCAACTCCATGCTGATAAAATTCACGCTCCAGCTTCATCTCTTCATCCGCTATTTGCTCCTTGGCCATTCTCTATGTAGGCTTTCGACGTTGTTGGCCCGCTCGGTGATCCTAATTCTCAGATCAAGCAAAAATCCTTCATCCTTACCGCCACTGAGTACTTCACCAAGTGGGCTGAAGTCGAAGCATACGCAGATATTAAAGCTACCACAGTGTGCCGCTTTATCATGAAGAACATTATCACGCGATTCGGAGTGCCAAGCAGCATCGTCACCGACAACGGACCCCAGTTCGTTTCTCAAGGGCTCAAGGACCTATGTAAGAAGTTCAATATAGCATTGCATCATTCATGGTGCGGACACCCGACCAGTTGAGCGGCGCGACACGCCGAGCCACCGGTACCGCACACGGAGCACGACTCGAGCCACCTCAGCGTCCATCTGGCTCGGAGACAGCCTGGAGACTCCGCCTTGAGCCTCCCCATTTTTCATATTTAATTAGACTTTATTTGTGTGTAAGGTTTGTTTATTTCATTTTATACGGTTTGCAATTATGAGTGTACGAGGGGCTTATTTGTAAAATGGGACCCCTCGGCCCCATGGGACCCCTAGGCCCCCTCCCATTGGTCCATATCAGCCTTGTGGGGTTGGTCAACATCCAAGGTGGACATCTAGAAGCCTGGACTAGTCAATTGTCCACATGGGGGACAAGGGACCAAAATGGTCAACAATTCCAACCAAACCCCACCTACCATGTCCCCCCCCCCGGTCAAGGTGCGCCCCCCTCCCCATTTGTTTATTATTTTTGTTGTGTTTTGATCAAACTTCATCCTAGCCATCCATCCCTAACCCCTGGATCCAACGGTGGAGGATGGATTAGAAGGGTGACCTATATATGCTTGTATTTTCCTATTTTCATGAATTAATGCCATTTGATTCAAAGAAATTCAAGAGCAAGGGCTGGTGCGCCCCCCTCCTCTCTCCTCCCTCTCCCCCTTGAAGCTGTAAAGGCTTCCATTCTGAGGTGTGACACCTCGTGTATCGGTTCCGACGATCGCCGCCGCCGCCACGAGCCGCCACCGCACCACCATCGCCGTCAACGGAGTTCTGCCCGTGCAGTACCACAGGAGCTTCCACGAATTTCCTGTCTCACCCTGAGCTCAGATAGATCTGGGGATTTTATTGGGTGTTCCAGAGGTGTCAAGGACATCCCACAAATTTTGGTTTGCCTTTCAGATCTCGTTTCATATTTTTTAATTTTCGTCCACTCTTCCATTTCAGTTCTGCCAGAGTTCTGTCCAGATTCATTTCCCACCGTGAGTTTCATGTCTTAGGTCCACTTTTTGATTTATTTTGGTTCGGCCAATTTTATTGGGGATTCCACCCATCCATCCCTTCATCCACAATTTTTATCAATTTTTTATTCGCCCATTTCATATTTTCTAAAAATCGTTCTCAGACCAATCTACAGTTCTGTCCACCTGTTCCCAGATCCGACCACCAGTCACCCCAAACATCATAGTAAGTCACCACCACCTCCAAATCAAATTCCAAAAATAGTCCCCGTTCCGTGGTTTGATCCCCTACAACTTTGAAGAAGAGCTCACGAGCTGAATCGGAGGTTTACTAGGCGGTCAATGGTGGTTCTCAAATAAGTACCCTGCAAACCTGAGGTTTCGGTTACTGTACAACAGGGGCTTGTAAATTCATTAAAGTTCTGATCCGACCAGATCCAGCAGATCTCTATGGGTCTAGATTGAAGCATTTGAAGATAGCTTTCCAACGATAGCTCATGCGTCCCGATCCGACGTCGGGATTGATCACAGCGGCCGTTTTCGCCGGAGCGCGCGCCTGAAAACAGCAACTAAAAATCCGTGGGCAGCAACTTCAAAGCTTGGGAATCGGGACCGATCGACCCCCAATCGGTGTTCCCGGCCGACCGCCGTCCGTGGAGGCGCACCACCAGGGGTCCCCATCATAGTGGGTCCCACCCCCGCAGATCCGGAGGACAGCGCCATCCGTGGACCACGCGGGCCCGCAGAACCCACCGTTCGGAAAGCACGAAAACGTGGAGTTCGGCACCACCGGGCGACATCAAGATGCTACCCGTCAACCCGAGTTGCGTGATTCCCAGGCTCCACATGTGACCTTTTACCTCCCTGCGTGGAGTGGGTCAAATCTTTGTATTGCTGTGATATTGTTTAACCGGGAGTCCTTGATTCGGCCGGGGTTATCTTCGCCACGCCGGGTGCGTGGAGGTAATGGTCTGAACCTCTTGGCGTTCATTTGCTTAGCTAGTATACGGTCTTTTGCCGCTGCCGAGAGCGTAGGTACTAGCCCGTGTGTCCATGTCACCGCTGTGAGAGTGAGTGTGACCCGTCCCGTGACTCGATCCGAGTCCGGAAGTTGAGTCGGACTACCCTTGACCTCTGCCAGTTCCTTAACCGCGCACGGTCCGCGCTTTCCCTCGCTTGGGACGACGAGTGAGCTTCCACTTCTGTTAGCGACGTTTTGCCACTAGGAGCTCGTAGTGTCGGGCTTAGTGTCTCCCTGGTGTGTGCTGCTGGTCGCGTCTTCATCTAGAGTCCGAGGGTGGCACCTAATAGTGTCGTCTCCCGTGTCCGTCCCGCATCAGTTTGGTATCAGAGCAGGTCGAGTCTAGGGTAGTCTTTGCATATGTCTTGCATGCATCATGGTCTAAGTCGAGTCTAGGACCATCATTATTTTCAAAACAAAAAAAAAAGTGTGTTTTAAATTGCATTTGCACCCTTTATTCGGTATCTTAAAAGGTGTTGTCCGAACGTTAGGCTACGCCTACCGGGAGGTCGCACACTTGCGGGAGTGATCTTCGGATCGATTAACTCCGCCCCGTACCGGATATTGGTTTAGGTCTAAGTGCATCATTTAGTGTGTGTTTGCATTAGTCGGTGTCTTCTAGGTCGTGTGTCAGTTGCATGCCCACCCGTCGAGGTACCCAGTACTCGCCACCACCACCTATGGCGGAGTCCCGAGCCCGTAGTTCCGATGAGTCTTCCACGGCCGAGATGTTCCGGGCCATCATGGATCGTTTAGACACGCGTATGGATGGTCTTAGTACGCGTATGGATGGCATAGGGACGCGTCTAGAAGGGCGGATGAAGGTCCTCGAGGATCGGGCCGGGGTTTCGGAGCAGTCCATTCAAGGCCTTGTTGGGAGGATTGCCGTCCTAGAGTGGGGCCCAGTAGCGGCGCAACCCGCGCCGACGAACGGCCAACAGGAGCCGGTTCAGCAGCCTACTGTGCCAAGGGCCCAGGTTTGAGAATGTTGGGGTTCAACAGGTGCATGTGGTGGATGATTATGCATCTGACAATGATCAAGGGGGTAACGGTCGTCGTCATCAACGATGGAATCGTGATGACAAGGATGACGACCGCATTCTTAGGGGTGTGCGTGCAGACCCTCCCACTTTTAGCGGGTCCTTGGACCCTAGGGTGTATTTAGATTGAGAGGCCGGCATGGACCGGTACTTCGAGTGGTTCGATATGACGGACCACCGAAGAGTCCGATACGCAAAGATGAAGCTGCAAGGGCAGGCCCAAACTTATTGGATCAATGTGGAGAGCCTGCTCAACCAGCGACGTCAACCCCAGATCGGTACTTGGGATGATATGAAAACCAAGTTGAGGGAGAAGTACCTTCCCGCCTCATATCGCCAACGTCTCATAGACAAGTGGCAAAGCATCTCCCAAGGGAACCGATCCGTGACCGAGTACACCGCCGAGTTCGATGAGTATTATTTGCGGTGCGGGGTCACGGAAGAGAGCACCATGACGATATCCCGCTTTCGGAGAGGTTTGCGGCCCAATTATCAATATGAACTCTTTCGCCGCAGTGCCACTACTTTGGAGCAGGCATATCAGATTGCTCTCGAATTGGAGCAGTTCGAGGCCGAGTTTGAGTCACCCCATCGGTTGGGCTCCTTTCCCCTTCGTAGTGTCGAGTCCCGTGGCTCATCTGGCACGTATCCGAGGGCCCCCATGGCACGACCTCAGGAGCCCGCTCGCCCCGAGCCCTTTGCTCCTAGGCCTCATCCTCCACCCCCGAGGGACCTTCCTCGTCCCCAGCATCTTACGGCCCCACCCATAGCCCGTCCACCGGCACCCGCACCTCCTGCACGTCCTTTGTTGCCTACGCCTCCTATCCGTCGGGAGGATAAAGGTAAAGGACCTATGATTGGGGAGCCTAGTGGATCACGGCAGCAGTGTTATCGCTGCAATGGGTTTGGCCATTTCGCCAACCAGTGTCCCACCCGCCCATCTCTTCACATTGGGGACACACAGGCCGAGGATACCACCCCTACGGGCCTCGAGTTAGTCAGCTATGAGGCAGATGAAGAGTTAGCTGACGAGTACTATGAGATGGGAGGTGAGGCCCAGGATGTCCAGCAGTCGGACGATACCCACGTGGGGGTCGTCAGATGTATCCTCACCCAGCCACAGGTCAATGATGACTGGCGTCGGACCACTATCCTTCAGGTATTCTGTAGGCTGGGAAAGCAAATTTGCAAGGTGGTCATCGATAGCGGGAGTTGTATCAATGCAATCTCCACGAACGCTGTCGCTCGTCTTGGTCTCACACCCGTAGACCATCCTTGTCCCTATCAGGTATCATGGGTGGATACCACTTCCATTTCGGTCAGGCTGCGGTGCTTGGTCCCGCTGCAGCTCCACTCCTACCGTGACGAGATCTGGTGTGATGTTCTCCCCATGGAAGTGGGAAGTATCATTCTTGGTAGGCCGTGGTTATTCGACCGAGATGCCACACTCCATGGTCGGTCGAACACCTGTACCTTCGACCACGATGGCCAGCGGGTCACCCTCCACCCCGTTCGGCCCAGGAGCCCATCAGTCAGGGGTCCTACTGGCCCTAGTACTCCAAAGCCTTCCGTACCCGGGCCTAGTACCCCATCCCCAGCTCGGGCTATGACCGTTACCTCTGGCCCAGGAGAGCCCTCGACGAGGAGATTGATGATGATTAGCTCCCGGGAAATGGAGCAGGAGCTTAGTCAGGGCTGTCCGGTGTTTGCCATTACGGTCGAGAGGTGGAGCGGGACTCCGAGGGTGAGCTCCCACCCGAGGTTGTTCCCATTCTGCAGGAGTATGCTGATGTCTTTCCCGATGAGCTTCCCGAGGGACTCCCACCCATGCGGGATATTCAGCATGCCATCGACCCTGTTCCGGGCTCTTCTTTGCCCAACCTTCCTCATTATCGAATGAGCCCCACGGAGCATGCCGAGCTTAAACGGCAGGTCGATGAGCTTGTGCAGAGAGGATCTGTCGGGACAGCATGAGTCCATGTGCTGTACCCGCATTACTCGCCCCGAAGAAGGATGGCACGTGGAGAATGTGTATTGATAGTCGTGCCATCAACAAGATCACCGTGAAGTACAGGTTCCCTATTCCCCGCCTGGATGACATGCTAGACATGATGGCAGGTGCCACTATCTTTTCGAAGATCGATCTTAAGAGTGGCTACCATCAGGTGAGGATTAGGCCAGGTGATGAGTGGAAGACCGCATTTAAGACCAAGGACGGTCTATATGAGTGGTTGGTCATGCCTTTTGGGTTGACCAATGCCCCTAGCACTTTCATGCGGCTCATGACTCAGGTCCTTCGACCTTTCATTGGAGTCTTTGTAGTGGTGTATTTTGATGATATCCTTATCTATAGCCGCACCACAGGGGACCACTTGGACCACCTTCGGCAGGTCTGTCTACTTCTTCGGCGAGAGCAGTTGTTTGCGAACCCACAGAAGTGTGCCTTCATGACACCTCAGCTTACCTTCTTGGGTTTCATTGTGTCTAGTACTGGGGTCTCCGCCGATCGGAGAAGGTCCGGGCCATTGTTGAGTGGCCGGAACCCCGTACGGTTCATGATGTCCGCAGCTTTCATGGCCTTGCGACGTTCTACCGTCGCTTCATCCGCGGATTTAGCTCCGTCACCGCCCCGATCACGGATTGCATCCGGAAGGGCACATTTGTATGGACGAAGGCCGCATCTGCCGCCTTCAAGGACATCAAGGAGCGCATGACCCAGACACCTATCCTTCGATTGCCTGATTTCTCGAAGGTGTTTGAGGTCTCTTGTGATGCGTCGGGTGTTGGGATTGGAGGAGTTTTGAGTCAGGAGTCCCACCCGATCGCATATTTCAGCGAGAAGCTGAATGACGCGAAACTGCGATATTCCACGTATGATAAAGAATTCTACGCAGTTGTTCAGGCTCTTAGGCATTGGAGGCACTATCTTTTACATCAGGAGTTTGTCCTATACTCCGACCACGAGGCATTGAGGTACCTCCATTCGCAAAAGAAGCTTAACTCGCGTCATAGTCGTTGGGTCGAGTATCTCCAGCAGTTCACCTTTGTGCTGAAACATAAGGCTGGAGTGGAGAACAAGGTGGCTGATGCCTTGAGTCGGCGAGCATGTTTGCTTACCACCATGAGTGCCGAGGTCATAGGGTTAGAGAAGATGAAGGAGGCCTATGTTGATTGTCCTGACTTTGGTCAGATTTTTACCACCCTCCAGGCCGGACCCTCGAGAGACCTTGATGAGTATGTGCTTCAGGAGGGTTACCTCTTTCGAGGTAGCAGGCTATGTGTTCCCCGAACTTCGGTTCGAGATTTCTTAGTATGGGAACTACATGCGGGAGGTCTAGCCGGCCACTTTGGTCGGAACAAGACTATTGAGGCAGTGGAGCATCGATTTTATTGGCCGAGCTTGAAGCGCGATGTTGCTAACATCGTGGCTCAGTGCCGTACATGTGCTACGGCCAAGATGAAGAAGCAAAGCTCGGGCCTTTATACGCCTCTACCCGTGCCTGATGCCCCGTGGCAGGATGTTAGTATGGACTTTGTTTTGGGATTGCCACGTACCTCCAGGAAGCATGATTCGGTCTATGTGGTGGTTGACCGTTTCTCGAAGATGGCCCTCTTTATTCCTTGCTCGAAGACTTCGGATGCTTCGAGGGTAGCCCGCCTTTTTCTTACGCATGTGGTGTGCAAGTTCGGGTTACCTCGCACTATAGTGTCTGACCGTGATGTTAGATTCACTTCCTACTTTTGGAAGACACTATGGCATATGATGGGTACTCACCTCAAGTTTTCCACTGCATATCATCCCCAGACAGACGGTCAGACCGAGGTGGTCAATAGGAGTCTGGGAGATCTTTTGAGGTGTCTAGTTAAGGACCGCATTGGGGATTGGGATCTCATTTTACCTATGGCTGAGTTTGCATACAATGATTCGGTGAATAGGTCTACCGGCATGAGTCCATTTGAGATTGTCACAGGTCGTAGGCCTAGGAAACCCGTTGACCTTGTCCCCATGCCTATCCATGCTAGAGTGTCGGAGTCGGCCGAGTCGTTTGCTAGGCACGTTAGGAGTTTGCATGACGACATACGTCGTCACATTGAGGCCAGCAATGCACGGTACAAGGAGTTAGCCGATGCCCACCGACACCACCGAGAGTTCCACGAGGGCGAATACGTCATGATCAGGGTAAGACCTGAACGGTTTCCCTCTGGAACCGTTAAGAAGTTGCAAGCTCGCGGAGCCGGTCCATTCAGAGTGTTGAAACGCGTTGGATCCAATGCGTACGTTGTGGACTTGCCCGAGGAATATGGTATAAGCTCTACCTTCAATGTATCGGATCTTGTTGTATATAGGGACCCAGCGGTGATCCCTAGTGAGCCTTTTGAGCTATCTCCTCCCCTTGAGAGTGATCCCACACCTGAGTGTCCACTTCCACCTCCAGCCCCTTTTTCACGGCAGCGTGAGCATTTAGATCGTATACTGGACGAGCAAGTGACAGTTACCAGGAGTGGATCTTACCCGCGCTACCTAGTGCGATGGAGAGGACGGCCCGCTACTGAGGACACATGGATCACACATGGCGAGTTGCAGCAGATCGATCCGGACCTTCTGGAGCGATATAGGAGCGATGCAGACCCTTACTCGACAGGGTCCAGTTTCTCCCACCCGGGGAGAATTGGTGCGGACACCCGAGCAGTTGAGCGGCGCGACACGCCGAGCCACCAGTACCGCACACGGAGCACGACTCGAGCCACCTCAGCGTCCATCTGGCTCGGAGACAGCCTGGAGACTCCGCCTTGAGCCTCCCCATTTTTCATATTAATTACACTTTATTTGTGTGTAAGGTTTGTTTATTTCATTTTATACGGTTTGCAATTATGAGTGTACGAGGGGCTTATTTGTAAAATGGGACCCCTAGGCCCCCTCCCATTGGTCCATATCAGCCTTGTGGGGTTGGTCAACATCCAAGGTGGACATCTAGAAGCCTTGACTAGTCAATTGTCCACATGGGGGACAAGGGACCAAAATGGTCAACAATTCCAACCAAACCCCACCTACCATGTCCCCCCCCTTGGTCAAGGTGCGCCCCCCTCCCCATTTGTTTATTATTTTTATTGTGTTTTGATCAAACTTCATCCTAGCCATCCATCCCTAACCCCTGGATCCAACGGTGGAGGATGGATTAGAAGGGTGACCTATATATGCTTGTATTTTCCTATTTTCATGAATTAATGCCATTTGATTCAAAGAAATTCAAGAGCAAGGGCTGGTGCGCCCCCCTCCTCTCTCCTCCCTCTCCCCCTTGAAGCTGTGAAGGCTTCCATTCTGAGGTGTGACGCCTCGTGTATCGGTTCCGACGATCGCCGCCGCCGCCACGAGCCGCCACCGCACCACCATCGCCGTCAACGGAGTTCTGCCCGCGCAGTACCACAGGAGCTTCCACGAATTTCCTGTCTCAGCCCTGAGCTCAGATAGATCTGGGGATTTTATTGGGTGTTCCAAAGGTGTCAAGGACATCCCACAAATTTTGGTTTGCCATTCAGATCTCGTTTCATATTTTTTGATTTTCGTCCACTCTTCCATTTCAGTTCTGCCAGAGTTCTGTCCAGATTCATTCCCGCCGTGAGTTTCATGTCTTAGGTCCACTTTTTGATTTAATTTGATTCGCCCAATTTTATTGGGGATTCCACCCATCCATCCCTTCATCCACAATTTTTATCAATTTTTGATTCGCCCATTTCATATTTTCTAAAAATCGTTCTCAGACCCATCTATAGTTCTGTCCACCCCAGATCCGACCACCAGTCACCCCAAAAATCATAGTAAATCACCACCACCTCCAAATCAAATTTCAAAAATAGTCCCAGTTCCGTGGTTTGATCCCCTGCAACTTTGAAGAAGAGCTCAAGAGCTGAATCGGAGGTTTACTAGGCGGTCAACGGTGGTTCTCAGACAAGTACCCTGTAAACCTGAGGTTTCGGTTACTATACAACAGGGGCTTGTAAATTCATTAAAGTTCTGATCCGACCAGATCCAGCAGATATCTCTGGGTCTAGATTGAAGCATTTGAAGAGAGCTTTCCAACGATAGCTCATGCGTCCCGATCCGACGTCGGGATTGATCACAGTGGCCGTTTTCGCCGGAGCGCGCGCCTGAAAACAGCAACTAAAAATCCGTGGGCAGCAACTTCAAAGCTTGGGAATCGGGACCGATCGACCCCCGATCGGTGTTCCCGACCGACCGCCGTCCGTGGAGGCGCGCCACCAGGGGTCCCCATCATAGTGGGTCCCACCCCCACAGATCCGGAGGACAGCGCCATCCGTGGGCCCCGCGGGCCCGCAGAACCCGCCGTTTGGAAAGCATGAAAACGCGGAGTTCGACACCGCCGGGCGACATCAAGATGCTGCCCGTCAACCCGAGTTGCGTGATTCCCGGGCTCCACATGTGACCTTTTACCTCCCTGCGTGGAGTGGGTCAAATCTTTGTATTGCTGTGATATTGTTTAACCGGGAGTCCTTGATTCGGCCAGGGTTGTCTTCGCCACGCCGGGTGCGTGGAGGTAATGGTCTGAACCTCTTGGCGTTCATTTGCTTAGCTAGTATACGGTCTTTTGCCGCTGCCGAGAGCGTAGGTACTAGCCCGTGTGTCCATGTCACCGCTGTGAGAGTGAGTGTGACCCGTCCCGTGACTCGATCCGAGTCCGGAAGTTGAGTCGGACTACCCTTGACCTCCGTCGGTTCCTTAACCGCGCACGGTCCGCGCTTTCCCTCGCTTGGGATGACGAGTGAGCTTCCACTTCTGTTAGCGACGTTTTGCCACTAGGAGCTCGTAGTGTCGGGCTTAGTGTCTCCCTAGTGTGTGCTGCTGGTCGCGTCTACATCTAGAGTCCGAGGGTGGCACCTAATAGTGTCGTCTCCCGTGTCCGCCCCGCATCAATTCATCTCCATATTACCCCCAAGGCAACGGCCAGGCAGAAGCCACTAATAAAACTCTTCTCAAAATCATCAAGAAAACATGCGAATCTCAGAAATTTTCTGATTGGCCAAAAAGATTAGTGGAAGCTCTATGGGCTTACCGCACCTCCGCACGTACTCCCACGGGGTAAACCCTCTATGCTCTCACTTATGGGATGGAGGTGGTGCTCCCATATGAGATCTTGATCCCTTCCCTAAGGGTACAACTCTATAAGGAACTTAATCTCGATGAACGTCGAGAGGCGTTGCTCGTCCAGTTGGAACTCTTAGACGAGAAGAGGATGAATGCAGCCGATAACGTATCCATTTATCAAAAGAGAGTTTCGCGTTATTTTCAAAAGAAGGTAATTGAACGTAAATTTTAAAAAGGTGATATGGTTTTGAAATGCAAATTCATACGGTCTGCAGGTCCTAGGTCTAAATTACAACCTAACGGGGAAGGGCCGTTCATTGTCAAAGAGGCTTATCCAGGGAACGCCTACTGCTTAGTGAATGCAGAAGGTGAGGAGCTCGCTCACGCTTGGAATGGGTTGTACCTTAAGCTTTTCATTCCTTAGACTCTAAACCAGTGCCACCCCGGTAGCAAGGTGTCCTTTCCTTTCCTTACGTGAAAGAGGACCCTGAGCGCGGCAATCACACACTACACGACGTCCCTGGTCGGGTTTCTCACTTTGTAGACACCGTTTTTTACTCGGCCATGCTTGGGGGAAAGTCAAAAGTCCCTGTCTATTTCTCTCTTCGGCTGAATCCAGGGGCAAGAGATGAATAAGGAGGCGACAACAAGTCTAGGTACCTTAACGAGAGGAGGTCTCAAATAGGGGCAGTCCGTTATGACCTGACACCACAGGAAAAGGGAAAAAAAGAGCAAAGTAAAGGAGCAATCTTCTTGACAAAATCCAAAGTCTATCTCGAAAGTCCATCAATCATAATTCCAAAGCTCCGAGAAGAAAAAAAGAAAAATCTAGGCATGGCAAGAGTGGCAGTACAATTTCCCCGCGGGACGTATGAGCCCGGTCGTATGCATGCCTAGAGTGGACAGAGGTTTGATGACGGGCGCAAAGCCCCGGCACAACAGACCAAGTCTCTGAATGGGTTGTCTGGAGAGGAACTCAAGCCCTGAAAACTTCTATATCTGGCCTAAGCTTACCCCCACATTCTATTTTCCTTTTCAGGACTAAGACAAGTACCCTAGGTATGGCCTTGGTAGAGACACCGTCATGCGAGTTAGGCCCTGGCCAGGGGTTCTCACCTCCATTGCACGCCAACCTCGGAAACTCTGAACGGAATAGGGAGGACCCACGTTCCTAGGGAGGCACTAATATTTCAAAATCTAAAAAAATCATATATTTCAAAATCCAAAACAATCATATATTTCAAAATAAAAAAAATCATCTATTTCAAAATCTAAAAAAGTCATATATTTTAAAAAACCAAAAACATCAGATATTTTTAAAATCTCACAAAAATCCAAATATTTGCAAAAATCCAAAAATACCATCATGTGCATCGCATGCATTGCATTGTTTCTATTATATTTCCGCCTATTTAATAATGCTCCACCCCTTGACCAAATATCAAGAAATGGTCGTTCTCTAACTTGCTTTAGGCAAGGGGTTGAGTCTAAGAACATATCTAACTTGTTTCTTGTCTAAGTATGTGCAGAACGCAGGATCAAGAGCAAGGTTCAGATTGTGAGCTCACAAAGCCACGAGGTCTGTAACGCTCCAATGTTAGACCGCCACATAACTGTAACGGTCATTGTTCGACCATCACCCTCTCCCGAAGGATGAAGCTCATTGGCTCTCAGCAAACTCTCTAACGCGTCCGCGATCGACCGTCACCTCACTCTGACGGCCTATTTTTAGACCGTTACACTCTCCTGAGGACATAGCTCTCAGTTTTCTAAGTTTATCCATTCTAACGGCTCATCGTGAGACCGTTAGGCCATTGTGGTGGTCCTTCATAGGAGTGTTACATCTTCCAAGAACTCTGTTTTCCAGAACATTCATGCCAAATCAAGCAACAAACTCATGAATCCATTCAACTCAAGGCACCTCTATGTCATTTCATTAAACTCAATAAAACATGAAACTGATTGATAAAACTTCAAATTCAAAAGCGTCATAAGAAAATTCAAGCTACATTGAGCTTTTTATCCGCAAAAGGGCGGATCTTGCGTAATTCCTTCACATAGATACGGCGTCCCTCGTCGTCTTCTTCCACCTCTTCTTGCCACGGGCTAGTTTTGCTAATCTCCCACATGGTCAGTGCGTTCCGGATCGCTCTCTCATCCTCCTCGGCCCCCATCTTCCTAGCTAAAAGGGGAGGGTAGTGTGATAGTGCGGGAACTTCGATTCGGGGTAGCCCAATCTAAAGATGGCACCGGTGCGGGTTGTAGATCACCAAGGTAGTGTTCCCCACTAGCTGTAGATCAAGGCCTGGTCACCGTGGTACCTTGAGCATGGTATTCCGAAGAACTCTTGGATGCATCATGAACTTCTCTATTTGCAAGGTGTTGAGGAAGAAGCGCCAATCATCCCGCATTTTCTTGTCCGCCGTCCTGCATTCAACCTGTGAAGAAAACCCAAAGGCACCTCCAATTAAGAATAAAGGGTGGCTCCCAAAGATCCGGCTAGCTAAAGGTATGTCTTCCTTGGGTTGGAACTTGATTCTCACTCCCATCCAATAGAGGTCCTCCTAAGCAAGCTGAGCTAAGACCTTCATAAAGGTATGAAAGGACTGCTTGAGAAATTAATAAACCCCGCCACAACCCACTGATGATGCTAAGGTTTGGGATATCTAGGAGGTGGTCGGTGGTAGTGAAAAGGAAAACCCCGCATAAGCAAACCGACATGGCTTTGGAAATGGCTTCATATCTTTCCCACTTGTTCTTACAATGAGAGACTATCCATTGAGCCATGGGTATCAAGTGAATATGGCATGGGCTGATCATGGTTCTCACATCCTTCGGGTTGTTTATGAAATCACTTAGAATCAAGGATGGGTCAATAGGTTCAACCGTATGGCACACTAGATCTTCATCTCCCCCTTTAGTCTTAGCAAGGGCTAGGTAGGTCTCTACCTCCTCCAATAGGACTGTAGCTTCAAAGGAAGGGAAAAGGAAGGTGTGTGTTTGTGGATCCCATAGCTCTATGAGGGCTGAAATGCTTGCCCAATCTAAGGATAATTTCTGGAAGTTCTTGGCCAAAACTAACAAAGGTTGGAGGTGCCATGCTCTAAGGATGGATAAGACTTCTAATGGAAGTTCTTTGACCATGGGAGCCACCCACTTTAAGTAGGAATAACACCTTGGACCAGGGAGTGTAGACACGCTATTCCTGACGTCTCCTGAGTAAATCTCATATTACACTATGATACCCCAAGGCGGCCTTCACATTTTTAATTACTCTGGTGATTTCCTATTTTTATGAATTTTTTTACATTTTTTTGAATTATTCCGTAAAAAATCATGGAAGTGTCCAGGCGCCTGGACACCTCCATCAATGACCAAAAAATAATAAAAAAATCAAAATCATGGAAGCGTCCAGGCGCCTGGACGCCTCCATCAATGACCATAAAAATAAAAAAAATCAAAATCATGGAGGCGTCCACTTACCTGGACGCCTCCATCAATGCAAAAATAATAAAAATAATATCAATAATCATAAAAAATAAAACAAAAATCAAATAAAAATATATATATTTATGGAGGCGTCCAGGCCCCTGGACGCCTCCATAAAAACAAATAAAAAATATAAAATCCAGCCCTGGCATAAAAGACAAAAAATAATAAAAATAATATATATTTGGAGGCGTCCAGGACCCTGGACGCCTCCATAAATTCCCTCACGGGCGCCGAAAAAGCCAAATTTAGAGACGTCCAGCTGACTGGACGCGCCCATTTCTGAATCACGAGGCGCCGCTCACAAAACCACGCGTTGTGCCAAACCGCGTGCGGCCGTCGTCGGTTTTCGGTGGACCTGTTAGAGGCGTCCTGGACCCTGGACGCCCCCACAAAAGTATTCCAAAACAAATCAATAAAAATAGAATAAAATATTATTTCGGCCCTGATGGAGGTGTCCAGGGTCCTGGACGCCTCCACCTTCCGGAGCTCTATAAATAGAGACCCACCCCCTCAGTTCTGGGGGAGCTTCTAAGTGATCCGATAGGCTGCCGGAGCCCAGAGGCTACGGAGTCATTTTCTAACCCGTGGGTTCTTTTGTAGGTGGAGGTTCTGCCGGTTTCTCGGGTGCTCACGCTCGCGAGAGGAAGGTTGTCTTCATCCACCGCGCTTCCACGTCGTCATTTTCCTCCTACTCGAGTCCGAGAGGGGTTTAAAAGATAACACCAACCAGGTGTGTGTCTTGCCATCATTTCGTTATTTTTATCGCAAGGATTTGAATACTACACCTCCATCTTTCTAATCCACTTGTCATTTGTTTGTCGTTATTTTGCAAGGGTAGCCGAGGAAAGCCCTCTCTGTCGGCCGGCCGGAGGGAGAGGAAGAAGCAACCCGCCATCTCCCGCTCTTGAGGTAGGCGCGATCACTTTCTTATTTTGGGGTCTTTCGGCCCCTGGCGATCACATCTTATTTTCGAGGCCACGGCGAGTCACTTCCCCAATGGCCGTTTAAATTTCCGTTCTTATATTCTCTTATACTCTGTTATATTCTGCTCATATCCTCGAGGCCGCGGCGAGTCACTTCCCCAATGGCCGTTTAAATTCCCGTTTTTATATGTTATATTCTTATCTATTCGTGTTCTCGAGGCCGCGGCGAGTCACTTCCCCAATGGCCGTTTAAATTCACGTTCTTATACGTTATATTCTTATATGTTTGTGTTCTCGAGGCCGCGGCGAGTCACTTCCCCAATGGCCGTTTAAATTCCCGCTCTTCGTATTCTCTCTATATTCTGTCATCTTATTATCTGTTCATATTCTCGAGGCCGCGGCGAGTCACTTCCCCAATGGCCGTTTCAATTCTTGTTATTTAATTTTTGCACCATTCCCGTCCCCCCGAGGCCGCGGCGAGTCACTTCCCGCTATGGCCGTTTAAACCCCATATTTTGCTATATCACACTTGTCCCGCTCGCCCCGCCGGAGCAATCTCCCGTGGTGGCCCCTTCTCTCTCTTCTCTTATTTCTGTGTTGCAGCAACAAACACCCAAAAGAAAGAAAAGAGGAGCCCGCGCGCGCTCCGCGTCATCTCCGCTCTTCCCGGAACCGCGTGACGTCGCTCACAGATTGGCGATCACGGTGGGACATCTACTGCTTCCTTTCGGCTACCCTTGCAAGTTCGGCACCACCCGTGCCTCTCCACCTTCGCGCCCGCGCGCGCCCCCGTTGTGCTCACGGCAGCACCGTCAGTTTTGATTGGTTCTTTGTTTATTATATGTCTGTTATTTCTGTTGTTTTCCCACTCCATATATCTGTGAGCATTCCATTGCATACATCCATTCCTCTTTTCTATCCTTTTTTTCATTTTTTTGAGGATCACCCTTTCCCGGTGAAGGAAGGACTCTCCGTTTGGGAATTCCTCTCAACGGACTAGAATCTCCTACACTGGGACCTCCGTAAGTCCCCGACATCGAAGAATCTTCTCTTCGTTCACTGGGCTGGTTGTACCATTGAAGTTCCCCGGAGTTAGTCATTTTATTCATGGTGAGACGAGAGACCCTAGCTGACACGGCGGTAAAACAAAAACAAACTAGGGTCCCCATTTTGTGTGAACTTCGGATCTCGCTAAAAATACAAAAAAATCATCAAAATCAAAACACAAAAAAAGACGTAAGGCATTCACTTGTGTGTTAATCTCTGCTGATCGTTTGTTGGTGTATGCTATTATGCTCTCGAGAAACATGATGGATGGCTGAATATAATTACAATTGTTTCGAGGCCGATGCCTTCTGTTATGGGTCTCAAATGCGTGACCCAGGTCACGACTCTTACGGGGTCTATAACTCAGACTGGGGCTATCAGCCTGACCCACAGGTTCATCCCATGGACATTGGCCCATCCTATAAGTCCTCATATGGAATACATGCCACTGTTACTGGAGCTTCCCCCTCCACTAGTGTTCCCTATGCCTGGGATTTCATGGCTTCTCATGTCGACTCTCTCAGCTCTCAACTTGGAGCCTTACAGGCTGTTATTGAGAGGAAATTTCTTCCTCCTTCCCCTCCTCAAGCCAACCCCCTTCATGCTTTCATGAATAATATTACCAAAATGGAGAAGGATTGGAAGGAGAGAAGAGATGAGTATGGCATCTGGGATATGAGTGAGCAAGAAGTTCTCCCAAGTTTTAACGATCAAGTGGACGCCGTCTGCCCACCATCCATTCATCACACTAATCCATACGGCTCTCCGCATCCACATCCACATCTATATACGCAAATTCCTCCATGTCAATATACGTCACCTCATCTCATCAACACGCCTCCACCACGGCGTCCATTTGAACTTGATGATCATAAAGAATTGGAAATGGCACATGATGAAATTTATGAAGATTTTGAATATACACCTACTCCGAGTTTTCTTCGTTTCCCTCTTCCACTGCTCCCACAAGAACCCCCTGCTCAGGATGAAGCCACTAGTTCTACCCCTGCTTATGAGTCATCATGGTGTTACGATGACGGGTTTACATCCCAACAACCCGCATCAATGCACCATGAATCACCTTCTACCCTTAACCCCCCACGTACCACCAAAATTCGACGATTCCTATGTACCAAGCCTTCTACTGTCACCCCTCCAATTGTACAAATAACCCCCACACCATTGGCTTCCACTAAGCATTCCACTAACTCTTGTTCCCAACCAAGTAATCCTCCATCATCTCCACCTAAAACCTCCACTAGCCTTGTAACCCCGAATCCAACCATTCCTATTCCTCCACTCCCCTTACCTAAACCCGAGATTAACCGTGAGCCGGGCCCATTGATTGTTGCACACGAGCCAACCTCGTCTCCTCTCGAGAACAAGGAGAAGCCCGTCGTGTCTCAACCTCCACTTACCCTTCCTATAGCCCCCATCATTGAATCTCCATCACCCGTTGAGCATGCTGTCTCAATCTCACCTCCTTCCACCACCTCTCGGAGTGGGTATCTTTCTAAAAATACATGTGCCAAAGATGATGTTCAAGAATCGGACAAGAAGAATTTGGCCACGGCAATGCCATTCAAGATCCAAGATTTAATTTTCCGAATGCCGATTCGGGTTCTTGTGCCGGTCACCTTTGAGAAGGCCGAATTTCCATCTGCACCAATGCCCATCAAGAAGGACCCTCAGGAATTGGTACTGACCAAATCAGGGGCCAAAATAACCACGATCACGTTACTCCTTGGCCAACATGCTTTCAAGGCTCTTATTACCCCTTGTTCGGTCATAGTCCAAATGGCCAATCAAAAGAAGGGGTTCTCCTCATGCATAGTGATGACACATTCTATTGCCGAGGAGATGATGAATTCTATGCTCAGGGGTGGGTCAGGGCAGTTCTTGTTGGAAACTTTTGACATCATGTCTACTCACTACCAACTTCCATGCAAGAGGCGAACGCCTATGTTACCCGGCATATTCACATGTGATATTCCAACGGCCTTGAGCAGTACCCCAAACATGAAGCTCCTTATACCGAGCATCGAACTTCCAATGATAGACACCATTCATCTATCAAGGGAGCTATTTCTAAAGGAGCCAGTTCATGTCAAGATCCCTACTTCACGAGCGGAACTCTCAAATTTTTGTTATGATATTTTGCTAAGAGAGTTACCGTTCATATATGAATGTCCAAAGGGCCTTACTAAAAGTCCATCAAATGAGAACCCATGGGCCCTGACCGCACTGATTGGACTGGTTGGTCAGAAAAGGACTAGGCCGTCTCTTCATTGGAGAGAGCATGCAGGGCCAAGAGGTCGGGAAGCCATGTTGAAGGTTGAGAGGCCGCACTATGAGAGAGTATTTACCAAGAAGAGGGAAAAGTATAAAGTGAAGCTTAAGGATAATAAATCCCTTATTGAAGGAGCCCACATCAGTTCATCCACTTCCTATCCCAGTTCATCGCTGCTCATGCTGCTATTCAGCTTCTTTTTATGGGCAGTCCATTGGTTAAGGAGACACCTTTTGTCACCTAAATCTAAGCCATCAAGCTCCTCTGCTCTAGGGTCCCCGAACCCTCACATTCCTCGTTGTCCGGAGCTTCCGGACCCCTACATTCATCCCTGTCCGGAACCTCCGGACCCCTCCCTATTTAATTCCATGTTTTTATCCATCTCTCACCCCCATCCGGAACCTCCGGATTTCTTATCTTATTCTCCATCTCTCTCAGGGCATCGCGCCCTTCCTTCCCATATCCACCTGGAACCTCCGGGCCTCTCCTTCTTTCGATTTATCCTTTTGTTCTTCCAAGTCATCACGTCCTTCATTCTTTTCACCCCTTTGAATTATCTTTTTACACACCTCCCAGGGCATCGGGTCCCTCATGATCTTCTTCCTCCGGAACCTCCGGATTCATTTCCCCATGATTCTCCTCCTTTACATCCGGACCCTTCGGATCCGCCTCTCTCGATTCATCAATTTCTGATTCCTCCCGATCCCGCTCCCGGGTTCGACCCGGTTCCTTCCACGTTAACTTCCTCGGGCACCTGCCCGTTCTCACACTGTTTCCGAGGCTTTAGTCCTCACTGATTTCTTTGATTTCTTCTCATCCTGTAAATTCTTCTAGGTATCTTTCACCTAAATCTTGTTTTATCCCCCACTTATTTAAAATAAACCGCCCTAGTTGGAGGATTGTTGTATAGGAGGAGCCTTACTGGTATTCTGCTAAGATGTCTTGGTGACGATGAAGTTTGGAAATGTGTAGAAGAGACGCACTCGGGTGTGTGCGGTGGCCACGTGAATAGTCAGATGCTCGTCAAGAAGATCATTCGGTAAGGCTTTTATTGGCCCACTATGGAAGAGGATTGTGCTGTCTATGTCCGTAGGTGTGTCAAGTGTCAACTTCACGCCAATAAAATCCATTCACCATCTTCCTCACTTCATCCAATATCCTCCCCGTGGCCTTTCTCCATGTGGGCATTCGACATCATTGGTCCCCTAGGTGATCCCAATTCCCTCACCAAGCAGAAATCTTTCATCCTTACTGCGATGGAATACTTCACCAAATGGGCCGAAGCCGAAGCTTACGCGGAAATCAAGGCGTCAACAGTCTGCAAGTTCATCATGAAGAACATTCTCGCCAGATTCGGCATCCCAAACACGATCGTCACCGACAATGGGCCACAATTCATTTCTCAAGACTTACAGGACCTCTGCAAAAGGTACGCAATTGCATTGCATCATTCATCGCCATATTACCCACAAGGTAACGGCCAAGCGGAGGCCACCAATAAAACATTGCTCAAAATCATCAAAAAAACCTGCGAGTCTAGTAAGTTTTCAGACTGGCCAGAAAAGCTTATCGAAGCCCTATGGGCCTATCGCACCTCAATCCGTACCCCCACCGGGCAGACTCCATTTGCCCTCACTTATGGTATGGAAGCAGTAGTCCCGTACGAGACTCTGATCCCTTCTCTCAGGGTACAATTGGATGAGGAATTTCCCCTCGACGATCGTCGTAATTCACTCCTCGCCCAGTTGGAACTCTTGGATGAGAAGCGGCTGGCCGCCGCCGAACACGCGCGTGTGTATCAAAATAGACTCGCTCGCTTTTCCCAAAAGAAAGTCGTTGAGAGAAAATTCAAAGTCGGTGAGATGGTCGTAAAAAGAATTTTTGTCAAACCTGGAGGGCCGCGTTCTAAGCTCCAACCCAATTGGGAAGGACCATTTGTAATTCAAGCCGTGTACCCTGGCAACGCCTACAAGCTAGTCAACGCCGAAGGGACCGAGTTATCCCACCCTTGGAATGGGCTTTATCTTAAGAAATACTACCCTTAGCACAAAACAAAAAAAATGATGAAAAGATAAAAAACATCAAAAACAAGGAAATATTGAAAACCACTAAAAATATGGAAAATTCAAAATGCCGATGCCTGGCAGGCACCATGTAGTTAAGTCCCTGCATCTAACCTTCATGTTAGGATAGGGCCCATTAAGGCTTGGTAGGCACCGGGTCTTGGTTTGCCAGAACCGTGGAGACCCCTGTCCGGCCACGTCGGCCTATGCTCGCTCGAAGGAAGCTAACATGTGTTCACTTATGTATTTTATTCAAAAAAGTTGGTAGCATCACCTACGGTAGGGCCACACCCAGAAGATCTCCGGAAGCTGTAATCTTTATTCTTTTCTCTTCGACCAAATGAGACAGTCGGCGCCCTTAAAACGCTGAGCATGAGAAACCGAAACTCAAACCCCAAAGGCAAGAGTAGGACCCATTTCCTCGAGCATCGATCAGAGCACGAGAAGAGGGCAGTGTCCCCGCAGGCATACGAAGAGGGAGCCCACAAACATCAAACGACTATATCTCCCTCACAGAAAGAAATACAAAATCAAAATCAAGAGAAAAGCCTGGTCGTGACCGTGCCTGGTGCGATAAACGAAACCCCTCAAAGTAAAAGTCTGAATCCACAAAGGGGGGCCGTGGAATGTAAATGCTCGAGATTTGGTCCGAAGTTGTCCGAAAGGAAAGAGTTAATGGGCCCTTATTCGCTCGCCGGGTTAACGGCTTTGCCGGTCCTCTCAGGAGGTTTATCCCCTACGCTCTTCCTTCTCCCTCTAAAGATGAAGGTTCGATGGAGTTTCGGAAAGGTGAAAACTGCCCAGGTTCTGCGACCTTGTTTTAATATACACATTTTGGTTGCCTACTTTGAAAAGCAAAAGCTATCGCTGCGAAGGAGTCTCTGTGTTTCTAGCTGGTCAAGACCCCTGTTTACCACCTTGATGTTTTCTTGTTTAACCTCGGGCTTAGGCCAATGCAAGCGCGTCACCTATGGGTGCGACGGCGTCTGATTCCGGGTCAGCGTCGCGCGGTTGGTCGTTAGGGTTCCAGGGTGTTCCATCTTATACCATCTAGAGTTGTGAGGAAACAGACCCGGGTCGGGCAAATCATCTACCTCAAACACCTTTTGGGTGAATCCCTGTGGTCGGAAGCAACTGGGAGCCTAAGCATGGCATGACGGTATTATCATCAGGGTAAGTCTTAGCCGGCGGGATCGTCATTCGAGGGGTCTAGAGGCCCAAATCAACCTAGACGTGCACTTAAGATACCTGGGAGGTTAGTAAGAAACCCCTGTCTCACGTAGGTTAGGTGCCATTTGGGTGCTTGCCGGGCGTTAGCAATAAAAAAATTGAAATGATAAAAGCAAAAAAAAATAGAAAAGAGAAATGTACATATTTGCAAACAAAAAAAATCTTTCAAATATAAAAAAGAAAACAAATCAATTTTGCATGATTGCATTTACGTGTATCATCTCACTTTAATACCGCTTGCATTCGTGTGCTTGCCTGTCGCATTTATCATCACCGCATCTTTCCCATTGCCTTCGTTAAATAAAGGCTTGGCCCCTTGACCAGTTATCAAGGACAGTCACAGTGACCATTTGCCTATTGAGCAAGGGGCCAAGTCAGAACAGAAATTCTGATTTGTTTGTTTCAGTGATATGTGTAGGGATTCAGGTAACTGAAGCAAAGGTAAAAAAACAAACAAACCAAACCTTGTGTTTTATTCCAAAAACCAAAAAATTACATCAAGTTCCGCCCTCTCTCTCTGCATTACTCGTCCCACTACTCTCCGGGTAAAACACTCTCAAAGGTGCTACCCAACTACGAAAAGTGGTACTCCTGCCGCTCTGTACTCCTCTTCCTATTCCCACATCCCGGCGTTGATCCGCGGAAGCAGCAGAGAAGCTACCAACACGAAAGCCACGCTCTCGTGCTCTTCGGTAGCGCTCCTCACCTTCTCTCAGCCACTGTTCAGCAAGACCAAGGCTGATTCGGAGTTCGAATAGTTGGGCCTCCATGGCCCTTCGTTCCTCCCTTTCAGTCAATCTGTTGGCTCTTTCTCTCTCTGCGTCTCTTTCTCTCTCTGTCCGTTCTCTCTCACGGTCTTCCCTCTCCAACTGGAGAGTGATCCTCAGTTCCATAGCATCCCTGGATGAGTCGTCATCAGGATGACGCCGCAGTTCCCTCTCCAGTTCTGCTATCCTAGCCTCCTTCTGCGCAGCTTGGGCAAGCGCTTCTTCCGTCTCCTTTTCCTGTCGAGTGTACCATCTCAGATACGCGATAAGGCGTAAACAAAGAGAACTCAACGCTGAAACTTTTACCTGTATACGAAGCATTCCTTCTGCCTCCGCAGCACGCTGCGTGGTGTGAGCAAGTTGCTCATGAAGCGAGTCAAGTTCTGAGGTGGGAATCCACAAGCTGGAAGAGGAACCACCTACTCCCATCGCTGGGGAGGCTGCGCCAATCTGGGCATGCTGCGACCATGTGAATTAGCAGCCAACATCTGGAATCTGGGGTTTTAACTAGGAACGTACTGTACACCTACCAAGGCGCTCGTAGCTCCGCGGGCATCACCCAACTGTTGTTCCATCTCTGCCAAGCGAGTTCGTAAATTCGCTATCATGGCATCCTGGACATCCTGCAGCCTTACAAGTCAGCATTTTTACCAAAAAAACCAAGAAAAGGAGAAAGAATAGAAGAGAAAAAGGGGAAACCTACCTCCACAAGTCCCCTGGGTTGGAACCGTTCTGCGTACTTTGTCCTATATAGACGCAAGTAGTCCTCGCTGTCCCGCGCCTGTGATTCTACAATCGTGCCACCCCGTTGCCAGTCCTCATACTGTTCGGGGAATCGCACGCGCCAGTCAATGCAAGTCGCCGGTCCCCGCGTCTTTCTCCCGACACGAGGTGGCGCAGCTGAATCCACCCATTCTTGAGCCAGTCCTAAAGTCCTCATAACTAATCGTAGCCGAAGCGGCTCGATTTCATTCAGGCAGTGCATCCATAGTTCCCGTCCGAACCGGGCACGACTTGCTAGAACCCACGGCTGGTTGGCATCGACCATGTCTGAGTAGGGTCTCCAGTTTACCATCGCCGTAGGGAACTCCTGTAGCTCCCGCCTTAACACCATCAGTTGGTAGGTTAGGGGTGCCGCACTCATGACGGGTTCCCACCGCCTGGCTAGCGGCACCATCACGGGTCGCCAATGTCGAGCTCTCCCCATAGGGAGGTAATAATAGCTCCATAACTGCTCGGCGCAGGTCATCAGCACCTTGCGAAAATAACAAAAAAAATACAAAACAAGCAAAACCAAAAAAAAATACCTGGATGAATGGTGTGAAACCACTCACAGTTATCTCACGATCCATTTCTTGGAAAAGGCCTGCAAACAAGTGTGCCAGCATGGCGGCTCCCCAGGCATAATACCCTACTCTTTCAAGGTCTGACAGCAGCTCCAGGAAGCAACATTGGATACCATCCCCTTTCGAGCTCAGTACCAATCTCCCCAAAAGGAAGAGGAGAAATCTCCTCAAATCTATGTTACATCTTTCCCAGTTGCCGAAATCTGTGCAGTACACGGCACGGCATCCTATTTCCATCCTTTCCATGAACTCTTCTGAGGATTCGTCGTCCCGCCGACGAGTGTCGGTGAGCCCTAATGCATCCATGAGGGATGCCCTAGCTACCGACCTGTTTTTCCGACCATCTAGGTCCAAACCCAGTAACTTCTGGGCACCTTCTCGGTAGTCCGCGTAAGTGACTCCGGTCACTGCCTCGCCCTCTACCTTCAGGCTTGTGATCCGGACCACATCCTCCAAGCTGGGCACCATGTGCCCCCAGGGCATCAGGAATGCCCGGCTCACTGGGTCCCATCTCTCACACAAGGCTTGGATCAGAACCAGGTCGGGCTTGATCGGCTCGATCCGAAGGAAGGTACCAAATCCCATCACGTCTAGCCTCGCCTTCTGAAAATCTGGGAGGCCCCTGTACGCTGCTACTACCAACTCCCATAAGATTTGTGATTTCATCACAACCTACGCATACAAGGAATGGGGGTGAGGTTTGGTCAGAAGAAAGGAAGAAAGAATGAGAAAAGGGCAAGAAAACTTGGCTTACGAGTTGTGATTGGGCCCTTTCGCTGAAGTGCCCTTCAAGGTCTGAAAGCCTCCTGGAACTACTACCACTGGACCTGCTTCTCTTCGAGGAGTGGGAAGATTCGCCCTCCATCCAACTCTCGAAATTTTGAACTCCTCCTCTCCCGTGAGAACTTGTGCTCCTCGAGTGAGTCCTCGATATACCTGGGAAGATAAAAGGGACACGAATTTATAGAAATGAAAGGAGTGCAGGCCAAGATTGCCTCCATCACCTGTTAATGATAGCCATGCGGTCCCGTGTGTCACTTCACCGCACGCACAGGGTGATTGATTGGACGAAGAATATGACGACTAGCCCCCTATGTTGTCTAGGGATACCCTATCATGTTTTGGAGGACGTCCGCAAGATTTGACATAACATCCGGGAAAAGGGAACTAGGGCCGTCAGTATTGATTTCGACGGCAGATTCCCGTGGAAAATGGTCACAACAAGACACGATTCTCCGCTTGGAGCGGAGTCTCGGCAGACCCATCACATGGGAACAGTGCAAAGGAGGAGAAGCGTAGGGAAGAAGGAACGCACAAGAGAACAAACAAGCAGCAGAAAATCAAATCACTCCATTCATAATTCTACACAAGCTGTCATAAACACTACAATCATAGAGAGGTGGCGGGTCCACTAGCTCGCCAACTCTTGACATTATTTTCATGCTCGTCCCTCTAGGCGTCCCTCTCCTCTCCCCTGAGGTGCGGGTCCCTCAGAAGCCTCTGGGATCCTCGTGCAGCAGCACCTGCCTCGCCTCTTGGCGCCTGCTCCGCAGCAGTGACTCGCTGCTCCTCCCCTGGCGTGGCAAAGAAGCCACTGGCGGCAAAGCGACCGGACTGGCGGAGTCGCTCCCCGAACTCTCGCGCTCTCTCGTAGCGCGTCTCCATCCCTCCTAGCCTCTGCACGACGGCCTGAAGGCCCAGCTGGAGCTCCCTCACTTGGGCCTCCAAGGCCCTCCTCTCGGTCAGATCCCGCTGTCGCTCGGACCTTCTCTCGGCTTTCTCTCTCTCTGCCTCTCTCCTCATCATCTGTAGAAGAACCCTTAACTCCAGGATGTCTGGAGAAGGTCTCTCCTCACCGCGATGCCGCAGCTCCGCTACAGTCGCCACCCAGGCGTCACGCTCCTCTTCCGCCCGGGTCGCGCGGGCCACCGCACCGGCAAGTTGCTCCCGGAGGGAGGCAATCTCAAGAAAAGGGGTCGAGGAACTGGAAGATCCGCCAGCCACTCCCACCGTCGCTGTCTGCTGGGCACGCTGGAACAAAATAAACAACGGCCGTCAGTGAAACTCCAAAATCTGAAGTTAAAAGTGCGGCACGTAACTTACCAGGAGCGACAACTCATGTTGAGCGACGGCTAGCTGCCGCCTAGTCTCTGACAGTTGGGCGCGCGAGCCGCCGATGCCACGCGTGTCCCCAGCTTGGGGAAGCCCCGCGTAACTCTCTCTCTGCCGCCGCAGGAAGTCGGCATTGTCCTGCACCAGTACACCCCCTTGCTGTCCAGGGAGACGTACGGGCCAGTCCTCGAGCCTCGCCTTGCCGCGACTCTCCTTCCTGACGCGGCTCGGCTCGTCCGCACTCGCCCACTCATCGGCCAGGCCCAGGGTCCTTGCCATGTCCTGCACCAAGAAAGGGGTCCCATATCAGTCAAAAGGAACGCGTCCCCTGTCTAGGACGCGTCCATCATTTGAGTGCAACACTCACCGAACCCTTTCCTCCTCGCGCGGCTCGCTTCAAAACCCAAAATGAATTAAAAGAGGAAGAGATCGGAGGACCTACCGGACCGTATTCACCTCCTCCCACGCCATCGGGCCCCTCGGGTCCCTCGGGGGCCCGAAGCGGCCCTTCCTCCTCCATGGACGCCGTTCCGTGCTCGGGCGCGTCCCTCCTTGGGCGAGGAGTTCCTCGTCCCTCTCCACCTTCACTACGGTCGGGCCCACCGAACTCCATCGATCAAAAGAGGAGGAAGACGAAAAAGGGGCAAGCGCGTTTCGGCGGAAGGCGGGCTCGTTTGCGGGTAAGGCACGGGAGAAGAAAGGACCACCCGTCGCTTTAAATTTAAAATCAAGGATTAAGACGCGTCCTCGCGCCTGGACGCGCCCAAAAGGGGGGAAAGGAACAAAATCCCCCCGTGCAAAACATAGTTCCCCGCTGTTCAGGGCAAGGTCTCGCGGAGCGTGCCTCAAGGGACAACTCAGTGCAAAAAAAAGAAAGTGTGGGAGAGAGAAAAGTACACACAACACAAAAGCCATTTCCATTTCATATAATAGCCGAAAGTACATCATACAGTGAGAAGGGTGACGTACAAGCAACTCTCTAACTCTCACCGTCACCCTCCTGGTCATCTCCTTCCTCCCTCCTCTGACGTAGATCCCTAGGGGGCCTCCGCGACCTCTGTGAACCCTGAGAAGCCGTGCTCGCCTCGCCCTGCGGTGGCACTCCAGCCTCGAAGGCGCGACGACGCTCCTCGGCCGAAGAAACCAGGTAGCTGCCCATGGAAAAAGAACCAGACTGACGAAGTCGCGCCCCGCGTTCCTTCGCCCTCTGGTACCGCTCCTCGCTCTCCCGAAGCCTCCCCTCCGCCGTGCCAAGACTCAATCGGAGCTCCAGCAGCTGGGCCTCTAGAGCCCTCCTCTCGGTCTGATCCCGCTGTCGCTCCTCCCTCTCTCTCTCCCTATCCCTCTCCCTCTCTCTCTCCACGCTCTCCCTATCCCTCTCCCTCTCCTCTCTCTCCCTCATCGCCTCTCTCCTCGACAGCTCGAGGGCGATCCGCAGATCCACTACGTCGCGAGGAAGCTCCTCAGCCCCCCGTCGCCGCTCCTCCTCTAGCTCCGCAATCCGGGCGTCACGCTCTGCCACCCGGGCATCGCGCTCCTGCTCAGCACGAGCAGCACGCGCCAGGGCCTCTCGGATCTCGGCCACCTGTCAAGGCATGCATGCACCGTAAGAGAACAGTGATAGAAGGAAAGTAGCTGGAAAAGGGTCGCGGCCAAGTAAGCACTCACTCGAGCCTCGCGGTCACGCTCGGCCTCCTCAGCCCGAGCCACCGCGTACGCCAGCTGCTCCTGGAGGGCAGAAACCTCCGGAGGAGGGCCCCGCGAACTGGAACCCGCTCCACCAGCCATCGCGGCTGCCGCTGTCTGGTGGGCCCGCTGAAACACGGGGCAAACGTCAGTCAAAGGCTAAGCATCAAAAATCCAGGTCACAAAAAAATGCATTGCATAAACTCACCAGGATCTCCAACTCCTGTCGGATGGCCACCAACTGTCGCCTGGCGTCCGCCAACTGGGCCCGCAGGTCGGCAATCATGGTATCACGAGCATCCTGCATTACACATAAGTTAGTATCCCATGCATATACATATAGAAAGGTGGAGCAATTTCATTTCACTTACCCCTGCCATACCACCCAAGGAGAGGCGGTCCCCGTACGTAGCTCGGTACCGTCTCATGTAGTCTGTGCTATCCTGTACGTGGGACACTACTGGGACCCCGCCCTGCTGCCAGTCCTGGTACTGTGC
Source organism: Amorphophallus konjac (assembly GCA_022559845.1). Taxonomy (NCBI): domain Eukaryota; kingdom Viridiplantae; phylum Streptophyta; class Magnoliopsida; order Alismatales; family Araceae; genus Amorphophallus; species Amorphophallus konjac. Next base: position 29,359,865 of record CM040127.1, read on the forward strand.
TGGGAAGCGCGTACGCCAGTCCACGATCTTCGCCTTCCCCTTGGTCTTCCGCCCAATGCGGGCCGGCGCATCTACGTCTACCCACTCCTGGGCCAGCCCCAACGTCCTCATGACCAGTCTAAGCCGCAGCGGCTCAATCTCGTTCAGGCAATGGACCCACACGTCCCGCCTGAAGCGAGGAAGACCCGCTACAACCCAGGGCTGGCCAGCATCGCCCATGCCCAAGTAGGGCCTCCACACCACCTGCAGCACCATACATACATCATGTTAGTTACCATTCAGTCACATGCATAAACACAAAAAAATCATACGCATCATACCATGGCCTCGGGATACTCGCTCAGCTCTCGACGAAGTGACGCCAGCTGGTAGCCGTGGGGTGCTGCAACCACGACCGGCCTCCACTGCCGCGCCAGAGGCACGGCCCTCCTGTTCCCATGCCTAGCCCTCCCCATCGGGAAATAGTAATAGCTCCACACCTGCATCCATCATACATCATTAGTACAATAATTACATATTTAACTGTGGGAATGCATAAATAAAATGTTTACCTGGAGGAAAGGTGCGAAGCCACTGACTGTCGTCTCCTTCTCCGAGGTCTGGGAGAGATCAGCAATCAAATGGGCAAGCAGAGCCGCTCCCCATGCATAATGTCCCACTCTGTCCAGATCCGCCAAGATCCCGAGGAAACGGCAGTGGATGCCATCCCCCTTCGTCCCCAGCAGAAGGCGGCCCAGGAAGAAGAAAAGAAACCTCCGAAGGTCTAGATCCACCAGCTCCCGCTCGCTCGGGTCCTGGGTGAAAGCAGCACGAGCATCCCCCTCCAGTCGAGCCAAGAACTCTGCTCCAGTCTCGCTAACCCGCTGACGCGGGTCGACGAATCCGAGCGCCTCCATGATCTCCACTCGGCCGACTACCCTGCTGTCTCTATCAGTCACGCTCGTCTCTAACCACAGCAGGTCGAGGGCACTCTCTCGGTAGTCGGGGTAGGTGACCCCGCTGACTGCCTCTCCGTCAACTCGTAGCCCGGTGATCCGAGCCACGTCCTCCAGTGACGGCACCATGTGCCCCCAGGGCATCAGAAACGCCCGGCTCGGTGCGTGCCACCGCTCCCTCAGTGCCTGGATAAGAGGAAGGTCGAGCCGGAAGGGCTCGATCCTAAGGAAAGCTCCAAAGCCCATGGCGTCCACACGCGCCCTCTGGAAATCCGGCAGCCCACGGTATGCTGCCACCACCAAGGACCAGCTGATCCGGCCCTTCATCACGCCCTGCAAACCACAAAACCAACAAAGAACACATCAGCATCATGAACAGTAATCAACAATAACACTGTATATACTATTTTATTTTATTTTTTTTTAAAAAAAAAAACATATATATTTTTTTGGAGGCGTCCAGGCCCCTGGACGCCTCCTTCCTATTTTCTTTATTCCTTTTTCAAAAAATAATCCAAAAACCAAAAATAAAAAAATATATAAATAATATATATATTATTATGGAGGCGTCCTAGGCCTTGGACGCCTCCTTATTTTTTAAATTAATTTTATTATTTACAAAAATTAATAAATAAATAAAAAAAAGAAAAAGAAAAAGAAAACATGGAGGCGTCCAGGTCCCTGGACGCCTCCTTCTCTCACTACCCGCCTCTCTCTCACAGCCTTTCGCACACCCGTTTTAGCCTATTGAACCACAGAGTGAGGATTCCGAGGTACTTACCGGGTCGTGATCGTCCTCTCCCGCGTCACCAGCATCCGCAGCAGCCTCCGCGGCCAGGAGAGGGACCTCCATCCCCTCCTCCGCAGCAATCTCCTCTGCTGCAGCCTCCTCGGCATCATCCCTCAACCTCCTCGCACGACGAGCCAGTCGTTTTCACTTCCCTGGACCCTGGCTCGATCCTCCTCGCTCCATGGGGACTAAGAATAGGTCGTCTGGGTGACTGGGTCGTCAGATTGATCAGTAAATGAGCAAAAAGGGGGGGGGGCAGCCCTTAAATAGAAATTTCTTTTTTTGGGGCGTCCAGGCGCCTGGACGCCCCCATCATTTTTTTATTTCAAAATTTAAAAATTTTTTGGGGCGTCCAGGCGCCTGGACGCCCCTAAAACAAAAAAATTAAATAAAATAAAAAATAATAGTTGGGGCGTCCAGGACCCTGGACGCCCCCAAAACAAAAAAATAAAATAAAAATAAAATAAAAATTAGGGGCGTCCAGACAGTTGGACGCCCCCAAAACAAAAAAAAACTAAATAAAATAAAAAATAATAGGGGCGCCCAGGCCCGTGGACGCCCCCCCCCCATAATAAAAAATTTTCAAACAAAAAAAAATATATATATATAATATATTTATATAAGAATATGTATATAATCCAAACAAAATAAAAAAAGCACAAAGAAAAAGAAAAATCATAAAAAAAGATAATAATTAAGGGGACGGGGGTCCGAAACATCCAAATGCCAAATTTTATTCCATCAGAAAAGCAGAGTGAACTACATCAGGGGCTTAGGCGCTTTAGGCCTTAACTTCCCCAGTTCGGTTACATAAGCCCTCCATGGCTCGCATTCTTCCACCACGTGCGCTAAGGCCTTTCCCGCAACACTTGTCTTCCAGGGAGCTTTAATGGCCTTCGCTTCCTTCGCGTCTGCTTCAGTGCCCAACTCCCTTTTCTTCAAAGGAACAATGTCAGTCGGTGGCGGGAACGAATGGCGTGGGATGCCAATCTGGAGGCAGCACCGATGCGCGTTGTAAAGAACAAACTCGGTCGCGCCGATCAGTTGAAGATCGACTTCGGGAGAAGGCCTCATGAGAAGATCAAGCGAAAGCAAACATGCCGGTGCGCAAGTAAAGAAGCCTTGTGTCACGGTGCGGAAGTGAGACCGCCAGTCTTCACGTTTCTTCAGCCACGGAACGCGATTCACTACAGTACCACCAAAGCCTAACACGTCGGCTATGTGGTGAAGCGGGCTTTGTTGGAAGAGCTTCGAAGCAGTTGGCATCCCCTCGCGGTGGTCGAATTTGAAGTGCAAATCAAGCCAGCAATTCAAGACAAGTGCGCAACCAAAAGGAGGCTTACCCATACTCGAGGCGGTAAGGCCGTTGTATAGATAGGCAAGGACGGCGGGTCCCACCCTCTTTCCACGCCAGATCCCGCAGATAGCACTCAGCTGGTCTTCCTCCACTATGTTGTCGGTATAAGGGAACAAGAGAGCACCCGCCAGACAGATAGTGAACCCCTTCATGATTCCCTCCAAATAGTCATCGTCTGGTAACCCTCTCAGGGCGTCCATGACCCACTCCGCGAGCTTTTGAAGATCGATCCCCTTTTGAGTACGGACCTTTCTGGCTGCGTCGGGCGGCATGAAGCTTCCAAGAACGCTTTCAGAAGTCCCCCGTGTCAGCATCCGCATAGCCTTCACCTTCCCGTCACTCTTGAATTTCTTCAATCCGAGCAGAAGTTCCACCTCCTCGAGGAGGATGGTAACCTCGAAGGTCGGGAAGATAAAAGTGTGGGTCTGGGGATGCCAGACCTCCACTAGCGCGCCCATAGCCGCCCAGTCCATACGAATCTTCTCGTAATGCTTGGCGTGAATAAGGAGCCCCTGCAGATGCCACTTCGAGAGTATGGCCCTCATACCAATGGAGATATTGGAAGTCAGCTTTGAAAGCCATGGCAACTTGGAAAACTTCCTCGGGCCTGGGAAGAGTGGATATGGCTGGGAGAGGAAAGAGGAAGAAATAAAGGAAGTAAGAAGAAGGTTCACGTGTAGAAATTTGAAAAGAGTCGGCTTACCATATGCGACATGATCGTCCCACTCAGATGACCCTCGAGATCGGAAAGTCGCCTAATCTCGCTGCTAGGCTTGCTCCTCTTCATAACGCGGGAAGACTCTCCTTCCATCCTGAAGATCTCTAGATTCTCCTCTCCTTCCTCTCCTGAGCTTCCAAAACCCACCTTGGTGCATTTGAATGAACTAGCCTAAGGGGAGTTCTTATAGGAAGGGAAGGGTGCTACAGGACAGAACATGTCACATCAGTGGTCATTGTCAAGATTTTGTCTGGATGTCCTTTGAACTGTGGTGCGATTCTGCTACCTTTTGATGTTGCTAACCTTTGCTGGCCTGTGCAAGTTTTACTAACGGACGTCTTTGTCCTATCTCCTGTCCCACCTTTCATTGGTTGGTCCCACCATGTCATGCATCATAGTATATGATACCTACGCTACTAGAACATGTCAAGGACCTTGCGGCCCGAACGAATCTGGGATTTGAGTTCCCCTTCAACAAAAACGGTGATGATCCCGGAAGAGTTTGGGTTGTACGGATAGGCCGTCAATTTGTGATAGAATGGGGACGACGGTTCCATTCAGTGAGTTGGTACGCGGATAAACGGGCCCCAGCCCAGTATCAGCTCACCGAGTCGGTATCCTGACCCGTTCTTCACAAGTTGACAATATTATCCTTGGCTATTTTCTATTTTAGTTTGATTTGAATTTTTCTTTAAACCCAGCATGCATTCATATAGGACTTTGATTTATTGCGGAAGATCATTCAAGCGATTCGATTGTGAAAGCCGTTGTGTTTCAATTCCTACAAACATGAGATATTCCACTCTGAATGAAATACTGAGTTTCTTTGAGACAGCCCTACGCTGCTCTTCCAAAGGAGACCCTTGTTTGGACAGACCCTCAGATATTCCTTTACCTTTTTGACCGACCTTAGCCGCAGCACTTCCACATTGGCTGGTAACCGCTCCCCAAAGGTGAAACCTCCGGTTTATGACCCAGGTACTTCCACACCGAGAAGTTGGTCTTCTTTTGTTTCATGCCTGAGTGCACATCTCACCCTCCCTTATTTGATCTCCGTCCAAGCAATCGTCAATATTTGAAAGACCTTCTTCAAGGTCGCCTCATTGAAACTCCAGGAAAGATTCCAAACAGTAACGTCAAAAGCGTGTCTCATCACACCTTGGCATCAACTTATCAGTCCACTCCCACTTCATTTCACTCCACTTCGATACCATTCCACTACGTGTCGCTCCCTTGCAAAGCAGATGCCAAGGCGGGGCAGCTGTAGACACGCCATTCATGACGTCTCCTGAGTAAATCTCATATTACACTATGATACCCCAAGGCGGCCTTCACATTTTTAATTACTCTGGTGATTTCCTATTTTTATGAATTTTTTTACATTTTTTTGAATTATTCCGTAAAAAATCATGGAAGTGTCCAGGCGCCTGGACACCTCCATCAATGACCAAAAAATAATAAAAAAATCAAAATCATGGAAGCGTCCAGGCGCCTGGACGCCTCCATCAATGACCATAAAAATAAAAAAAATCAAAATCATGGAGGCGTCCACTTACCTGGACGCCTCCATCAATGCAAAAATAATAAAAATAATATCAATAATCATAAAAAATAAAACAAAAATCAAATAAAAATATATATATTTATGGAGGCGTCCAGGCCCCTGGACGCCTCCATAAAAACAAATAAAAAATATAAAATCCAGCCCTGGCATAAAAGACAAAAAATAATAAAAATAATATATATTTGGAGGCGTCCAGGACCCTGGACGCCTCCATAAATTCCCTCACGGGCGCCGAAAAAGCCAAATTTAGAGACGTCCAGCTGACTGGACGCGTCCATTTCTGAATCACGAGGTGCCGCTCACAAAACCACGCGTTGTGCCAAACCGCGTGTGGCCGTCGTCGGTTTTCGGTGGACCTGTTAGAGGCGTCCGGGACCCTGGACGCCCCCACAAAAGTATTCCAAAAAAAATCAATAAAAATAGAATAAAATATTATTTCGGCCCTGATGGAGGTGTCCAGGGTCCTGGACGCCTCCACCTTCCGGAGCTCTATAAATAGAGACCCACCCCCTCAGTTCTGGGGGAGCTTCTAAGTGATCCGATAGGCTGCCGGAGCCCAGAGGCTACGGAGTCATTTTCTAACCCGTGGGTTCTTTTGTAGGTGGAGGTTCTGCCGGTTTCTCGGGTGCTCACGCTCGCGAGAGGAAGGTTGTCTTCATCCACCGCGCTTCCACGTCGTCCCCACGCTGCCGGAGCTCCGCCGGATTTCACCCTCGGCTCATCCAATAAGCCTTTTCTTTCCCTTTTTCTTCGTAGTTCTTTTGCATTCATCATCTCGCATCCTCTATCCCCCTTCATAAGGGCGCCTCTTCTTTTATACTTCTTGCATCCATCATCTCATTTTCCTCCTACTCGAGTCCGAGAGGGGTTTAAAAGATAACACCAACCAGGTGTGTGTCTTGCCATCATTTCGTTATTTTTATCGCAAGGATTTGAATACTACACCTCCATCTTTCTAATCCACTTGTCATTTGTTTGTCGTTGTTTTGCAAGGGTAGCCGAGGAAAGCCCTCTCCGTCGGCCGGCCGGAGGGAGAGGAAGAAGCAACCCGCCATCTCCCGCTCTTGAGGTAGGCGCGATCACTTTCTTATTTTGGGGTCTTTCGACCCCTGGCGATCACATCTTATTTTCGAGGCCACGGCGAGTCACTTCCCCAATGGCCGTTTAAATTTCCGTTCTTATATTCTCTTATACTCTGTTATATTCTGCTCATATCCTCGAGGCCGCGGCGAGTCACTTCCCCAATGGCCGTTTAAATTCCCGTTTTTATATGTTATATTCTTATCTATTCGTGTTCTCGAGGCCGCGGCGAGTCACTTCCCCAATGGCCGTTTAAATTCACGTTCTTATACGTTATATTCTTATATGTTTGTGTTCTCGAGGCCGCGGCGAGTCACTTCCCCAATGGCCGTTTAAATTCCCGCTCTTCGTATTCTCTCTATATTCTGTCATCTTATTATCTGTTCATATTCTCGAGGCCGCGGCGAGTCACTTCCCCAATGGCCGTTTCAATTCTTGTTATTTAATTTTTGCATCATTCCCGTCCCCCCGAGGCCGCGGTGAGTCACTTCCCGCTATGGCCGTTTAAACCCCATATTTTGCTATATCACACTTGTCCCGCTCGCCCCGCCGGAGCAATCTCCCGTGGTGGCCCCTTCTCTCTCTTCTCTTATTTCTGTGTTGCAGCAACAAACACCCAAAAGAAAGAAAAGAGGAGCCCGCGCGCGCTCCGCGTCATCTCCGCTCTTCCCGGAACCGCGTGACGTCGCTCACAGGGAGAGGCTATAAAAAAGAAGAAGAAGAGAAAGGAGAAGAGAGAAGAATCATGAGAAGCATGAAAAGTGCAGAAATTGATGAACTTTTGAATTCAATTGGAACTTACCACTCTTTGGGCACTTGAGCTCAGATGTTTGGGGATGGATGTCAATCTTTGCAGCTCCCCATGCTCCTTCTTGGCTACTTTGGGCCCGGTATAGACCCTCTCTTCCATGCACATCTCTCCAAAGATTCTCTTCATGATATTCCTTGCCCTTTGATGGAGTTTTCAACCCTTGTAGCAGAGAATTAATGAAAGCTTCGATTTTGGGCTTGTTCCTAGCTTATAAGGGCTTGATTCTTATTCTAGAGTGATAAGATTTGGGTTAGAAAGCCTTATCCTAAGCCTAGGAGGGTTCTAGTAGGGATTAAGCTCTCATTGCCTCGAGTTTGGGCTCTCACGGTAGAATCCATCTCGGAGTACAGTTTGTTCTCTGACGGTCTATCGTAAGACCGTCACATCTCTCTGACGCTCCATCGTTGGACCGTCATATTTCCTGGTACATGTTGTTAGCTCAATCTCGCTGTCATGTCTGACGGTCTAACATTGGACCGTTAAAGATCTCTGACGCTCCATCACTGGACCGTCACCTTTTCTGCAACAAGTTTTCAGTCCAATTACGTTCTGTCATCTCTGACGGCCTAACCTTGATGCGTTACATGGCCCTGACGCCCCACCACTGGACCGTCACACCTTCTGCTGCAGGGTTTTGTCCCTCCTTCTTCAGCCCTCTTTGGTCTGATCTGCCAGACTTACACCCTGTCTCTGATTAACCTATTCATTCACACATCCATTCACATGTCCATTCATGCATTCACACATTCATTACATTCATTCACATTCACATCCACATTCACACATCCATTTCATCCGCATAAACAAAACACAAAAAAGGATTTTCATTCCATTCCTATCAGTCTATTCTATTCATTCACATAAGTCATGTACAAGTGTGGGTGTCACAAGAAGAAAGAAAATACAAGTCACTCGGTCGGTCTATCTCCCGTGCCATCAGTATCACCAGTGCCCTCATGCCGCTTTGCTGGTGGCTCCTGGACGCTGCTCTCCTCCCCCCGCTACCGTCTCCGGTCTGCCTCCTCGTTCCTCTGGTGACCAGAGGAACTAGTGAAGTAGTCTCAGAATCCACTGCTGGGTGCAACGCTCTGGCTCCTGCTACTAGACCCCGGCTTCTTCCCTAGAAGTCGAAGGGCCTCCTTCATGCCCGCAATCACGCCCTTCATCTCGATGGTATGCACTCGAAACTGATCTCGCTTGCCCCTCAAACGCGTGACATCGTCTCTAAGTTGCTCCACCTCCTCATCATCCGCACGCCGGCGGGTCTCTCCTGCGCTCAGTCTGGCAACCTCCGCCCGGAGATGGGCAGCCTCGGCTATCGCTGTGGTCAGCTCTCTCGCCTGCATTTTGTATTTTGCATAATCAGTCCATTGGGCATTAGGCATTTGCAAGCATTTAAGTCTAAAGGAGCATTTTAAATTCTTACCCGCTCCGCGAGGGTGGCCTCCGCCTCCTCGGCCCGAGCGACCGCTCGAGTAAACTCTGCATCCCGCTCAGCTCTACCCCCGGCAGGCTGTGACGACGAGGACGGAGCATTCGGTCCTACTCTTTGGGCTCCCTCGGCCCACTGCATTTAGAAGGTTAAAGTTAGTCATTTGCATCATAAGCATTTAAGTCTTAAGTATAGAAGCTCACCAAAAGCTCCAAGGCAGCCCGATACTCATCCTGCTACTGGATGGTGGCATGAAGGAGTCCCTCAAGCTCGGCTATGCATCCCTATGGGTCTAGCTGCATTTAGAAAGTATATGTCAGTGCATATAGAAGTTTAATAGGCAAGAGTTTTGAGTTTAGAAGTTCATACCGATCATCGGGTGCCTCTGAACACTTGGTCGCCGTACCGATGAGAGTAAGCCTTGAGGTAGGCCTTGTCGCTGTCCGCCCGGTCTTTCACTGCCCAGCCTCTCTTGTTCCAATCGTGCACATATTTTGCCTTCCGGGCGCACCAATTCACGTCTCCGCTAATGCCCTTTGAAGATTTGCCCGGGCGCTCATCATCTCTATGGGGGAATGTTACGTCTGGCTGATGAAGTCCCTGTGTCCTCAGGATCAGGCGGTAATGCAGCGGCTCGATCACATTGATGCAATGTAGCCAAACATCTCACCCGCTGTATGCCAGGGACGCCTTGACCCATGGCTGCCCTTCATAGCCCTCGTCCCGCTATGGTGTCCAACGCACCTGAAAAGGCAATTGAGTCCATGTCAGCATTTTAGCAGCATATATAAGCATTTGGAAAGCATTTAGCAACATTTAAGAGCATTTAGAGAGGTTTAAGCTTGGAGCTTACCGATGTATGTGGGAATGAGTCAAGATCATCCTAGATGGCCCGTGTCAGCCTGTTGATCGATCCCGTGTCCCTCGCTACCACCCATCGCCTCGCGATCGGAATCCGCTCGGGATGCAGCTGTGTACCTCGCCCGATCCCTGGAAGGTACACGAAGCTCTAGATCTGCATTTAGAGTCAAGCATCAGAATATAAATTGCATAAGGGAAAGGCATTTAGAGTCCAGTTTTTACCTGAAGGAAAGGCGAGAAGCCGTCTAGCATCGTCCGTCAGTTTGTGGTGCTGAGCAACTCGAAGAGGAAGGCAAGTACTGCCGCTCCCCATGCATACTTCCCCACTCTACCCAAATCCTGTAGTAGTGGCAGCAGCCTGCAGCTGATTACGTCGGCCCGGGTCGAAAAAAGTAGCTTTTCGAACAACAGCATCAGAAATCGTCTCAGGACTAGGTCTCCCTCTTGTCCTGCCTCTGCCGCCACTCGTGGGCGCACCTGCTCAATCACACGGTCTATATGCTGCTCGGGGAGCTCGCCGACCGCTATAGCCGCTCCTCTCAGTCCCAAGCTGTCCTGCAGTCTCGACCTCGACAGCTGGGACGATGTGTGCCCCGGCCTGATCAAGTCCAATCCTAACAACTCCTGAGCAAGTTCCCAGTAGTCGCCATATGTCCACCCGGTAACTGCTGCTCCATGGACTTGCAAGCCGGTGATCCTCGCCATGTCTTCCAATGTGGGGATCATGTGGCCCCATGGGAAGATGAATGCCCGACTGATCGGGTCCCATCTCTCGTGCAGCGCGTATAACAATGGCGTGTCCATCCGAATCACTTCTATGTTAAGCACTTCCCCAAAGCCCATAGCTACCAGCCTCTCCCGCTGATACTCGGGCAATGCCTGGTACACCGCCATGATCTGTAGCGATGAGATCCTAGTTCTTCTTTTTCCCTGCACACAAATTCATTGCATTTTATATAAATAAAACACCAAAAAAATTAAATAAACAGAAAAGCCTAAAAATTAGTTCTATCTATGGTTCCTCTGACGGCCCTGCCCTGGCACGTCAGAGTTCTCTGACGCACCAAGGGTGGCGCGTCAGGGTCTGTAACGGCCACTGCAAGGACCGTTACATCATTCCCGGTAGGGCATCATCCTCTTTGTTTCCCCAGCCCAGGGCAATGGCCCAATGGCCTACATATCATTTGAATGGGTCCCCAGACCCATTTTCCTCCCCTTCAAACACATGCACACATGTAAAAATTAAAAATTGAGTTTGGGGTGAGAAACCTACCTCATGATCTTGCACTCGCCTTTTCTTCTTATTAGGTGCCATGGCTTCTTCTTCTCCGCCAATGGTCTCTTCTCTTTCTTCCTCGACCGTGGGAAGGTCCTCCTCCGCCGTCTCTTCCGCCGTTGCCGCCGGTTGCTCGGTCGCCGCCGAGGGGACCTCCTCTTGGTCCACCCTTGCCCTAAATCTCCTTAGGGCCTTGCCCTTGATGGCTTTCCTCTTCTTCCCTTTCTCCGGTGACCGGGGGAGCTCGTCGCCGGTCATGACTGTTCGGTAGGGTTTTGGCTCAGTGGTGTTCTATGGTTTTGGGCACTTGAACGAATGAAGGCGGAATGGCCGTTCGGTTTATTTTTTGAACGCCCAGGAAATGTAATGGTCTATCGTAGGACCGTTACAGTCTCTGACGCATCTCAATTAGACCGTCAGGTGATTGGGTTGTTTATTTTTGAAAAATGTGAACCGACGCTGTGTGACACGTCAAGTTCTGACCGTTACATGAGTCTGACACATCTGTATTAGACCGTCAGATACTTTGAATCATTTGATGAATGATAATGCCCTATTTTATGCTTAAATGATTATCATGCTTTCAATGCCTTATCTTATGAATGGAATTCATGCTTATGATTGGTTATGCATCATGCTTATGATTGTTGTTGTTGGCTGATCTCTTTTCCATGGATGAAAATCATGAGCACCATCGGTCATCAGCCGTTCGCCGCACAGGTAAGTCAGGTGCAGTATCCCTACCCCTATACCCCTTAATGCATTACTATATGTTATCTATGATAAATTATCTCGAGAATCGGCTAGTCATTCATGTGTTCTGGGATCTGATGTTCCCCTTAAACAAAAATGATGATGATCTAAGTGCACATGTTTAATCGTTGGATAGGCCGTTATGTTGGAAAAGTTTGGGGACGATGGTTCTGTCTCGCACGCCGTGGTTGCAGATGGTGTCCTGACCCTAGTTTCTCCAGTCTAGCAATATTATTCTCGAGTATCTTACTATTTTATCTTTCTTTGCATTCGTTTTAATGATTTATTTTTTCCTTTAGCCCAGCATGCATCATGCGCATCTTTTGAGCATTCATGAGCCTAATCTGTCTACGTGTTTCAGTAATGGTGAATAGCTGTGTTCTCTGATCTCGAATAAGGAGAGTCATTCCACTCTGAATTAGAAGGTTTCCTTTGGTCTATTCACTTGATCTGGTTAGCTGAAGATTCCTGTCTGGAGTTTAGTTGCTTATCTCTTTTCCTTTCCGTTGCTCCGGCCGCTGGCCGTGTTTTTCTTTCCTTAGTTGTTAGTCCCTCCAGACATGCGTCGTTTGGTTGACTATTTCCTTGTGATTGGTCCGAAGTTTTTCAAAAAATTCATGTCGCTCGTTGGTTGAGAACGGGTGTCGTTTGCCTTAACGCCCGCTTTTCAGTCCGCTCCGCTTCATCTCTGCTTCATCTTCATGTTCCATTTCGCTTTCACTTCACCTATGCTCGCTCCCCTGTAAAGAGGACGTTAAGGAGGGGCATCTATTGACACCCGTTTTATGACCAATAAGTTGGGTCATCTCCTTGTTCATTTTATATGATGCTCCGAGTTGTTCACCTTTATTGGGCCTTCTTGGTCAATTTGAGGACTGGTTCTTTACCTCTTTCCGTTGGACGAAGCTTAGCAAACTCTCATTTCATTTGCATTCTATTGTCTCTAGCGGTCCTTTGGGGGAGCGTTACAATGTTCTAACGCATCTGCCTTGGTCCGTTACATCATGCCAGAGTCCTTAAGCTTAAGGCTTCTTTTCAAGCTTATCCATTAGCCTATCCGTTGGGCGTGACGATTTATCGTGCGGCTGTTACACATATTGTGACGCGTCTATCCTTGATCGTTATATTCATCTAGAGTCCTATGTTCATAAACTTCGCCCGTTGGTCTTATCTTTTAAGGGATAAGGTTGTGTGACGGTCCTTCCCTGGAGCGTTACATCCCTGTGACGGTTTATCGTGCAGTCGTTACATCAAACATAGAGTTCTAGCAGAACTGCTCTTTCTCTGCTACTCCGTGGTCGAATTAAGAGTTTGATTCCTTGATTTCTCTTCCAAATCTGATCCTCAGAACCTTCTGTTTGTTTCTATGGACTCTTGGGAGTATTATCTTCAAGAGTTTGCTAAGAAACGTCCTACTTTCTAGCTAGATTATCCCTTGCTCGACCTGAGAGTTTAAGGGTCTATAAATAGAACCCTTGACTTCATGGCTTGAGGGGGAGACATCTGGAGTTCGCGTCGAAGTGCTACCGCATCCTGGAGCTACAACCAACCAAGGAGAGCTGCTTCCCACGTCCATCTGCTTCCAAAGTCCAGGGAGTATTGTTTCCAAGGGTTTAGTTTAGTCAAGTTGTCATCTTAGTGTCTTTTCCCTCTTCTAAGCATCATAGCATTGTTCCTCTTCCTCTACTACGTTCTTGCATCTTCTGCATCCATTTAAAACATCCTCCCATCTTTTAAAATGCCCCAGAGGGGTTAAAAAAACCAACCTTTCTGGTATTTCTCTTTCCTTTTGCATGTCCTTAAGTTCTTTGATTTATTGATACTACTTTGTCCAAGGACTAATCTGGGTTGTTTTTCTTGTGTTTTACACTATTTTGCAGGTTTACAGAGCCTATAGCACGAGGCCCAAGCTCTCTAGCCGGCTGGAAAGCTTGGAGATCAAAAGATTCCCAGTTCTTATTCTGCAGATGCTCTGACGGTCTATCAAAGGCGTGTTAGAGTCTTGTAGCGGTCTATCGTGGGGCCGTCAGATGTTCTGTGGCGCATCAGTCTTCGGCCGTTACATTCCAAGGAGCTACAGTTTCCTGGTTGTTTTCTCTCTCCCGTGGGCGGGTGCATCATCCTCCTATTCTAGGGTACTTATCAGGTCTTTGGCTTGTTTTTACCTTAGTTGCGATCACATCTTTCCTTAGTTTGGGCATTTGCTTTCTCTCTCATCATATCTCTTCTTTATCTTTGCTTGCTCCACCTACACAGTGTGTTTTCCTTTATTTCTTGTTCCACGCCCCAGCGTGTGTTTTTCTTTATTTGCTTAGTTTAGTCTTGATTGAGATAGCATGCCCATGTTAGAGCTTGTGCTAGTTGCCTAGGTTCATGATTCACATGTTCATAGGTTGAGTGATTTCAGCATTGGCTCATATTTTCATCATAGTTGGCATCATAGCCCATCTTCCAAAAGAAGGGACACATTAAAACCAACAAATGGATACTTGTTCTTAATGGTTACCTTGTTCAACTGCCGGTAGTCAATGCACAGCCTCAGACTACCATCCTTCTTCTTCACGAACAACACTAGCGCACCCCAAGGGGAAAAACTAGGACGAATGTACCCCTTGACCAGCAACTCCTGCAACTGCGCCCTCAACTCTCTCAACTCGGCGGGAGCAATACGGTAAGGAGCCTTCGACAAAGGTCCCATACCAGGCACAATCTCGGTCACAAAATCAATCTCCCGCTGGGGAGGCAATCCAGGTAAGTCCTCCGGAAAAACATCGGGAAACTCGCACACCATCGGAATGTCCTCGACATCTGGACACGGCTAGTGTACCAAGACCACAGAAGCGAGAAAACCCTGACAACCCGCGTCAAGCAAACGACGAGCCCTAATAGCCGAAATAAGAAAGCGGGAAGAGGAAGACATAATACCTTGGAAATAGAAAGTAGGTCCACGAAGTCGCCGGATATAAACCCTCTTCGAGCCGCAATCCACCAACGCATGATGTGTCTCGAGCCAATCCATGCCCAAAATCACATCAAAGTCCTGAAGCGGCAACGCATAGAGCTTGGCTAGCAAACTCCTCCCTTCAGCCCACACCGGAACCTCATCGAAATAATACGGAGTGATCATAAAATCACCTGAAGGTAACTCCACTGTCAAATCACAAGACAACTGGGTCACCGGCTCCTCGATACTCAGCGCGAAATCCTCCGAAATAAACTAATGAGACGCGCCAGAATCAAACAAAACACGAGCCGCACAACCCAAAATCTGAACGGTACCTTCCACGAGTTGTGACGCCACTGCCTCTGCCATAGTCATGTGTGTGATCTGACCTAGAGCTCTCTGCCTGCCTCCAACACTCGCTGACCTGGGTAGTGGCGGATGCTGCTGTTGCTGCTGCTACTGTGGCCTATGCTGCTGGGGATACTGCTATTACGGAGGAAACTGCGGCTGTTGCTGCTGCTGCTGTGGCCTCTGCTGCTGGGGATACTGCTACTGCAGAGGAAACTGCAGCTGCTACTGTTGCCTCTGGGGATAGTCAAGCGCCATACGCCCTGATTGGTCACACCTGAAACAAATCACCGGTACCGTGCACGGCCTGCCTAGATGGGACTCGCCACACCGGGGACACGGTCCTCGCGATCCACCCACTAATCCCTGACGTTGAAAAAGGATTGGCTGCTGTACACTGCCCGATGACGCCTACATCTGATCCTGGTGCTTCTTACGAAAACTCTTCTTGAGAAACTTCTTGACCTTTGAGCCAAAAGACACAAATCCTGTTGCTGACGTCGCCGGTGTCGGTGCTCCTGAACCACCCGTCGCATGCTGAAAAGAGCCCTGCTGCTGGGTAGCCGACTGCTAGCTACAGCCTGCAAGGACTGCCCCTATCTAATCGGTCTCCGATTCCTCTGCATATACATCTCCAAGGACGCTACTACACGAGAAGCTGTCTCCAAATCAGTGGCAGCATTCGCGATCAAATGGTGCCTCAGCTCCTGCCTCAAGCCTTGCACGAACTACGCGGTCTTCACCTTCTCATGCTCCATGACATGAGGTGCATAACGGCCCAGCTCAACAAATCGAGCCCCGTACTGCAACACGAACATGTCGGCCTGGGCCAGCTCTAAAAACTGACACATCCTCTGTGTAGCAATATACTCTGGACAGTAGGCACGCTCGAAAGCACTGACAAAGTCCCTCCACGCAATCTGCTCAAGGGGACGTGACTGAAAGGACGTCTTCCACTTGGAAGACCACCACTCTCGGGCCGTGCCATGCAACTGGTTGTAGGCCAACATCACCTTGTCCTCTTCAGTACACCGCATGGAACTGAACACCCGCACCATCTCGTCGAGCCAACTTTGAGCCAAGGC
This sequence comes from Amorphophallus konjac, assembly GCA_022559845.1. NCBI lineage: Eukaryota > Viridiplantae > Streptophyta > Magnoliopsida > Alismatales > Araceae > Amorphophallus > Amorphophallus konjac. The sequence goes on from CM040127.1 coordinate 29,375,819, forward strand.
AGGGTCTAGTTGACCGCCGTAGTAAGGTGAATGGAACTGCATGAAATCCCTCACTGCTCGGCCTGGCCCACCCCTGGTCGACGAGCCCTCACCAGCCTCTCCGCCAAACTACTGCGACATAAGCTGGTACATGCCATGGAAGAAATCCTCGGCCCCCGAAAACCTAGCAGTATCCACTGCCTCGGTGGCCGCTGGTGGCACTCTACTCTGCTCCTCCTGAACCTCCTGCTGGATCTCCTGAGCTCCAGCCGACTGCCCCTGCTGAGAGCGAGTGCTCTGCCTCGGCGCCATACTTGCTCCTGAAGCAAAAGATAAAAAACACAAAAATGGCAAGGTCAATGAAAACACACGATGCCCGATGCCAATGTCAACTGTACATCATTGCTGTGGACTAGTGGATCACTACAATTACTTATGATTCTTGTATAATTCCACAATCGCGCTCTGATACCAGCTGTAACGACCCGAGAATCCGATTACCGGGAAGGACCGATAACCCGAGACTCGAACCGCCACCCACGAGCCCGAAGACTCGAAAGGGTTAGAAGGATGGTGTGGAAACTACACAAGTATCACAAATAATTGTAGAAATTAAACAGTTAATGTAATATCCCAGACCTTTCGGATCCTTCTTCATGGGTCCTGGATCTGGTTTCTTGGAGTGTTCTGCTCCGTTGTGTCCAAAATTTCGTTTCAGACATCTTTTGTGTTCGGATCGGCGAGATCCGGAGTTGTTTCGGAGGCCCACAAGCATTCCACGGCTTTTCCGCGCGTGTTTTCCGATTCCCGATGTGTGTTTCGGTAATTCCTTCGGAACCTCGTTGCGGGTGAACCGGATCGTTCACTTAGGCGAGAGTGGTACCGTTGCGATCAGTGCGTTCCGAGGATCGCGAAAATGTAATTTTTGATTTTTTGATATTTTCCAGAATTTTCAAATTTTCTATAAATACCCTCTCTTTTCTCTCTCTCCCCCACCCTTCTTCTTCTTCTTCTTCTTCTTCTTCCTCCCACCGTGAGAATCGCCCCCCTCTCCCCCTCTCTCTCCCATTCGATCGTGGTGGGCCTCTCTCCAGTTGTAGACGGCGGCGGGGCGACGGTGCGGTTGCGTGGGTGGCTGTGAGGCGAGCTCGTGGGCGTGCAGTGTTCGTGGGAAGCGTGAAGGAGCGGGGTTTCCAAAAGCGTTCTTCATGATTTGAGCTGGATTCGGTGGAGTTTTTGCTCCATTGAGGTAGGGGGACGAATCCCTATGCTCATCCGGTCATCCCCCACGTTTTCTAGGCCAAATGGGAGCCGAGAGGGGTGTCTTTGAGCGGGTTTGGGCAAAAGCATGATTTTGGGAGAGTTCGCCCGATCTATATTTTTAGGCCGCGATTCGACGTTTTGATGGCTTAGAAGCATGCTAGGGGTCCCCAGGGGTCTTCCCCTTTGATTTCCCCCTCTCCTATGGAGGCATGGGGGCGTGGTTGGAATTTTTGGGCGTTTCACGCTGTTTCACCGTCGGACCGGGTAACGGTCCTTCCAGTGACCGTCACACCATGTGACGTGCCCAGGTGGGTGCGTCACAGACCTATTTTTAGCCATTTGGGGTCTGGGGGCTGTGACGGTCCCACGATAGATTGCCACAGGCTCTGTGACGCGCTTGGGTTAGACCGTCAGGGATGAGTCGACCGTTGACTTTACCGTTGGTTTTGACCATTGGGGGTCAAGGCCTGTGACGCACTAGGACTGTGTGGGTGCGTTAGAGTGGACGTATTCTCACCCTGTAACGCACCAGGCTTGGTCCGTTACAGCCTGTGACACACCAGGCTAAGTGCGTCAGGGCCTGCGACGCACCGAGTGTCACGCGTCACAGTATATTTCCACTTGTCTTGTGACGCACCAGGGTAGGCGCGTCACAGACTGTAATGCACCAGGGTAGGTGTGTTACATGCTGTTTTGCAATGGGTATTTGACGCCCCTGTTTTGGGCCGTCAGATGGCTGTGACGGTCCAGCCTTAGACCGTCAGAGCCTGTGACGCGTTTAGAGTAGACCGTCAGGCTCAGGGTTACCCCGGGTGGTTTGCAACCCCGTTTCTTTTCCGACCGTGGTCACCGTGCGACGGTGCTGGTACGTGGGACGGTCCCCGTACGTCGTCGGATGCGGACGTTATTTTTCGATTGACTTGAGAGTCTACTCCGTAGTGACCCTCCACTAGTCGTAGCCTGATTACACACGTGTGGTCCCACCCGGGAGTGGTGGAGAGGCTACCCTTAGAGACGGTTTGTGGACTAGTTTTCGTCGGGCCCCACGTCTTGCAGCCAGAGTCCGACTGAGGGGAAAATCGGTCAGAGGGCCAGACCAGGGACGCGCGGTCTGTGTGTGCACACGTGGTTGGGGGCGGTTGGACCCACGCAGACGAGCGTGACCCCAGCTAGTCACTTGTTTGTGGTTACTTGTGCGGTGTCCGTGCCGTTGGTAGGCGCTACCACATCAGGCAGTTCACCTGCGGTGCGATGTAAGACGTCAAGAGACGCTATCGACTGTGCTTCTAGTGGGAGGTACTCCTGTCGGGTCGGGAGTGACAGACTGTCAGTCGTGCAACTTCGACCTTCAGGTTTTGTCGTGTTGACCGTGGTGTTCCGGTCGTTTCACCGTGGCACGTGTGTCGGCTTTCGTGCCGTGAGATCGGTGTTTTGTAGATTACAGGGCTTCTCTTTCCGAGGTACTCGCTTACTGCTAGCGTAGCGGTTTCTCCGTTTGCGAGGTAGGGTTCGAGTGATCCATACTGAGTCTTGTTCCGAGACTCATTCCTTGCGTGTTTTCACCGTGCTTCAGGTAAGTCGCGGCCTTAGGGGAGCGCGTCTGAGGCTCAGCGTGGTTCAGGTGCCCAGCGTTAGTGTCAGAGGTCAGAGCTGGGGTATGCCCCGTGTAGATGTACTTTTCTTTCTTATCTTTGTACTAGTTGTGGACTACTGATGTTGTTTATTTTATTATATCTTGTGGACCATGTATCATGTAAAATGTTAATTTACTTCCTGCTTAATTATATAACTGTTTTATTTCTGCAATTATTTGTGATACTTGTGTAGTCTCCATACCATCCTTTTAACCCTTCCGAGTCTTCGGACTCGTGGGTGGCGGCGCGAGTCTCGGGTTATCGGGCCCTCCCGGTAATCGAATTCTCGGGTCGTTACAATTAATATGATTAAGTAGGAAATAAATTAACGTTTTACATGATACATGGTCCACAAGATATAACAAAATAACAACAGTAGTCTACGACTAGTACAGAGACAAGAAAGAAAAGTACAGCTACACGGGACATACCCCGGCTCTGACCTCTGGCACTAACGCTGGGCGCCTGAACCACGCTGAGCCTCAGATGCGCTCCCCTGAAGCCGCGCCTTACCTGAAACACGGTGAAAACACGCAGGGAATGAGTCTCAGAACAAGACTCAGTAGGGATCACTCGAACCCTACCTCGCTAAACGAAAAACCGCTACGCCAGTAGCAAGCGAGTACCTCAGAAGTGAAAAAGCCCTGCAACTACAAACACCGGTCTCACGGGCCGAAAATCGACACACGTGGCACGGCGAGACAACTGCAACTCATCGGTCAACCCGACAAAAACCCGAAGGTCAAAATCACAGAGACTGACAGTCTGTCACTCCCGACTCGACAGGAGTACCTCCCACTAGAAGCAAGGCCGGATGCGCCCACTGACGTCTTAGTCCGCGCCTCAGGTGTCTCCCTCTGGCCCAGCGGGAACTGCGACACCGTACAAGTAACCACAAACAAGTGACTAGCTGGGGTCACGTCCGTTAGCGGGGGTCCAACCGCTCCCAACCACGTGTGCACACACAGACCATCCGTCCCTAGTCTGGCCCTCTGACCGGTTTTCTCCTCAGCCGGACTCTGGCTGCTAGACACGGGGCCCGATGGAAACCAGTCTAAAACCGTCCTCTGGGTAGCCTCTCCACTACTCCCTGTTGGGACCACTAAACGTGTAAGCAGGCTACGACTAGTGGAGGGTCACAACAGAGTAGACTCTCAAGTCAACGGAAAATAACGTCACTGCCGGACCAGTATAGGGACCGTTCCTCGTACCCACACCGTCGCACGGTGACTCCGGCCAGTGAAGAAACAGGGCTGCAACCCACTCGGGGCAGTCCAGAGCATGACGGACCAACTCTGGTGCGTCACAGGCTGTGACGGACCAACCCTGGTGTGCCACGGTAACCTGACGGACCAACTGAGGCGCGTCAGACACTCGGTGTGAAACGAACTGTAACGCGCCTACACTGGTGCGTCACAGCACCTGACGGACCTAAACAGGTGCGTCAGGGCACAAGTGAAAACTGAACGTAATGCGCTCCTCTAGGGCCGTTGCGGAACCTAACGGATCACGCTGGTGCGTTAGGCCACGGGATAACACAGGCCATAATGCATGCCGCTCGGTGCGTCACGCTCTCTAACGCACCTACCCAAGTGCGTTAGGGAGAGGGGTGGATGCTTTAACTCTAACGCTCCCACCCAGGGGCGTCACACTACCCTGACGCCCCACTCTGGGTGCATCAGGTGTCTATGACCCCCAACGGTCATAAACCAACGATCGGAATCACTGTAACGGTCTAACACCAGGGCGTCACAACACTGTGGCGGTCTATCGTGGGACCGTCAGGCCCACGAATGCCACGCCCAAAAGCCAACGAAGTGTAATGCACCTCCCTCGGCCCGTTACACCCTGTGGCGGTCACTGGAACGACCGCCACAGCGCTCCGGCGGCGAAAACGGCGAACAAGCACAAAAATGGTAACCACGCCCCCATACCTCCATGGGAGAGGGGGAAATCAAGGGGGAATCCCCCGGGGGACCCCTAACATGATTCTAAACCATCAAAACGCCGAATCGCGGCTCAAATCAATAGATCGGGCGAACTATCCGCAAAACATGATTTTACCCCAACCCGCTCAAAAATGCCCCTCTCGACTCCCATTTGGCCTACAAATCGTGGGGGATGACGGGATGAGCATAGGGATTCGTCCCCCTACCTCAATGTTGCCGAAATCAAGGAAGACGCTTTTAGAACCCTCGTTCCTTCACACCTCCCACGAATGCCGCACGCCCCCGGGATCGTCTCGCCGCCGCCTACATCGTCGCGCCGTCGCCCACCACCGTCTGCAGCCGGAGGGGAGCTCTCCGCGGTCGCCGTTGGCCGAAGAGAGAGAGGAAGAGGCGCTCACGGTGGGGGAAGAAGAAGAAAGAGGAAGTAGAAGAAGAAAAGGTGAGTGAGAGAGAGAAAAGAAGGGGGGTATTTATAGAAAATCTGGAAATTTTAAAAAATACCGAAAAATAGAAAATCACGTCTCCGCGATCCTCGGAACGTTCCGATCGCAATGGTACCACTCTCGTCTAGGTGAACGGCTCGGTTCACCCGCAACGAGATTCCGAAAGATTTACCGAAACCCGTACCGGAAATCAAAAAACACGCGCTGAAAAGCCGCGGACGCACTCCGGGCCTCCGAAACGACTCCGGATCGCGCAGATCAGAACACGAAAGATGTCCGAAAATTTTTTTTGGACACAACGAAGCCAGACACTCCGAAAAAGTAGATCCGAGACCCAAAAGAAGGATCCGAAATATCTGGGATATTACAGATACGCCTCTTGTGTCCCGGCCCCCTCTCTCTACTATCTCTTTCTGTAATGCCTAATAAATTTGTAGTATTTTATTTGATTAATAAAATATATTTGTTTATGACTGAACGTTTAAATTATTAATCTTATTATTATTATTCTAATCTTTGTTTTCTTAAAAAAATTAGGAGATTATTTTTTTCAAAAAAGAAGAAAGGTATAAATATAATAAACAAAATTAAAGGGTTAAAACAAAAAATTAAAAAAAATGGCGAAGGGCGGCCCCCACGCGGCCGCCCACGTGCGCGGGCGCCGCCTCGCCCCCCTCCCCTTTCGGCCGCTTCTGCGGCTTATTTTTTTTAAAAAAAAATTTGTTATTAATTATGCTTTCCTATTAGTTTAAGTCATTCTCCCTCTTTTAGTCAATCCCATGTGCCTTTTATGCATAAAAAAAAGAAAAATGAGGGTTAGTCAAAAGATTAGGCTGAGTGAGGTTGTTGGAGATTTCAAGGTCAAATTTTTATTAAATAGTATTAAAATCAGGATTGAATCTCCACCCTTGATTAAATGAAGGGTTAAGATTTACTTAGGCCAAAATCCCTATATATAGCCTTCAAGGGAGCTTCATTTGCTCCTCTTGATGTCTGGTTACGAGAAGTGTAGAAGGAGAAGGCTGGAAGGCTGATTATGGAGTTATTAATACGTCATTAAGGTAAGTGATTAAGCTCTTATTCCCTTAATTATCATGGATTAGCATGTTTAAGATGATTTAGGATATGTTAATTAACATCTTTAGATATAGTTAAATCCAGAGATCCTTATTTCATCATGGGTGATCATATATTAGTCGAATTTCCATGATATCATTAAGTTAAAACATGTGATTAATGGTATAATTAAGTGATTAATGTCTTAAAATTAGTAACGGTGTATGATGAACTGAGAAACTTTCCAGAATCTTGAGATCTAATGTTCTAAACCCTCTGTAAAATATTTCATGTCTGATTCAATTTATTTTTACGTTTATAAATATTTTAATATTATATTAAAGGTGTTCAATTATATTAAAATATTAAAGGAATGTTATTAAATCACCTTAAATTGCAGAAATGCATCTTACTGTGAATCCCATGTGTAAATTTTTTTCATGATTTCTGGATCACGGTATTTATTTTATTGGATTTTCATACATGATAATATATATAAATAACTATACAGAAATTATGGAAATTAAAGATCATGTTCAAAAAAATCTTAGAATTTCACAGAAAGGTTCTTACGTTGAGTTGGTTGTATTCTGAAAATATAAATAATTATTGATATATGTAAGTGATATTACATAATTTTTGATATTTTATTAGAGATATAAAATTATGAGATAAATAGAAATACTTTATGAAAAATTTTGAAATCTTTACCAGAAGACTCAAATACATGTTAGAACTATTTTATGAAAAATTTCATCTTATACTGATAATGAAATCGTTATTGGTATAATAATCAATATTTAGGTAAATAATTAGAAAATTAAATAAATATAAATATTCTGTGAAAAATTCTGAGAAAATTACAGAACTGACATATGGTATTAATAAATTAATTCTCAGTATATTTTAGTCACTGTAAGCATTCTGCATAATTTTATCTATTTAAAAGTTATTATTGTAAATTATTGTAAGTTTTAGAAACTGATATATAATATTTTAGAAATTAGAAATACTAAATGAAAAATAGTGAACATTTTTATATATGATACTTATGTCAGGAAGAACGTTTTGTGAAATTTTAGTAATTTCTTGATTATTTTGGTTATATTTAGTTGATTTATCACTCATGTTGTATTTTTGTTATTCTATTAAAATATTACAAATACAGTGTGAAAAATAATTAAGAGTTTTCAAAAATAAAGTTTCTGTTATGAATGATTGTTTGCTGCTATGAATGATGGTTTGAATAAGTATGGTTATTTTTAGTGTACTTTGGACAAATTTCATTAATTTTCTATGCATGTGAAAATTTCTATAATTCTGGAAAAATTTAAATTTCTGCATGAAAATTTATGAAAATTTTTATGTGTATTTTACATAAAAAGGTGATATGTAGTAAAATTTAATGATCTATAGAACATGGTAGCTAAATTAAGTCAGTTTATGATACATGTTGAAATACAAGTAATTCTAAAAAAATTAAATTCATGCATGCAAAATTATGAAAAAATTTCTGTGTATTATTACAGACAAATGTAAGTTTCTTTAAAAGTTAAATGATATTCTACATTTAATAGCTAAATTTAGTCATTTTATGACGCATGTTGGAGTATAAGTAATTTCAGAAAAATTATACTTACTGTCTGTAAAATGATAAAAAATTTATGTTTTGATCATTTTTGAAAATGTATTGATTTCCTGAAATTTTACTGCATTCTGATCTCTGAAATAGAATTAGTAAGTTTGATATATACATGTCATTATATTTGAATAAGTTGAGAAATTCAGAAAAATAAAAAAGAGATTTTCATTGATGGCATATTTTATACTTATTATTCCCAGCATGATATTTGAGTGGCATGTGTCCATTGGATATGAGTTGTTTATAAATAATTATTGTACTGTTATTACTGTCAAATGGACACTGCCACCATAGGGGGAGACTGGAACCAAATTATAGAAATGCCCCTATGGGGGGGTTCACACTGTACTGGCCCCGAGGGTAACGGAGATTGAAATCCTGGAGGTGGACAAGTATCACTAGTTAAGGTGGAGAGGACTTCTCCCGATTCTGTACAGTAACCAAGAGTCATCACTATTTATCTAGGTGATTGAGTACCGACTAACTGTCCTTCTATGAGTGGTTTGGGCACTGTGTCTGGCTATTTATACCGCTGTTACTATTTACTGAAATGAAATTGAACGACTGTTACTGCCTACTGAATTGATATTGGATTACTGCTACTGTTCACTGAGTCGTATTAATACGATTATTACTGCTCACTGAATTGAATATTGGAACGGTTATTTCTGTTCATTGAATCAACACTGAAACTATTATTACTGCTCAATGAAATGATATTGAAGTGTTATTGCTTATTGAACTGTCATTGCATTTTACTGTTATTACACTGTAAATGTTACTGTTAATGAATCTCCAGTATATCGAATGGTGATTTGGAAAATGACAGATTATGTCTGTTTGGATCCTTTCACTATGCGTGAGACTACTCTGCCTAATACTGGAATCATTCGTTAATGTTTACAAATGATTGATTTTTATTTACTTTGTCATTGCTAGAATAAAATTTTAATGTACATGTTTTATTTGTAAAATGTTAATAGCATGACTTATGATTGTAAAAAAATTAAATTCAAATTAAATGTATTAATATTATATGTATCTAATTGAAATTATGCCTAAGAATGACTTTATGAAATGAATTACCGTAAATCACTTTGGATATGTTTATACATGTTATGACTGAGGACTATGTTTAGTCTCTTACTAGGTCTATTCGTAGACTCACCCCGTTGAATATTTTCAGGAGAAGCGGTAGAAGAAAGCGAGGAGTGATCTTGCAGTGTTCTGACCGCGACTTGGAGTTACTTCGAGTCTTTATCTTAGGTAGTTGTGTTATGAGTTATGTTAGTTATGTAAAAAAAATGTGTGAAATTTGGATTTGTAATAAAAGACTTGTGAAATTGTTATCTTTATTTCTATCAATGTGGATGTAGTCTTTGACTGTAAGCTGATGATTCGAGAAATTTTATTTCCGCTGCAATAATATCTCAGTGTTTATGTAAAATTCTCAGCCATAATGTACAGTTTGGGCTGTCCCACTGTGATGGTCTGATCGAAATTCGACGTGAGTCTTTACGACTGGACCGGGTTTGCGAGTCGGGGCGTTACAGAGAGTGGTATCAGAGCCCATAGTTGAGAAGTTACATAAATAGTCATCAGTTTAATCCACATTCCTAAAAGTCTTGAACTAGTAGGTTGTTTTGACGAAAATCTAACAATATTATTTCATTGCTAGACTATGGCGGGAGGAGGTCGTCGTGCGGTTCAGAATGACGATACTCAGGAGGAGCCGAGAGGATCCCCTGCTCCTTCCCCACCACCTTTGGTGGACTATGGGATGTTAATGCAAGGCCTAGTTCAGGCTATGCAGACGCATGCATCACTTCAGGCCCAACTCCGGCCAAACGTAGGCAGTATCACCCCATGAGCAGGCCTTTGGATGGGTGACCATGATGGAGAGATTTCGGCGGATGGCACCGCCCTCTTTTAAGGGGGAGTCAGCCAATTATGGCTGAAAACTGGCTCCGCGAGATCGAGAAGATTTTTCGGATCATCCGGTGTGCGGATGAGGACAAAATAAGTTTGGCGGCGTACATGCTACAGGAGAGAGCAGACGTATGGTGGGCGTCTGTGCTAAGGAATCAATCTGACAGGCTGGAGCATGAAATTGCATGGGAAGAATTCACGGAACTATTCACGGTAAAATACATACCCGAACATGTACAAGACAAGCTGGAGTAAGACTTTTTGATCCTAACTCAGGGGTCGAAGGTCGTGCTCGAGTATGAAGTAAAGTTCGCGGAATTATCAAAATATGCACCACACATTGCTACAGATGAAAGGAGGAAGGTGAAAAAGTTCGTGGCGGGACTTCGACCATCACTTCGAACCCGTCTAGTTATCCTGGATCTTACTACGATGGAGGTTGCTCTTGGCGCGGCATGTCGTCAAGAGAGCGACATGGAATTATGTCAAGAGGAGAAGAGGACTTCAACAAAGAGACCATCGGCACCATTTCACCGGTATGACAAAGGCAAGAAGGTGATGATCAATCCGTCACGATCGTTCGTGGCAACGAAGACGACACCACCAGCTTGGGGCAGCAATAAACCCGAATGTAAACAATGTGGCAAGCGACAGGGCGGGGAAGTATGATGGATCACCACCGGCAGATGTCTCCGTTGTGACGAGAAGGGCTACATGATTCGGGATTGTCCGAAGATGATGCAATCTGTAGCGGCTCGGCTAGTAGCCGCAACAGCAGCTCTAGTGGCAGCCAGACCAGCAGTAGTAGCAGCCAGACCAGGAGCAGCGAGATCCGCAGGGAGACCACGAGCACCAGCTCGGGTGTTTGCACTAGCTAGAGAGGATGCTGAGCAGGCGGAGGATCTCACCGAAGGTACTATCTCTATCAATGGTATTCATGCTAGAGTATTATTTGACACCAGTGCCACACGTACTTTCATTTCTGAGAGATTTGCTAGTCAACTACATGAAGAATTTGGAATTGAATCAGTAGAACTAGACGTGCCCCTGTTGGTGCACACACCTGCAAGAGCAGTGTCTACCAAGAGACACATCCCCTCACTATCAGTTAATATAGAAGGAAGAAGTCTGCCTGGTTGTTTTTTGTTGTTTACCTATGCAAGACTTTGATGCTATCCTAGGACTGGATTGGTTAGAAGAGCATTACGCTCTGATAGATTGCCGAAGGAAGAGGGTTATTTTTCGTATCCCTAAAGAAAAAGAGTTTTCTCACCCCTTACTGAAGCATATGGCTGGAAAGAAGTTAGTAGTTTCAGCAATGAAGACTGAGCGAATGTTGAGGAAGGGCTACGATGCATTCTTGGCAAGCGTAGTCATAAAGTCTGATGCTGACCAGTCACCGACCATAGCAGAGATCGAGGTTGTTCAGGAATTCCTTGATGTGTTTCTAGAGGATTTGCCCGGGTTACCACCTACAAGGGAGTTAGAGTTTGCCATTGACTTGTTACCTGTCACATCACCTGTCTCTAAGGCACCCTACCCAATGGCCCCAGCAGAATTGTCAGAACTGAAAAAGTAACTTCAAGACTTGTTAGAAAAGGGGTTTATCCGTCCAAGTATGTCATCATGGGGAGCTCCAGTTCTATTTGTGAAGAAGAATGATGGTTCTCTTAGGTTATACGTTGACTATTACAAACTTAACGAGGTGACCATTAAAAATAAATATCCTTTACTCCGCATTGGTGATCTGTTTGACCAGTTGCAAGGAGCCACGGTGTTCTCAAAGATTGATCTACGTTCGGGATACCATCAGTAGATGATAAATGAAGAAGACACATCCAAGACGACGTTCCGAACGAGATATGGCTATTATGAATTCTTGGTGCTACCTTTTAGTCTGACAAATGCCCCAGCAACTTTTATGGACTTCATGAATCGGATATTTAGACCTTATCTTGACACCTTTGTGGTTGTCTTTATTGATGATGTGCTGATATATTCTCCTGATGAAGCTTCGCACCGAGAACACTTGAGAATCGTCATCGAGACGCTAAGAGTGCATAAGCTGTATGCTAAGTTCAGCAAATATGACTTTTGGCTGAAGGATGTCTATTTTCTCGGGCCTGTAATCTCAGGCAGTGGTGTTTTCGTTGACCCCACAAAGGTTCAGGCGATTTTGGAATGAGAGACTCCTAAATCTCTCACGGAGATTCAAATTTTCTTAGGGTTAGCTGGTTACTATCGCCGCTTTATCGAGGGATTCACATCTCTAGCGGCGCCACTAACCAAGTTGACCCGAAAGGGAGTCAAATATATATGGTCTGAGAACTGTGAGAAGAGTTTCCAAGATTTGAAGGATAGGCTGATATCGTCACCAATTCTTGTTTTGCCTAACAATGAGGATGACTTTGCCACCTATTCTGATGCATCGAAGGTTGGGCTAGGTAGTGTATTAATGTAAAATGGAAGGGTGGTTGCTTATGCTTCTCGCCAACAAAAGGAGCACGAGCGAAACTACCCGACTCATGATTTGGAATTGGCTGCAGTGGTTCATGCATTGAAGATCTGGCGTCATTATCTTTACGGCGTCAAGTTCGAAGTGTTCACTGACCACAAGAGTCTGAAGTACCTATTTTCTCAGAAGGAGTTGAATCTAAGGCCAAGAAGATGGGTCAAATTCTTGAAAGATTATGACTTCGAATTGCGATACCATCCAGGAAAGGCGAATGTAGTAGCCGATGCTCTCAGTAGGAAAAGAGTTATGATGCAGCAAGATTGGAAGATGATCGAAGATGCAACATAACTTATGGCTGTGATCGAGCCTCAGCTATGTTAGGCATTTGTGTCTCAACTGACCATTAGGTCAACAATGCTTGACAAGATAATAGATGTGCAAAAATATGATCCCCAGCTACAGGGATTGATCGGGAAGACCAGTTTTACTCGTGATGAAGATGGAGTGATTCGGTTTTAGCACCGGATCTGTGTACCTGATTTAGACGATCTGAGAAGGCAGGCTCTAGAGGAAGCACACCGATCAATGTTCTCTATTCATCCAGGTGGTGGTAAAATGTATTAAGACTTGAAACGATCTTTTTGGTGGCAAGGAATGAAGAAGGATGTAGCCGACTATGTTGCTAGGTGCTTTGTTTGTCAACAGGTAAAGGCAGAGCACCAAAAGCCATCAGGGCTAATGTAGAAAATGAAAATTCCTTAGTAGCAATGTGAAGCAATCACTATGGATTTTGTCACTGGGTTACCAAGATCAGTAAGGGGCAATGACTCTATATGGGTGATCGTGGATCGATTTTCAAAGTCTGCACATTTCCTTCCTATGAAGGTGAAGCAATCGGTGGAAAGTTTGACAAGACTATATGTTGATAATATTGTCATACTTCACGGGATTCCAAAGTCGATCATCTCTGACAGGGATCTCCGGTTCACATCCAAACTGTGGCAAGGGTTCCATGAAGCTTTTGGTTCGCGGCTCAAGCTCACTTCGACTTTTCACCCGCAAATTGACGGTCAGTCCGAAAGGATGACTAAGACACTAGAGGACATGCTTAGGGCTTGTGTTCTGGATTAGAAGGGCGATTGGGAGCGACATCTACCTCTCGTGAAATTTTCTTATAATAATAGCTTCCACGTGAGTATAGGCATGGCTCCATTCGAGGCACTGTATGGTAGATCTTATAGGTCTCCGTTATGTTGGGAGGAAACAGGAGACAGACAATATGTGGGACCAGAAGTTGTTTAAGAAATTACTGAGAAGATCAGGTTGATCAGACATAGATTGATGACAGCACAAGACAGACAGAAGAGCTATACTGATAATCGAAGGAAGGAGCTGTCATTCGAAATTGGTGATCACGTCTTCCTCAAGGTGTCTCCGTCCAAGGGAATCGTTCGGTTCGACAAGCGTGGAAAGTTAAATCCACGATTCGTCGGGCCATTCGAGATTCTGGAGAAATTGGGAAATGTGACATATCGATTGGCTTTACCTCCGTCTCTAGAGGGAGTACATCTGGTGTTCCACATCTCCATACTGAGGAGGTACGTACATGATCCGGCTCACATGATCAGTTCCGAGCAGATGCAGTTTCAGCAGAACCTATCTTATGAAGAGCAACATGTTCGAATTCTGGATCGCAAGGAGCAGGTGTTGAGAACTAAAGTCATTCCATTGGTAAAGGTACTATGGAGGAACTTCTCGCATGAGGAGGTCACGTGGGAGCCAGAGGAAGCAATGAAGAAGAAGTATCTACATCTATTCAGTATGTGATCTAACTCCAAACTTCGAGGACGAAGTTTTCTTTAAGGGGGAGAGGGTGTAATGCCCAATAAATTTATAGTATTTTATTTGATTAATATATGTGTTTATGAATGAACGTTTAAATTATTAATCTTATTATTATTATTCTAATCTTTGTTTTCTTAAAAAAAATAGGAGATTATTTATTTAAAAAAAGAAAGGTATAAATATAATAATCAAAAGTAAAAGGTTAAAACAAAAAAAAACTTAAAAAATGGAGGGGAACGGCCGCCTGCGTGCGCGCGCACGGGCACGCGCGGGCGGGCGCGCGGGAGGGCGGGCGCTGCTCTGCCCCCCTCCCCCTTCGGCCGCTTCTGCGGCTTATTTTTTTAAAAAAATTTTTGTTATTAATTATGCTTTCCCATTAGTTTAAGTCATTCTCCCTCTTTTAGTCAATCCCATGTGCCTTTTATGCGTAAAAAAATGAGGGTTAGTCAAAAGATTAGGTTGAGTGGGGTTGGTGGAGATTTGAAGGTCAATTTTTTATTAAATAATATTAAAATCAGGATTGAATCTCCAGCCATGATTAAATGAAGGGTTAAGATTTACTTAGGCCAAAATCCCTATATATAGCCTTCGAGGGAGCTTCATTTGCTCCTCTTGCTTGCTGGTTACGAGAAGTGCAGAATGAGAAGACTGGAAGGCTGATTAGGGAGTTATTAATACGTCATTAAGATAAGTGATTAAGCTCTTATTCCCTTAATTAGCATGGATTAGCATGTTTAAGATGATTTATGATATGTTAATTAACATCTTTAGATATAGTTAAATCTAGATATTCTTATTTCATCATGGGTGATCATAGATTAGTCGAATTTCCATGATATCATTAAGTTAAAGCATGTGATTAAAGGTATAATTAAGTGATTAATGTCTTAAAATTAGCAACGGTGTATGATGAATTGAAAAACTTTCCAAAATCCTGAGATCTAATGTTCTAAGCTCTCTGTAAAAAATTTTATGTCTAATTCAATTTATTTTTATGTTTATAAATATTTTAATATTATCATAAAGATATTCAATTATACTAAAATATTAAAGGGGTGTTATTAAATCACTTTAAAGTGTAGGAATGCATCTTACTGTGAATCCCATATGTAGAAAAATTTTCATGATTTCTGGATCACGGTATTCATTTTAATGAATTTCCATACATGATAAAATATATAATAATTATACAAAAATTATGGAAATTAGATATCATATTCACAAAAATCAGAGAATTTCACAGAAAGGTTATTACGTTGAGTTGGTTATATTCTGAAAATATGAATAATTATTGATATTTTTAAGTGATATTACATAATTGTTGATATTTTATAAGAGATATAAAATTATGGGATAAATAGAAATACTTTATGAAAAATTTTAAAATATTTACCAGAAGACTTAAATACATGTTAGAACTATTTTATAAAAAATTTTATCTTATACTGATAATGAAATCTTTATTGGTACAATAATCAATGTTTAAGTAAATAATTAAAAATTAAATAAATATAAATATTTTATGAAAAATCCTGAGAAAATTACAGAACTGACATATGATATTCATAAGTTAATTCTTAGTATATTTTAGTCACTGTAAATATTCTGCATAATTTTATCTATTTTAAAGTTATTATTGTGAATTATTGTAAGTTTTAGAAACTGATATAAAATTTTAAAAATTAGAAATACTGAATGAAAAATAGTGAAAATGTTTGTATATGATACTTATGTCTGGAAGAACGTTCTGTAAAATTTTAGTAATTTTTTGATTATTTTGGTTATATTTAATTGATTTATCACTCATGTTGTATTTTTGTTATTCTATTAAAATATTACAAATACAGTGTGAAAAATAATTAAGAGTTTCAAAAATAAAGTTTCTTTTATGAATGATTGTTTGCTGTTATGAATGATGGTTTGAATAAGTATGGTTATTTTTAGTGTACTTTGGACAAATTTTATTAATCTTCCATGCATAAGAAACTTTATATAATTATGGAAAAATTTAAATTTCTGCATGAAAATTTATGAAATTTTTTTTGTGTATTTTTACTTAAAAATGTGATATGCAATAAAAATTTAATGATTTATAGAACATGGTAGCTAAATGTAGTCAATTTATGATACATGTTAAAATACAAGTAATTCTGAAAAAATTCGAATTCCTACGTGTAAAATTATGAAAACTTTTCTGTGCATTGTTACAGATAAATGTAAGTTTCTTTAAAAGTTAAATGGTATTCTATATTTAATAGCTAAATTTAGTCATTTTATGACGCATGTTGGAGTATAAGTAATTTCAAAAAAATTATACTTACTCTCTGTAAAATGATGAAAAATTTTTGTTTTGATCCTTTCTGAAAATTTATTGATTTTATAAAATTTCACTGCATTCTGATCTCTGTAAATAGAATTAGTAAGTTTGATATATACATGTCATTATATTTGAATAAGTTGAGAAATTCAGAAAAATAAAAAAAGAAATTTTCATTTATGGTATATTTCATACTTATTATTCCCAGCATGATATTTGAGTGACATGTGTCCATTGGATATGAGTTGTTTATAAATAATTAATGTACTGTTATTACTGCCAAATGGACATTGCCACCATAGGGGGAGATTTGAACCAAACTATAGAAATGCCCCTATGGGGAGGTTCACACTGTATTGGCCCCGAGGGTAACGGAGATTGAATTCCTGGAGGTGGACAAGTACCACAGGTTAAGGTGGAGAGAACTTCTCCCGGTTCTGCGCAGTAACCAAGACTCATCACTATTTACCTAGGTGATTGAGTACCGACTGACTGTCCTTCTATGAGTGGTTTGGGCACTGTGTCTGGCTATTTATACTACTGTTACTGTTTACTGAAATGAAATTGAATGACTGTTAATGCTTACTGAATTGATACTGAATTACTGCTACTGTTCACTGAGTCGTATTAATACGATTATTACTGCTCACTAAATTGAATATTGGAACTGTTATTTCTGTTCATTGAATCAATACAGAAACTATTGTTACTGCTCAATGAAATGATATTGAAGTGTTATTGCTTATTGAACTGTCATTGCATTTTACTGTTATTACACTGTAAATGTTTACTGTTAATGAATCTCCAGTATATCGAATGGTGATTTGGAAAATGGCAGATTATGTCTGTGTAGATCCTTTCACTATGCGTGAGACTACTCCGCCTAGTACTGGAATCATTCGTTAATGTTTACAAATGATTAATTTTTATTTACTTTGTCATTGCTAGAATAAAGTTTTAATGTACATATTTTATTTGTAAAATGTTAATAGCATGACTTATGATTGTAAAAACATTAAATTTGGATTAAATGTATTAATCTTATATGTATCTAAGTGAAATTATGTTTTAGAATGACTTTATGAAATGAATTACCGTAAATCACTTTGGGTATGTTTATACATGTTATGACTGGAGACTATGTTTAGTCTCTTACTGGGTCTATTCGTAGACTCACCCCGTTGAACATTTTCGGGAGAAGCGGTAGAAAAAAGTGAGGAGTGATCTCGCAGTGTTCTGACTGCGGCTTGGAGTTACTTCGAGTCTTTATCTTAGGTAGTTATGTTATGAGTTATGTTAGTTATGTAAAAAAAATATGTGAAATTTGGATTTGTAATAAAAGGCTTGTGAAATTGTTATCTTTATTTCTATCTATGTGGATGTAGTCTTTGACTGTAAGCTGATGATTCGAGAAATTTTATTTCCGCTGCAATAATATCTGAGTGTTTATGTGAAATTCTCAACTATAATGTACCGTTTGGGTTGTCCCACTGTGACACTTCGATCGAAATCTGACGTGAGTCTTTACGACTGGACCGGATTTGTGAGTCGGGATGTTACACTTTCTCTCTCATCCCGTCCCCTCCCTCTCTCTCTTTCCCTGCCCCTCCCTTCCCTTATCATCGTCTTAGCTAGAGACGCCTCCGACGTCTCCCCTCGAGGAGCTCTACCCACCACCATTGCAGTGCTCTCTCTCTCTCTCTCTCTCTAGTGTGAGGCCCAGCATTAACTAGGATGACCACCGGATGTTGGAGTGTGGGGAGAACGTTGGTCAACGTGATGGAGGGGGAAGATGCCAACGAAATTCTCTCTCTCTCTCTATATGTCACACACTCACACTTAACTAGGGATAGTTTAGTATTTTACTCACCTTGAGTATAAGTTAACTATAGTTTAGTTAACTTTGGTACGACGGAATGAATGGAAGGGACTTATATGTATAACGATGAAGATTTTAGGGACTATTATGAAAATAATCAGATTTGAGGGACTAATCAGCAATTCGCTATGTAAGGACTTATATGTAAAAAACCCTAATTTTTATACCCCCCTAATTTAGGACGTTTACGCATACTTTAGTTATAGGAAAGAATATATATATATCTATAAATTAATAAAAATGTAGGGCCCTAATTTTATTAAAAGTCAATAAATAAATATGTGGATGAAAGCCTCAAAAGAGAAAATAGTGGGCAATGGTCATATGAATAGTAGGGGTCTTCTTACAATGAGAATGACCTACCCAAAGAAGAAGAAAATGAAATTCTAACTTATGAGATTATGCGACCAATATAGACAGTCCTAAGCCAAGAGAATTACACGCAGTGAAGGACAATCCCATAGAGTTTTACGGCAAAGCATGCACCGAGGATGCAGACCCAGGCGACGGGGGCATCGGTCATCTTCTCTTCTTTGTCTTCATTTTCCGGATCATCTTCATCGGATGGATAACTTCCAACCCAAAGCTTATGAGCTGCAATAAAATTTTCAAAAGCATCCTGGCATGGAATGACTTGTGAGATAACTGGTGTGACGACCCGGATACCAGATATACTCGATAGGACTACCGAGTAAACCCGATATCACTTGGAACCCGTGAAGCCTCCCAAGAGCGGTAAAGCTGTGAAGGGAAGAAGGATTTTCGCATAGTACATTGAAGCCACATAGATATAACAATAAGCAATTAAATTTTATTAGATCGGTTTGCTAAAGTAGAGGAAATAAAATTACTTTTTAATTAACAGTTTAAATTTAACAGTTACTAATTAGAGTCAAGTCCAAAGCTAAAGACAGCAAGTCTAGCAGTACAGTCGACAGAAAAGAAAAGACGTACCCTGAAAGTCGGGGGAAGCCCGATGAAGGTACCAGCTGGCAGCTACGAACTCGAACGCCAGGAACCGTACGGAAGAAGAGCAACGCCACCCACCTGAAAAGCAGGGATGAGCCTCGTGTCACTGGCCCAGTAGGGGTTACGCAGATCCCCATTGAAAAAATAACGCAGTAATACGGAATAACTAAAATAGCAACAGTAGTAGTAAAGCAGGAAAGCAGGAAGCTACCACTACAGAGCTGTAAAAGAAAACCGGAACGGGAGGAGTAGGAACAACTAAAAGAAAAGGGAAAAGCCATACCAAACAAAACGCGGCTGCCGAACTAACCTCGGACCCTAAGCTACTCCAAACAACAACAGCAACAGATGGGTAACCTCTGAACTGACGAAGTCAGGAGTTATCGATCTGTCGGCAAGCACGAGGCCCAAGACGAAGGCCTACGAGATCAGACAACAAGTCTTGGAAAAGACCTAGACAGACACAGACGGCCTAAAGCATACACGACTCGAGAGCCATGCACGCTCTTCTAGATACGACCACACACGACTAGAACGTCGTGCACACGACACAACACTGACCTCGGGTAAGATCACGAGAGGGCTAACCCGGAAAGGTCACGACGTGGGAAAAACACGAGAGTCACGTGTCACGTGACGGAAGTACCCCCTCACTAGAAGAACAGCCAGCTGCGTCCACTGACTTCTTATACTACGCTTACAAGTGTCTCGTCTGCGCTGCCGCCTGAAGCACGACAGAGACTAAGACACACTCAGAACCAGAACATGAACTACAATAACGAGTGACTAGACAGGGGAACGCCCGTCGGTGTCAGTCCAAAGCCCCTGACCACGTGTGCACACTCCGACTCTTGCTGGAGAGCCATGCCTCTAGCTAGTTTTCCCCACCCAGCAGGATGCCACTGTACAGTGGGGGCCCATGGAAACTAGCTTACAAACCGTATATTGGGAACTGCCAGGCCACCACTCCCGGGTGGGTCAACACGCCGTAACGTGTCGCCAGGCTATGACTAGTGGAGGCTCACCAGACACAGAACTCTAAAACAAGAGTGCTGTAGTACAGACAGGCAAGGAAGCACTGTCACACGTACTACGAAGCACCAAGGCAGCATGACAACTGCCGACAGACTCAGGATAATGTAACTAGACCTGAAAACACAACGATCCTTGAGTCTCACGACTCAGAGTCAAGATCGTCGTACAAAGCGGAACAAGCTGCCAATCGGTCTAATCCTAAGCCGTGAGGAAACGACATGACCGCGTAAAACGACACACGGGGACATGAGGGAACACCAAGACCCTCAGCACATCTGGACACGTAAACTGAGGTGAGACAACACCTCAAGGCGTCCAGAACCATGTCTCAAACTGGGCAGAGCCGTCGAGACACTCAAGGTTACCTGTCAACCACTGGGTCACCCCGGGTTGACCGGAACCCCGACCATGATGACTCTACAGTAGGAAAGAAAATCCTACTACAAGCAAGAAGACTCCTGGCTGCCTTATGACGTGGTCTTAGTCCTCATAGGATGTCAGGAGACCTCCACGGGAAAGCAGGCAGACCACAAGGACAAGCCAAAACAAATAGAAACACCGGAGGACGACACTTTGGGCAAAGCGAATCGTCACTCAACCGCTAGGCAGACCCGGCAGTCAAGGAAAAGTCGCTACGCGACCAGAGACAAGGATGCTGGCAATTCTAGATTGAGTCGTTAGGGAACCGTCGCAGTCAGGGAAGAGACCGAACCCAGTCACCTGAACCGATCGATCTAGAGCACTACCGACACACAGACACTGCCCTAGAACATAAACCTAAGACATGCCGACACACGGACGGACACAGAATAGAACAGGCCATCACGGCCAACAACAGGACTGTAACGGCCTACCATAGGCGCGTTACACGCTCTGACGCACCTAGATTGGGCTGTCAGGGCCAACAAACCTAAGCCTAAGACTCGAACGAACAGCATGTAACGGTCCAATATGGATGCGTTACAGCACGCTAGCGCATGGAGATTGGGCCATTAGTGCCAACCGACATAGCCAGACAAACTCGATCAAACAGCATGTAACGGCCTAAGGAAGGCGCGTTACAAGGCTCTGACGCACAAGGGATGGGCCGTCAGAGAAAACCGACAGACACGGTCTTTTAGAAACGCCCAGGCTGTGATGAACCAACATAGGCGCGTCAGAGTCATGTGACGATCCTACATTGGGCCATCACACTAACCCAGCCTCGAAGAACCGAAACGACCAACGGCTGTGGCGGTCTATCGTAGGGCCGTCAGAGACCTCTAACGGTCACTAGAATGACCGCTACACCGTCACGGCGGGAAAAATAGTGGAATGGCCGAATCGGCCCATTCCACGCCCCATTCACGTCGAAGCGCAGGGGAAAAATAGCCACACGACGAAAAACAACCCCTGGAGGCTAAAAACACCACATGCACGCGTTAAAATGCGAGATCGGGGCGATTCCGACGAATCGACCCTAAACGAGTCACCGAGGTTCCCGGACTCCTACCGGTCCCGAATGACGACCAAACACTACGAAACTTACATGAATGTGATCCAGACATCCCAGCGGTCATTTTGACACTAACTAGACTAAGAATGGTTGTCGTTTTCTTGCGAACCCTACAAACCGCGAAAATGACGGTTTTGCTAGAACTGGCCCGATCTAGCCAGTTCGAGCATCAAACCACGCACAGAAGCAGGGAAAACGTGTAGGAGGAAGTGACGATCCGTCTCCCTACCTCCACCGAAGAAATCGAGCGCTGAGGCGACTAAACCGCGCCGAAAACCACAACACGAACTCAACCGCCGACTTTGAATCCACCGTTTGGGATCGCGCCAAAACCAACCCGATCCTCGCTCCATCACGCGTCTTAGCAACTTCCCGGCGTCATCAGCTCGGCCACGGTCCCCTCCGTCTGCAGCCGGAGAGGAAGAGGCGAGAGAACGAGAGAGAACGGGAGAGGGAGAGTGAGCGCGAATGAAAGGAGAGAGAGAATGGGGGTTTAAATAAAAAGGAAATTAGAAAATTTTCTAATTTCTAAAAAATCGTAAATTACGCCGAAAATGCACTAATTCAGAAAAATACGCAAAAATAGTCGAAACGATCCTCGCGAAGAGTACATCGCAATTGTATCATCCACGAGTCGATGAACTGAGAACTAAACTCACCGTAGGGTTCCGTAACTAGTACGAAAGAAAAACCCATACGGATCGTAAAACTCAACTCAGGAGCTACAAAAACGATCCGAAACTCTCCAAAAAGGATCCGAAAGATCTCATAATGATCTAATAAAGATCCAGGGCATTACAACTGGCATCGCATTGACATTGAGAGCACTAGTGAGAGACTGTGTCCATTGGACCTTATAGTATTTGGTTCCAAGACTCGTGTAAAAAAAATAGCAAAATTCAAATAAGTTGGCGGACTAGTGCGAGGAGGGCTTAGAGAATGAGCTCGAGGTATAGACAAGCAGATTCAACACCACGCTTGTGTCTTGGGCAAGAGACATACTTCCAACAGCCCGAAGATGCTAGGGAATGATGAGGAATGTATTGGAATCAAAGCATGGTTCCGCTTGCTGACGGTAACTCCTGGGGGGCCCCTGCCTGTGCCTCAGTAGTAGTAGGCGACGGTAGAGCTGGGGCAACTGATGCAATAAGTTGCACTGGAGAAAGGGACGTACTCATGTGCAACAACCCAAAGAGAAGGGGAGGCCCCACCAATATGGCCCTCCAGCAAAGAATCTTCAGGGGCCACCAGATCAGCCTTAGGAGCGGGCGGGACATCTGAAGCCTGAACAACTGGAGCAAGGAGAGGGTTCGGGGCTTACATGGCAGCAGGGCGAGAAATAGGCGAGTGCAACTGATCAGATGTGCCAGAGACATGAGCAATAATATCATTAGTAGTCGGTGCATGGGAGACATTGGCAATAACCGATGAAGGTATAGCAGCAGCATCATCTTCTAGGGAAGAAGGGAAAGTAGACTTGTTCATCTCGATGGGTTTAGGCAGCTCAGTAATGACATCAAGAGACCCGTCATCTTCTCCCTGAAGGGCATGGAAACAATTACTTATCCAAGACACAAGGCTGAGACATAGGGCGCTACTCCAACTTGGACTTGGGGGCAGGCGGGGGTGGCTTGGGCATAGCAACAATTCTTGAAGGAGGCGAAGCAACGCTAGTAGGTGGCCCTGTGGTTAGGCGAGGAGCAGGAGGATCAACAAACTGAGCTTTCCTCCCAAGAGGGTGGCCATCACGATCAAGTTCATATATCACGAACATCGGATTTCTTGCATGTAGTAGCATCATGGTGTTGGCACCAAAAAGAGAGAGAGAAGAGATGAGGATGGGCCAGGCAAAAGCCCAAATGGAAAAGAAAAAGAAGATGGGCCGAAGGGAATGGGCCCAAAGATGGGCCAAAGAAAAAAAGAGAAAAAAAAGAGAAAGAAGAAAAAATTTGAGCAGAAAATAAACCGGCGTGCCCCCCTTTTTTCCCTTGCAGGATCATTAAACCGGCGCGCCCATTTCATTTGGGTTTGAACCGGCGTGGCCAGCCCATTTCATTTGGGTTTGAACCGGCGTGCCCATGGCCACGCCGGTTTAACCCCGTTACGTCCCATCAGTCGAACGATCCTCTGTTTTGCATCACTATGGCGTGCATAGAACATTTATTGCTCGCCGTTCGCCCACTCCTTGCACTCCTCCGCCGCTCCCTCCTGCGGCGTCCGGCAACAATGAGATAGCAACACCCTGCCACATCAGTTGTAGCAGCATGGATAGCAGCACTAGCGCCGGAGGGAATAGCAGCATGGGCAGCAGTAGCATCAACCGTCGTAGCAGCCGCGAGCCTTCGATAATGCAACAACAACGGCAGTAGGGCAACGTCAGCATCAGCGAAGCAACGGCGGGCAATCAAAAAAAACTATGGAGCCTCCCCTCCAGAAACAGAGCCTCTCCCCTATAAAAAGGCCCTTCCTGCGAAGAGGAAGCCGGCTTTCCCTCTTCGGCCTTCGAGGAACCTGGAGAAAAAAGAAGCCCCCCCCCCCGAAGTTTCCAACACCATGAGAGTCTGAAGAAACAGTGAAAGAGTGAGAGTGGGAGGTAAGCCCTGGGGACAGGGGGAAAGAGCTTGTGCTCAGTTCCCCCCCGTCCATGTAACTCTTTCCCTTTTTTCCTCTTCAGCAATGTATTTCTCTTCTTTTGGGATGAAATCTCTTGTGTTTGAGCCGTTTTCCCCCCTTTGGTGGATGAATAAACAGAAGGCCTTTTGGCAACCACGATTCTTTGTCTAGCTTCTTCTTTCCCTATTTCATCTTCTACTCATCTAGGGTGCTTCAGAACTCGCTTCTCCATAGCGTGGCCTTCGAAGTAACCCATCGAAGGGATGAACATCTATGGCCTTCCATGGCACACATTCGTCCTGTTTACGAAATCATCACCCGTGAGCTACTGGAACTCTTGAAGGCTAGTCCTCGAGCCTCCGCATGCACTTATGGGTTAACGGAGGCCTCACTTCGAGTTTTGAGGTTCACACCGGAGTAATCCGTTTGGTGTTTCTCTATTTTCTCTGGCAAAACCTTAGTCCGAGGAAGATTCTGCCCAAATTTCGCCAGGAACTCGAACAACAAAAATGAAAAATAAGGACACATGAGGATGAACAAATAACACTCCTTTAGAACAAAACTGCTCAACTCAGAAGCCCATGAATCAAACAAGGACTGAAACTGTAACATCCTTGCACAATAAACTCTTCGAATAAAACACTCAGATCTTCATGATAGCTCACCTTAACAAAGGGGTAAAAATGTTTAAACCTCTCTCTCTTCTGATCTAATTCACCAGTAGAATGAGCAATGCAAACATTCAACCAATCTGCAGATCAAAGAAACACGAAAAGAAGCATAAAGAATGAAACAAACCCTTGAAAGCTAATCCGGCGTGGGTTAATCCGGCGCGGTACCCCCCCGCGCCGGTTTAGCCCCACACTCAAAACCACATCCGTTTTCTTTGCCTCAACCCGACGCGCCCTCCTCTTATTGGCCTTAATCCGGCGCCCCCTTGACCGCCCCCCCCCCATCTCTATAACCGGCGCCCCCCCTTTATTTTCTTAACCGGCGGGCCCCCCATGGGTTGCTTAAATCGGCGAACCCCTGAGTTCTCCATTAATCAGCGCGCACTCCCATGAAGACCCCTAATCTGGCGCGCCTCTATCCTCTCTTGGTATTCCCTTAAACCGACGTGCCTAAAAGAGAAAGAATGATTAATCAAATAAGAGGAAAGACTTGAAGCTGATGAATAAAACAAATGAAAGAAGCATGAAGCTAATAATCAAAAGTTGCCCCTGCTGTAATCAAAATTTTGTTCCGGGGGCTCCTCCCCCGAAAACCCCCGCAAGGGGCGCTGCCACCTTGACCCCCGTGACCTGACCGCGCATGTCGATCTGCGTGCGAGGGTGCGCGATGGCGAGTTCGGGCTCCACACTTAACAATTCGCTCCCTCGGACTGTGTGTGAAGAGAAAAATAACGATGCCCCATGATATCAGACGTGGACCTCGGAATCTCCGACATGGTCATGATCTGGGCACATCTTGGGCAGATAGTTTATCAGCTTGATCCACCTCTACCGGGATCCAATCCCGCATCCTCATTAAACATGCCGTGTCTGCTGCAGACATTTATACGGTTTTATCGTCGTCTTTGACGCTATAAATGCGGACTTCCTTCCGAATAAGAATTGGTTCGTAAGTGACCGACATATATTTATGAACATTCACGCCCCAATGTGGGGTTTGTTTAAACACAATCCGATATTTTATTCTCGCTTCGTTATTATGAATTTTCAGGCCATGGGGCCCCTTTTCCTGGAGATTAATCAGAGGTTTTTCCCTCTCCGAGGGGATGTAATTAACGTCATGACCTTTATGGTACGGCGGGTTCTCCGTCCCGACACGACACACACAATCGTCTGATAAGTTAAACGGAGCGCACCGCGGGCTTCAGGCCACCCTAGTCTTGAAGTCCGATCACTTTGTCACACCTTTGTGACTGGAACGTCCTCGCACTAAATAAACGAATGAAATGCCACGCGAATTTTAGTGCGTCCAACACATGGCCAAGCCAGAAGTAGGAGGAATAATAGGATAATAGGTTGGGATAACATATCAATTTCCATCCCCCTCTGCTTGGGAGCCCGATCCTGATTCAACTAAGAGGAGGCTTGGATACATCTAACTCAATGTAGACTCTGGCGGTGGAGGCGTTGGAGAGATTCTACGTGCTGGGGTCGATCTTTAGAACTGGGCTAATATTACCAACGATGGACCAGATGAAGGGGTATTGGTGAAAGTTCAAAGGCAAGTTAGGAAACTCCGCCCAAATGGGGACTATTGGCAAATCAACTGATGGAGAGAACACCATGCTCCACTTGAAGAAGCGGAACAAATGACCCTAGACATAAAGAGTTTCTCTGAGCAATAGCTGCAAGTAATCCTCTTGGCTTAAAAATTAGAGCAGTAGATGCTTGGGGTCGAGGATGCTTATGATGAAGTCCCGTTTGAACTGGCGTCGGTGAGCAAGGTGTGCCCTAATTTCTTGGAAGGGGGGTGACCTTGAGGCGTGCTGGCAATGATAGTGTGCTCAAAGGGTGGCATGGACAGGTTGACCTCCTCCAGGGAGAAGAATACTGCTTGTTCTCCACTATCTGTGTGAGTTGAGGCATGGACGGAAAGGTGCAGAGTCGTCGGTTCTAGGGAAGTCAACAACGCCTAGGCAAAGTGACGCGGTCGGCGTCGGAGGACGGATCGACGGTAGCTCCGGGACGGGAACAGGACATGATAGTTGTTGCCTCGCGCAGCTCGGCCTCACACCGGGCTGTCTCTCACCAGACGACACTCTAATCTCACAAAGAGAAGGAGGGAAGGGAAAACACAAAGGGGCTTAGGCTCTTACGTGATTGCAAAATATTCATTCATTCATATATGAAAACACACACCTTAGCCCCCTCTTTATATAGGGAAGGCTATTACAACCATACCTTTCATCTTTCACTAATAGCATTTATACCCTAGCCTAATAAAATAAAACTCACCAACCTTCTTTTGACTTTGACATAATAAAATAAAATACTTTGACTTGGGAAAAAATAAAATAAGATATGGTGGTTTAATAATACAAATACCACTGTACACACAAATACATAAATACGTATAAATACGTACTCAGGACGCCGAGTCTTCAAGTGAGTCTCTGAGCCACAAGCTCGGTGCAGTCGGGATGATGCGGCGTCGGCTCCGAGTAGTGATACCGGTAGTGGGTCCGGTGTCCCCATCATAAAGGAGCATTGTTCTATTACAGGAAGAGAAGCAACTGGTGCAAAAGGGTTGCCGACGGCTGGGGCGATAGAGAGGGAAGCAAGTTGGGAGACAGAGTGGAGGGGCGCGTCACTTCTACCATGGCCGGAGGCATGGCCGGCAGAGAGGGGCTGGGGCACTGGAGTGGCAGGAGCGAGGGTGGTTGGCGGCGGCAGCGAATTCATGAGTAGCAGCGGCATCACAGCAGTGGCAGAGACAATTGGTCCGAGGGAGCAAGAAGATAGGGAGTGGCAGTGGAAACGTGAGGGAAGGCAGGGACGACCGCAAGAGGAGGAGGGGGAGATGCGACCCCCCCCCCCCATGGCCGGCGCTAGGGAACCCTAGCGGTAGCGGCCATGGAGGGTCATGGGTAGGGTTTTTTCTCCTCCATATCTCTCATCCTCTTCCTCTTCTTTAGGGAGGAATATATAGAAAAGTTGTGTGCCTTCATTACTGCCACTAATAATAGCACGAAGATGGGCAGGCATACTGCTACTTCTCCTAAACAACAGTCGCAGCGGGGGGATTGTTACATATAGAAATCTAGTTTTCAAATGGTTAGGTTCTCTATGAGATATGGGGGTAACATAATAATTACTGTTATGCAAGTCCTTTAATTAAATGAACGCAGTGTTGGTCATCTAGGATTAGTAATGGGATGATTCTCATATATGATAGTGTCATGTAAAAAATGGTGAAAAATTGAGTATTGTGGCTTCTGCAATTTTGGAGTATATGAATTGTCTCTAGGGAAAGGTTTCTTAGCAGTAATTAAACAACCTCTAAATTGGAGTATATGAATTGTCTCTAGGGAAATGTTTCTTAGTACGTAGTAATTAAACAACCTCTAAAATTGAAGTACCCGGTGATTCAAATTGACATCTTTTTTTATAAGTATACCACAAAACATAGCTCAGATTTGGCACATATGTTGGCTTATATACCTAAGCTTCAGTCTCACTGCCACTTCATAGGATGACATGCTTAATGTGCTGCAATAGGAAATATGCAGAGCTTGGCACTTGGAACTCTTCCTTTCTGTTATAAATTTGTATGTTCAACTTCGAGAAATATCTACGGAAATGATGAAGACGTTAATGTTTCTAAACAAGGTATAGTCTGATTTTACTTCATTAAAACGATCTTTTTAGTTTTTAGAAAATAATCATGATTTCTTGCGTGCTCTTGTCATCATAAATCCTATGCCCATCCATCCGAACTCAAGAAGAGATACTAAAGAATTGGTGGTCTTCCGTCAAATCACCTTTCTAGCATCGGTCATTCATGATCTATCGCAAATAGCAAAGGTTAATCACTTAATTGTTTATAAAAGTGATCAAGTTTTCTTTTTAAAAAATAAAAAATAGTTTGTATTTTTCTTTATTTGTATTCATTACAAACTTTCCCTCGGTGATTTACTCCTAGATTCTAACCGTGTACCATGCTATCAACTCGGTAAGCATTTTACGGCAGTAACTAGTAACGTACCAGTGCATTGACCAGCTATTCTCGTAACTCCGCTGGTAACTCAGATATCAACATCTTAATTATCCTATTCCGCTCATTTGAACGAATTCATTATTCTGACCTGTATCCGAGTTAAGGGTCAATATCTGGGTTAAATTTGTTCTAACAAAAAGATAGAATAAGTTAAGTTAGATACTATCAAAACAAAATGCTCTATTTTTTAGAATATCCTACCCACGGTTAAATTAATCCCCTTAACATAACCTGCAAACAAACATGCCTTATTCCATTGATAACCCGGATATCAACGTCTTAACTGTCCTATTCCGTTTGTTTGAGCAGATACATTATTTTGACCTGTATCTGAGTTAAAAGTCAATATTCGAGTTAAACTTGTTCCAACAAAAAGACAGAATAAATTAACCCGTATACTATCAAAACAAAATGATCTTTTTTTTAGAATATCTTACCCATGGTTAAGCTAATCTCTTTAACCTAACTTGCAAATAAACATGCCCTATGAGGGGTAACATAATAAGTATAGACGAGTTTGTTTTAAGATTATGTTAAAGGGGATAGTATAATCAGGGTTAACTTATTTCAAAAGATAATTAATTTTATTTTGATCGAGAGATATTATAATAAGGATTAACTTATTCTACCTTTTTTCTCTAGCAACTTAATCAACCCTTAACTCGAATATCCATCTTAACCTGGATACTGACCAGAATATGGGATCCACAAAATCAACCTGAGGAGGATGAGTAAGGATGAAGTATCCGGTTAACCGAAGGCCATGGGGTGGAAGGGCTTACAAAACAACTCTTACCCAGAGAAAGGGAATTATCTTGTAGTCATCACTGTTGCCTACTTGCGAAAAGCATAATGGACTTGTACAGGGAAAAAACTATTCAAGATGCATATCTGCATAGCTAGAAAAAGAAACAGCCAGATTCAGATACATGAATATAGAGTGAATTACAATAAGACTTGGGTCCCTCCGAAAGTGAGAAAAGGTTCCTCTTTTCCCCAACATTTGATATAGTTTTAGCTTTCGAAGCCTCCACTCAAAATCCTTCCCCATTGGAGAATACAGCCTCCTCCGAAGGCGCTCTCGCCCTGCTATGACAACGTCCTTTCAAGAATCCATCATCTGGTATGGTTAATTTTGAAGCAAAAACCGGCTTTACATGGTCACATTACGTACGTACAGAGATTTATGCCAGTGGGACGTGTAAGTTAAGGTTCTGAGAACTTTCTACGGGCAACTATGGCTCCAGTTGGACTCGTCTCATCTAGATTGAACAAGCATGACTTTAACAATTACTGACATCGATAACACACATCCATGTCGCCCTTTCTGTTCCATATTCTGGAACCTGCAGGCAGATAGCTAGGATCGGCATCACCAAGAACCCAACGTTTCACACATCTAATCTATTTGGGGCAGGCTTCAAATCGGCACCCATATCCTCACTCAAACGCTGTGACTGGGTGCGTGTACCCACACACACACACACACAGGCTGTTGTTTCCTGAGAAGCCACAGGTACCCGAAACAGTTGACACCCAACTCTGGACAAGATGATAAAACCGTCCAACCGAAGGATAAAAAGCGCTTGCTTCCGCTTACACTCTCAGACCCCCACATGCTCACTGCCACCGATGAATGTGTGTGTGTGTGTGTGTGTGTGCGCGTGTGTGTGTGTGTGAGAGAGAGAGAGAGGGAGAGAGAGAGAGGGGGGGTCTAGGTAGCAGTGTTAGCAGTGGCAGTGTGCTTCTTCTCTCTCACTTTTATTTTGATTTCAGACAGTCACCACGTGCACTGCTGCAAGGACAGTTTCACGGGGTCAGTCTGTACGCCATTCAACACTCCCCACCCCCCAACCCCCCAATCCGGCTATGACCCGACCGGATTTCCAAGGGTGGGGCTCCACTTACCCACCTGACGTTTGTACCTCCACCCGCACCCGACCCCCCCCCCCACCGCACTACAAAGGACACAGCTCCAACACAATAATATAGCAGTACTGTTTCCCCTCCCCCTGTGACTGACTTGTGGGTGAGGGTTAATCCTTTTTCCCCTTTCCTTGAGCCATTGCGTGCTTTGGTGTGCATTCCGTTGTCTTCGGGGTGTTTAAAGTTGAGAACTGTCCACTTCAAATGGTGCTCCATGCAAGGCTCTCATGCGATTCAGAGTCTGGCATCAATCCCACATGCACAGTGCTTGGCACACAACGGCTGACACGATACAAATGTCAACTTTTGATTGAACACAGCCACGTACTCTGCATGTTTTAGAGTCTCTAATTCGTAAAGGGGGAGGAAGAGTCTGCACAAAGGAAAAACATAGGGCCTAGAGCAATTAACTTCATCAGCGAGCTTAATTACTTGCATGGGATTTGATATACTAAAACTTCTGTTTAGGTGGCCTATATAATTAACCCCTGGACAAAATGTCACTCTCGATGGGGAAAAAACATATATAACTGCCGAACATTTATAATCTGCTAACCTTATGCTACGTCTACTAAACTAGATGTGGTTGAAGTAGCTCCAGGTATCCAAGACATGGTCGTCTATGCATATTGATTTCTTTGATGGCCACGTCTCATAATTGAAATGTGATCTCGAGTTCTTCGCGAGGGCAGCAGCTAGTTGATTTCCCCGTCGACACCCGCAATTAACTAATCCTTCACAATCACTGATGACCGAGTCCATGCATCTTCATATTCCTATCATCTCTGTTAGATGTTGAAGCAAACTAATTGGAAAATACAATGAAAAGTTCTCATTATATATAGTTATTCATTCGACTGCGTATACCCGGGGCATAAGCTGCAAACTTATGGCCTAGTGGGACAATTAAGTACCAGGTAAAGTTCCCTTCATGAGGCAAGAAATTCAAGTTTCCCTAATTAATATAGATGGGGGGGGGGGCTAGCTAGCTAGAGACACTCCATGTAGTGGACATGGGGAAAGAGGCAAAGAGAATTCAAATATTGTCGTGTTCCAATATAAAGCTCAGTACGTAGGGAATGGCTTAATTCTGATGAATCCAAGTACTTACAACCAGATGCGTCTTCGAGGGGGCATGTATATATATATATATATATATCTTGCTGGCTGTGTCATGCAGATCTAGCATCATTTGAAGAGAGAACTGCCGCAAGTTCTTATTGCTCGGGCATCACTAATCATGCTTCAAACAGTACTTAATTCAATTTGTTAGTGTCAAAGTTGAGAAAAATGTTTGGTAATTACATATGGGAACAGCTGTCAACAGATCCAAGTGACTGGATGTTGGCATACCCAACTGTTATCTGTAAGGGGCAAATGCTCAACTTTGAACACCAAACGTTCTTATGGGCACTTGTAGACCCACACCATCAATCAGCTAGATGCGAGAGCACTTGGTTATGAAAAGGAGGACTTTATATGTGAGGAGAACTAAACAACTTCATGATTATTTTAGGGACAAGGCAGCTAGGATTGTTCGTCGATTGCGTTATAAGTGATGAAAACAGAACTCGTACGTACGTATATACTTCTAGTTTGAATCTGAAGAACTTTAACTTAATTATTCGGGGTCCATCTTAAAGAATTAAGGGAAAAAGAAAACTTCGGTGCTCTAAAGTAAAACCGGAAGAGGATGCGAGGGCAACCCTCTACTTCAAATTGTTGGTCTAGATTCTGAGAAAACATGCACCTCCTGTTGTTAACAGACTGGAAAGGCACAACGTCAACATCATCTCTCTTTAGAAAGTAACAAGCGATCCTACGCATGAGATGGAAATATTAGAAAACTCCAGAAGCGTAAAGGGAACGGTAAGATCATCAAGGTTACGACTATCCGGAAGGGTAAAGGAGAAGAAGGCAACCCGTGAAACGAGGTCGTTTCCAACTTTGAGCAACACTCCTGTACATATGCAGGTGATTGGAACATAGGACATCTCTCCAGCAGCTGGAACTTTCGGTTGAAAAATATTGTTTTTTTGGGGGGGAAATATGATTTAAGAACCTTGAAGGATTCCTGAAATCACATAAACTGAGGAAACCACTAATGCAGAAATTCAGTTTCAGTGATGATTTCAAGCATAATCTGTCTGGTTCATTGCATGGAAACTGTCCATTCTACAACATGCATGGTTTAAATACAGTACGAAAAGATCGTGATCTTTTTATTAATTGAACCTGCTGTCTTAATAGCAGTAAACTTAAATATTACCGTCAAAACCCGAAATATTTGGAACCCAAAGGCGCATCTTTTCACGCTGTTTGTTTTGATGTAATTATTTATTGAAACTAGCATACTTTTGAAATTTAAAATAAAACATTAAGATATTTTGTTGATTTATTGTGATTTTTCAACTCATTTTTTCTCCTGTTTTTGTTTTTACGGTCTGCAGTCTAAAACAAAGAACCTTGGTGTCACATGGGCCATGTAATTTCATTCGCACAATTTTATATTCAAATAAATAACTAAAAAATATTATAAAATAAAATAACTACATAGTTTTACCATGAAACGAACAAACCCTTGTGTCAAACGTTTTGTTGCCCATACAAATACATTGATAAAAATTATCGGTATATTATCTTTCTTTCTGCTTCCGCATCGATCACCACCTGATTTTCTGATCTCCTTGAATGATTTGTCACATGTACATTTTCTAATTAAAATGTGTGTGTGTGTGTGCGTGTGTGTGTGTGTGTGTGAGAGAGAGAGAGAGAGAGAGAGAGAGGCCGTGGCCTTTCTCAGATCTGCCTACATCTTCCTCGAGATCAACCCCCCACCTATGGATGTTGCTCTTTGACCCTTCATGCATCTCCCCCTTCTTCTTTAACGCAACTCCCTCAAAAGAAGGTATCACATAAGAGAGGCATTTACTAGCATCTCCCAGTGGATGGTTTCGTCAGCTTGTAGATCACACACCTTTCTAAAGCTTCTTTAACTTGTGTGAGGTCACAGTTTTTCGTATGCGGGGGACAGTGATGTCAAATTGATGTTATAAATATCATCACAGGCAAGATACTTTGTACAAAAGGAAAACCAATGCGCACTGTGGTGAGGTTATCTGTCCATTCAACACTGTCTCTCCTTTAATTCCTATGTAGTGTTTCTTGTGGGTTTTTCTGCAGGTGAGTGCTCACATATCCGTCCAATGGAGGTGGGACTCTCCCACATGCCTATAAAATTATGCGGGCACAGGTTTAAGATCAGGCAGCTCAGTTATTTGTTTTCTTTTAATGAATAAACTCCTCTCCCAGAAATTGTACCGGGTTTCGGATACATGGCTCGTGCTTGGTCGAGGTGCCGATGACTGATCAGTTACTTGGTTACCATCACTCAGCGTTTCCATTTCACCTCCCAAAGGGCAAAAAAAAAAGCAAAAAGAAAACACTTAATTATTGTAAACTCATGCATGTTGTGCTACAACTTTTATTTGGGTGGATAAAAACAATTAATTAAGGTTGTCATAAACAAATTTACTTGAGCTTGTCATAAAGTCAAAATCAAGTACTGATTTTTATAAGTTACATCCAAACATAACTTTAACACCTGTTTTGAACCCTAATTAAACATCATCCTGGCTTGTAACTGCATGCGTTAATTGCGTTTCCTAGCTATGCTATTTCACCGGCCCGTGGTCCTTTCTTGGGGGGAGAGGGAGGCAAATGTTGAGGTCGTGGACGCCATATATAAAATCAAGTACTGATTAGAATAATAAATAAGTGAAAAACCAAAGGTACGTACGTAACTGCGGGTCCACGTCCACTTTCATTAGAATTTGCTTCTCTTTATTATATATATATATATATATATATCCTTCATTTTCTCCATGACTCCCCCACCCCACCCCCAAGCTCCTTTTCCTATTTCTGATATCAATGTGTCCTTTAAGCTGTCCCACCTATACCAAATAAAATATAATGGCTATCATATAGGGTGGGTGTGAATGCTTTTGGAAGTTAGCTATGCATCGGATTCTACCATTTTCATGTGACTTGTTTTACTCTCTCTCTCTCTCTCTCCGCTCCCAACCCCAGGACACACACATGAAGGAGTCCATGTCGAGGGGTCTATTCACCAAAGTGTATCAAAAGCACGCCTAAGTTCACGGTTAGGGTGCAAATTTTCAAGGCCCCATCTATCATGTTACGGGTGACCCTGATACCACGTATTGCCAAAGGAGAGGTACGTCTAATTAACAAGTAGACGGCTGTGCACGTCTCACGTTACTATTCACAGAAAAGAGACAAGTGCTCTAGGCGCGTTGTTCCATCGCTGTGTTAGGGCCCATCGCCAGCATGAAGCATTGCTGCCCATGCTTCCCCACTTCCGTTTGTACTTCCAACACACAGCACACACATGGATCAGTTAATCAATGAACCTTAATTTCCATTAACTAGGTCTCAAAATGGAAGGGAAAATAAAAGGGTCGGTCACTGGAGCATCAATCATCCTCAAAATATATGTCCTCTAGCTGCGTCATTTTGGTTCAATACTTCTCGATCGATCAGTTGATGCACTTAAGCTACTAATTAACGACTAGTCTTTCCTACTGCGCGTGATGCATGCCAAAAAAAATTAAGTCGAGTAATACTTAGTGCATCCACTGCATTAATTACACGTGATAATAATTATTAATTTTTTTAATTTTTTTGAGTGACTCTCACCTTAAATTTGTTTGGCCCCATGTCACGTCATCAAGTGACATGATACGAGAGTCAAATAAAAATAAAAATTGAGTTCTGTAAATAGTGAAAAATATTATTTTTCATTATTTATAGAGTGATATTTTTTTATTTGACCCTCGTGTCACGTCAATTTGATGATATGACATGAGGGTCAAATAAATTTGAAACGCGAGTCGCTAAAAAAAATTAAAAAAATATTAAGTGTCATACTAATTATATCGATGGAGATAATTAATATATTGAGTGCACTAAGTATTACTCTTATAATTCACATTTTTATCAATGTTTCACGTAGGATTTAACTAGCGAGCTCAACTCTTCGAAGGAGATTTATACAAAATAACTAATTAAAGGGGCATAAAATATAGTTTCGGCCTTTTTTTGCTGTTAATTTGTGTCCCTTTCTATATATGTCTTTGAAATTTGATGTAATCCAAAGTTATATATATATATATATATATATATATATATATATATATATATATATATATATATATATATAACTTAATTTGCCATCCTTTATGATGAGCAACAACAAATATTAGCATTCGAAGTTCAGGGATCAGATCATTTATGGGCAACAAATATTAGCATCTTGAAGGAATTAGTCATAACATTTGAATGCCATTTATTTTCTTGGTAATTAAAGGAAAATTCACATTGACAACTATATTAATCTATATTTCTTTTCGCTGCAAGTTATAGTATCTTGCATGGGATCACTGTGTACGGACGTGTGTCAAGGTGTCTAAATCTTGTGGTGCCACGTCAGCGTGATGACTAGAGTGCATCCAGTGGCGGTGAATGGTAAGACGGCAGCATTCCGTGCCATTTCGCTGCTATGTACACTCCGCGCGTGGTCTGGATTAGCGTGATCGTGCACTGATAAACCAACACTTGAATTTATGGTTTCGTAAGCGTGCGTGTCATGGTACGTTGACGTGCTCTTGCCCCGGGGTAAAACGTCAAAATATTGTAAAACATTAATTTTAAAAATCTAAAAAAATAGAGAAAATTACCTAATTCTGTGAAATTATCTTTATATCCCAATATTTATCATATTTATTGTAATACTCAAAAAATTCTTTAAAAAAGTCATTGTGTCCATATCTTTAAAACTCCTTAAAATAAAAAAGTATCTCTTTACCCATGTGGAAGGGCATAATGACTATTTTCTTAGGGCCGCTTTGTTTCCGAGGTGGGGTGACTTATTCGGCCCCCACCGCCCGAATAAATCACTCCACCTCAGTTAGGGGGACGTGTGTGAGAAAAAATTATGGGATCCACAGTTTTCTCTCATATCGATTTATTATTCCCCCGTCTTATCGTAACCTGAAAATAAAGAGGGCCAAAAAATTTTAGAGATATTACAGTAAATATGATAAAGATATAGATATAGAAATAATTTTAAAAGATTTAAAGACTATATATATAAGTAACCCCCCCCCCAAAAAAAAACCCTAACCTCTTGATTCTTAAATGGCTAGCTTTAAAACTTTTTGGATCTTAGTTTTTGGTAGGTGTAAAATCAGATAAAAGCTTATATATTTTGAAACCAGCAATATATGCCACCCAAAATATTAATAAAATACACTAAAAAACTCATAGGACTCTAAACAATAAAACAACGCCTAACAATATTGTTTTCTAGTATGTTACAGCATAGCAATCAACCCCCATAGTAATAATTTTTCCAATTTAATTTTGTACGTCCTATTATGATTCTAAATATATAGATAGCCGTGATAGATAATTTACCCGAGTTAAGTTAGTGAAAATTTGATTGGTTGAGAAGGTGGGGGATAAGTGGCTGCAGGTCAATTAGTAGCGGTTGAATTCATATACATTATTCAAAATATTTTTTGTTAAATAAAAATTTAAGAGAAGATGAAATATTCCAAGTCGACCATGATCAACTAATTAAAAAACAGTCCAAAAGTCGAATAGCTTATCTCGAACAGGTATTTTTGTCGCTTTCATGTATCACGTTGCCAAACAAAGACTGATGGAAGTGCTAGAATCTAAGCTTTACTATGGACATGGCTTTATAAATGACAGAATTATTGAGCCTCTGATTGATGCAGTCCGTACGACAGTCAAATCGATGGAGATGTTCAGCGTAAAATTTAATAAAATAAGAGAGGAAAGCTACATGCAATTTTACGCAGAGCTTTCGGTAATAGAGGTCGCGGTGAGATGTCTTCAGTCCCAAAGTCATTTGTTCTTCTCTTTTGTTTCGAATCGAATGGTAAATGTTCTTGTTTAGAAAGTTGTGATAAGTCAATTATATCGATTAAAAATAAGAATTCAAATTCGAGAAAAGTCTCGACATTTCTTCCCAAGGAGGGTGAAACTCGTCGGACTCATTGCGGCCCATCAGTAACCGGCCCGCGTCGGCCCCGTGCGTTTTGATCAACGCGAAACGACTGACACTCCAAAAGCGGAAAGCCCAATGAGGGCATATTGAAGACTCGCCATTCCCAAGAAGCCTTAATTCGAGTGTCATGGACGCCGAACGCCTCTCCAATAACCGAACGGCTTTCCTGCCGTTACAGGCCACGTCTTTGGCGGTGACTAGATCCACGCCATGATCCTCACCTCGAGACCATGCTTTCGAGTTGAGCAGGAGCACTACAGGAAACTCCTCCCACGATCAAATTAAGGGGAGTGTTATCCCACGACTCACGCTTTTCCCCATTAAGGAACGGGCGCCATCCCCTGGACGACCTATAAATAGGTTGCCAAACTTACAAAGGGGGATAGATATACACAGAGAGATATACGACCACGGACATAAACCCTCACAGAGACGCCCCCACACGGGGACAACCAGAGTTCCCGACCCTGTGAGTGAACCAGACGTACCTAGAGAAAGAGACAAGCTTATGAGCACTTCTTCCACGTGGCGAGCACTTGCCGGGCACAGCGAGCTCTCCGAGGAATCAAGCACTGTCCACAGGCTTGCTCGCTCTACTCTCTCTCTCTCTCTCTCTCTCTCTCAATCTCTTGTGATTCTTCTATTTGACTTAGCTCTAACTTAAGTATTGGAGGGTTGTCTCCTGAGATAACGCCCAGGGCTCCTTCTGACGTCGTTTTTCTAGTGATTGTAGACTTCCAAACAGATGGCTGGATATCCTTCCCCGATCAAATAAATCTTAAAAGTGTGGTACGATGAATATGAACTATTTTCCTGTCTCTACACTTCCCGTGTGCATATGTTAGGAAGTCTAGTTAATTTAACTACTTAATGAGATTTTTCACTTTGAGAAACATTTGATTTCATGTTGTGCTATATGTTGAAATCTCAAAACTGTGCTTTTGAGATTATTGGAACTTGGGCATTAGTCCCACATTGATTTTGGGGTTGAGATTTCTATATATATGGCCATGAATATGTGAATCTCAACATCGTGATTTTGAGATTTCAACGTGATATCAAAATATAATCTTGGGCCAAACCTATACCTTTCCACCTCCACCCAATTAATCTTATATGATTCTTAACACGGCGATTTTGAGATTTCTACTATTTACTTCAAGTATGGATATATCTTTGATCATTAAGAAATAGAGTGCTTGATTGCCGATCTTCTCACCATTGTTTCTCTTCTATTCTTCTAGTTTTTATTATCCTGCTTACTCTGCGACCTCACACAACCATGCATGCAAAGATTGCATTATCCTTCCACTCCTCAACTCTCATTATGTTTTAGAGCAGTATTACCGCACCACACTTAATTATTACTATTTGTTTCACTGCACGTTCAAGACTATGTAATCACCATAAAAGTATATGAGACTTCGTTTTAGCACTCTCAGATTTATCTTTTGTTGACTATATATTCTCATCTAATACTCAGAATAGATGACAACAGTGAAAATAGGGGGGGGGGAAGTTGAAAAATAGCTAGCTATAGGGGTACTGTAGTATTACTGAGAGCTTCAGAAAGAGCTGTATGCTTGCCCTTATCCACATGCATCTAAACGCCAGTGATCTGTTTTTTTTCAATTTCAGTTGAAAATAGACAAGTTCCCTTGTCTTGCGCCCCCACCATGAAAAATACCTCTTTAGACGTGTCGAATGTTGATTAGTTGGTAATATTGCCCTTGATACAAATGCGTAAATCCTCTGCCATCGACGGTGGGCTGAACCCAACTGATCTATCGGAGGCGTGTCGAAGTACTGATGCCTTGCTAATGGAGGACTATGACACCCACTCTTTTTCCGGGGTTCGATACAAACCCGTCTTCTTCGATGATAACTGATTAGACAACGACTCCTCCTTGTCTAGATGCTGTGAGTTATACAGATCTTCGATTTTCAGAACTAGGTTTCCTGCCAAATATATTGAGCTCTCCAATGGTACTGGGTGTTCCTGTGTGCATGACTTTATACATATATATATATATATATATATATATATATATATATATATATATATATATATATGTGTGTGTGTGTGTGTGTGTGTGTGTGTGTGTGTGTGTGTGTGTGTGTGTGTGTGTATATATATATATTTATCACTAATTCGTGGTTTTGGAATTCTGGGATTGCAGTGAAAATTCCACCTCTCATGAAGTCTTTGTTGTCTCACCACCTCCACATTAGACGGCTTCGAGACGTGAGAAGTGTACTGAGCTTCGCTTTTCTCCAGGAATACGGGGGGAACAGAAATCTTGGGCTGGCCGAGCCTTTCGTTGCCCGCTGCCCGGGTTTTCATATGAGCAAGAGCAGTCCTCCTTTTTCCCACAGACAACCATCCCATTCTTGCAAACTAAGAAAGCATGCAATTTTAAGGAGAAGATGAAGAGAATAAGGATTTAACTAGCTAGTTTGGTTTACGAGATCATAGAGGAGGGAGAGAAGGAAGGTACATATGGTAGCCGGTGAATATCTTCAATTCAAATGGGGGGATATATACATACCGAGTTTTCCTGCTCCCAAACTGTTCAATGAAGCCTAAACTTTTCACATTTTCCGAGACGTACGCACATTGGTGTCCTCCTATATATCAGTAGGCACACATCAAGAACGCCTTTAACTGATTGCTCCAACCAAAAGATTTTTTACGTCACTATAGTTGCATGTGAGTCAGCAAGATTCTTTCTTTCTACGCACCGCATGCATCTAGACGTTCTTAATTATGGCCATATATTAGGGTAGATCCATGCCACCAGTTTTACTCATCTCACTCAGCGCAATTACATGCGACGTGATTAACGACACCGATCGATATTGCCTCAGAAATAGCCTATCAATTATTTAGAAATCAACCCCTGGATCGCTGATCATCATTCAGTAGTTTTCTTCTCTTATATGAAGAAGCAAAGGGCAACAAATATATTTTTACAAAACTTAAACAAAGATTATACTTGTCCTGATCATAGGCCAAAAAAAGACACTAAGAACAGTATTCTACCTGGTCTTTTCTTTGAGTCCTGGTCTACATATATACCCTTTTGTTCTTTGCGACCTGAGCCATGGAATTTTTCTAATGTGTATCCCCAAATTAACTTTATTATATTCTATCCGACCCATTTGCGAAGATACATGGCCAGACCTGAAAGAGAGGCAAGCAAACTGAACCTCGGCTGACCAAAC
The DNA here is from genome assembly GCA_022559845.1 of Amorphophallus konjac. Classification (NCBI taxonomy): domain Eukaryota; kingdom Viridiplantae; phylum Streptophyta; class Magnoliopsida; order Alismatales; family Araceae; genus Amorphophallus; species Amorphophallus konjac. The sequence continues at coordinate 29,417,321 of CM040127.1, forward strand.
TGGAATTACTGAATGGGCCAAAGACCTTACATGGGACTCATTCTCACATGAGGACAAGTTCCTATTTCTGTGAATAGAAGGGATACATATCATTCTCCGAGACACATCTAGATCTGTGTTAATAATATTGTTGAGAAAATAATTTTTTTTAAAAAAAAAGTCATGACCAGCTGAGCTTCAAATTAATTTTCCCACTTGAAGAGGGGCCGGCCCGGCCAGGGGGACCCTCTAGCTAGGCTCAAAACGGGGAAAGGACAAAGAAATCAAAAAAGGAATTTACCTCAGGGTAATTTAGCCCTTTCAGAACGGTTGTAGCATTGATTGCAATCCAAGGGTTATTCCCACATATATGGATATTTCTTTTTAGTACTCTACATAATTCCTCCCTGTCAACATCAGCCCACAACCTACTGTCATCTTCTTTGCATTTTCCACAAAAGCCCTAACTGTGCATCCTATATTCTCCCACCCACAGATAAAAACCAGAAATTTCAGTATCACCATTTCCCCCCCTCCACAGCCACCCATCACCCTCTGGAGTCTGGACCTCTCTCCGGAACAAGAGCATGAAATCTAGCCGGCTCAGGATCTTGCAAGTGCTCACTGCAGGAAGCCGTCAGCTCCGAGGCTGAGGAGACTGAGTAAGTATCCACATTCTTCTCCTGCAATTTCCACACCTCCTGTATCTTGCCTCCATCCCCGGCCCCCTTTCATCTGCACATAAGAACCCTAGGTAGTCCACCGCCCATCTCTCTCTCTCTCTCTCTCTCTCAACCCATCTGCCCATCGATCTGTCAATCTCTATCCATTTAAAGCCATTTCTGCCTGCCATGACTACAGCTTCTTCGGAAGTCTGATCCTCAGCAGCATCTAGCATCGAACAGGAGATCCTTATCATCATCTTAATCACCATTTGCTCCACCAGTAGCCGCAGCAAAAGAAAATTGAAGAATAATTACAAGGTATGTCAACTCTCTCTCTATCTCTCTCCCTCGCATCATGCTAGCTCTTGATGGCCCCTTTGTATAAACCTCTTCATGGCCATGACCAAGAAGACGAGAGAGAGAGCAAAAAAAGCTGGCTAGGGGAGGTGGTCATAAACAAAGAGGGAGACCCAGCAGCTAGCAACTTGCTAAATAATAATAGATAATCGTCATCATTCATCATTGTCACCACCACCAACTTCTTATTTCAGAAACAAGGGTAATAAGATCATCGCCAGGATCATCAACAATTACCCATCTGTACTGCCGCTGCTGCTAGCTGCTTCTACATCGAGCAAGCCCCAAATATTATGGCCAGGGAGTGGTAAGAAGAATAGTTATAGTAACACCAGAAGGAGTAGAACAAGGGAGCAACCAAGCAAGCGAGAGAGGGAAGAGGAGATATATAAGGAGATCTATGGATACCAATCCGGATAGCCCACCATCGGACACCAGCCCGAACGCGTCCTCGTCTGCCGGCGGAGGAGTCGGGGGGACCTCCCCCTCGTCGTCGGCGCCGTCGCCCAGCCGTTACGAGGCCCAGAAGAGGCGCGACTGGAACACCTTCGGGCAGTACCTGAAGAACCACCGGCCGCCGCTGTCGCTGTCGCGGTGCAGCGGCGCCCACGTGCTGGAGTTCCTGCGCTACCTGGACCAGTTCGGCAAGACCAAGGTCCACACCCAGATGTGCCCCTTCTTCGGCCATCCCAACCCCCCCGCCCCGTGCCCGTGCCCCCTCCGCCAGGCCTGGGGCAGCCTCGACGCCCTCATCGGCCGCCTCCGGGCCGCCTACGAGGAGAACGGGGGCAAGCCGGAGGCCAACCCCTTCGGCGCCCGGGCCGTCCGGCTTTACCTGAGGGAGGTGCGCGAGCTGCAAGCCAAGGCGAGGGGCATTAGCTACGAGAAGAAGAAGCGCAAGAAGCCGTCCAAAGGCGGTGGCGGCAGCCTGCAGGATCACCAGCCGCAGGCCTCCTCGTCCTCCGCCGGTGCAACTTGAGTCCGGCAGCATGCCGGCCGGGTAAGGGTGCACCGACGTCGCCGAAGACGCTGGAACATAATTCTTGCCAGCCATCTTGAGGAAGACGCCAGTTGAGCTCGCTATCTTCTGCGTCAGTATCATCCAAATACTACTACTATGGCTACTACTACCGCATGCTACTACTATCACAACTGCAACTGCCGCTGCTTTCTTCTCCCTTCTCTTGCTCTACCATTATTCTCCCGCTTCTCCCGGTTGACAGGTGAGAGGACGGGAAGCATATGATATGGATGGTAGCTTTTCTTGTGTCGAGTTCTAGGATACTATAACTTATGCTGCGTCTCCTTTTTATTTGTTTAATTTCCCTGTGCTTTGATTGAACCCATGTCGACGTTTCACATTTGCTGTTGTTGATGCTCTTGTTGTTGTTGCTGCTGCTGCTGCTGTTGTTAAGCAACTTATATTTAGTTTCTCTTCTGTTTCTACCTACTGATACAAGTAGATGCTGCCGTTCTTGTAGTCAAAACATATTTATATGTTGCGGGTCGGCACTAGCAGTAGTACGTATAACAGTGTTCATGTCATGGAAGATGCTTGCACAGTAGTGTGAAATAACAGTTGTGACCATGGCAGGAGTTGATAGTATCTATTAATTATCTGTACGTAGTAGTCCTCATGAATTAGGCTTCTTGATTCAGTGGGTGTGTTAGTAGTGGTTAATGTATTTCCTTGTGGGTGCTAATGGTGTTAATGGAAGTGGAATGTACCGGTAGTGTTGCTCTGTAAATTCATTTCCCGAAGATGTACCGGAAAATAAGCTCATCGATCCATGGACAAAAGTATACATGGGCATAGAGTCTGATAAGTTTCCATCCTTTTGCTTTCCCTTTATGTGGTCTCAAATCAGAAAAAAAAGGCGTCAGAAGATTTTCCGTGTCAGCTCATTATTGTTCCCTTCAGTCATCAAACGGGAAGTGGTCGTTTGTGCATCAAGTCCATGAATCGGTAGTCAGGTGCCTTCCCCTCCTGTTTGCTTTTCGTTTGTTGCTTTCTCCCTTGGTTCTGATTCACTCCGAGCTTTAGGCTTTCCCTTGAGTTGGATTCTTTACTTCTTATGGAATTATGGAGAGAGGCCTCTCCCAGAGAATATCTTAGAAGTTGACCTTTCGCTACCTCTCTCTCTCTCTCTCTCTCTCTCTCTGATGTATTTCTGAGGTTCTGCAAGGCAGGTCTCGTTAAAGGAAGGGGGAAAGGAAGAACCCCACCAGCTCTCCAGTGAAGTCTGTCTTATCAGAGGTCCTCTAACTATGTCATCTCCTTGGAAAAGAAGGAAATATCTGGAAACTCACGGAGTTCTACCGCGGCCCTCCTCATTTCCAAGAAGACAGGAGAAGTTCGCTTATCCTCTTCTCTGGTCCATGAATTCTAGACTATATTTGTCTGAATTCCATTTTTACCCCGTTAGTGCCTTACAGACATGTGAGCTAAAAATAGAGAGAGAGAGAGAAACGGAGCCAAGAAAGCCTCAATAGTATAAACCTCAGAACGAAGAAATGACTCCAGGGTTTTATAAAATGGATGAAGCCACAGTTGTGATTCTAGAACGCAAAAAGGATTAATCCTGTGCTTTCCCATATAGGTGCTCCGATGTACAGCACCTCAGAGAAGTATACGTGATCATGAGATTTGATAGGGTGTTAAATTTCACAATTAGGTAGTCCCACAACACTTTTTTTTTGCAGAAATCATGCTTCAGTGATTCCTGTGATGGGCTAATTCTGGGCTACCCTTCGGCGATTGATATATTGCCGGAAATTTTACACATTTCTTCCGTGTCGTCTCCACATGGGCATCTACTTGATTCATGTGGTTTATTTCTCTTGGTTGTGGGCGAGGAAGAAAAGGATATTGAATGGAATGGTCGTGGGATCACTATAGCGAAGTTGACTGATCGAGGCCATACCATCACCATAAATACGACCTCTCTGCTATAATCTTCTCCTTGCAAAAGATATAAAATTATGTAGATGTGTCATCACGAACACCATGCAAGTGAACCTGGAACCGTCAAACAATTAAGACGGCGATGCAACAGTCACAGACCGTACTTCTTCTGCCTGTTCCACAATAATGTATTATTTTCGTTTTCTCTTCAGTTTTATTAGCATCAGCACACAAGTTAATGCTGCCTTGAGTTGAAGCCTTGGCAGCATTGGAAAGATATATGGGTTTTAAGGCATGATCTTTTATCCTATTTATTGTAACCAGTACATCTGCCGACATGGAGACAATGAACTTAATGAATCAATTTATTGTAGATTCCTTTTTCCACTTTAGAATATAGCTAGAACAGATTCTATAAACGAACAATAAATTTAAAGTATATGTATCTTCAACGCCCGGACATGATCTTTCTCGTGTCACCTTGTCTTCTGGTACGTACACCACTAAATATTCGACATGAACGAGATTATAACTTATTAATGTTTCTAAATTTATCATTATGAATCATGTATATGCAGATGCAACTTTCTAAGAAAATGCACATGCATATACAATAACAGGAGTTTTGGTCGTTTGATAGGCAAAAATCGAGTTTGATGGGATCATCAATTACATTTACATCTTATTGTTGCACAACGTGGAATTGAGTTATATTCTTTGTTCTGCTATTTTTTCTCACCAACATGTCACTGCTATCATAATTTGCCAATGTTTTGCTCTTTCTTTTGTCTTAATTTTTTCTCATTCAATCCGTAAGGCTAGTACACTTTCCAAGCTTATAACTAAATTATGGAGCTCCGATGGTTGACCCATTCAATCAATGAAGAGGGACAAATTTTGTTCGGTTAAACCTCTGCCAAAAGGAATAGACCATGTATGGGAAATCCGACATTATCTTTCTATATTAGATAATCTGGGGTTCCGTTGGATTTAGAACCATATGTACATTGTGGATGCATACCTTTGGGATTTCTAATACAATTGTGAGCTGGTCCCTCAGCCGCCAGCACCAAGGCACCTCCTGTAGATCAAGTGGTTGCTCCTCTGGAGCATCTAATAAGTTTCCTTCTTCAGACTGAAACATTTCCAGATCTTAAATGGTTTATATAGAATATTCTATCATCAAAGCAAGAGGACCAAACAACTCAAAAGGAAGTCTTCGGATTATTCTCTTTCACATCCTCCAGCAAATCTAGATACCAGGGAATTTGGCTGTGAAGGCTGCTCCGAACGGGTAACGTTTGCCACCCATTGATCTACTTTCGATGAACTGAACCCCCAGAGAGTAGGAGATTGACTATTTCCCTCCACAATTAAAGACAATACATCCAATTAATTGACTCATCAAGATATACTCGCCAACCTGTGCCAGAGTCAGCTCTCCTTCTCACTAGAATAGCAGTCTGTTTAGCATATATAGGACTTTGAAGCATACACAATAGTGGCACAAGAGAATGTGATGATTGTCCCACTTCTACAAATAACCTTGAGAAAACAATAAGTACCATCGGAGGCAAGGCTGAAATGAGGGCCGGGCTTTATCCAATTCATCTGCATCTATAAAAATTTCTATCAAATGACGACATGCATTTCATATATGTTTTAAATGCAAACAACGGTTCTTACATTAATACCTGTATCTGCATATGCATACTCAAATGTGGATTATCATAATCACATACGTCAGAAATTTTATTTGTTGATTTTTTTAGTAAATAGATGCAAAATAATCCTCGGGTAGGATTTTTATTCCTACATGTCTCAAGGGCCATCCATTTTACCTCCAGGATTATCGCATATGGTTTTAAGGGGAATAAACCCAATCCTACCTGATTACGTAAAGCTGCCTTTTGAGAAGGGAATTTGCAATATATAATATGAACTGTCTTAAGTGCGACTAAAAGAAATCCAGGCCAGTTTTTAAGTTGCTTTTACTAAAGATGTTTATATATGGTATCTGATTTATATATATATATGGTTAATTGTTTTCTTTCTTACAAATACAGGTCAGTTTTTGAAATCGATGACTATTTGATCCATTGTGCTCTATTGTCCCTATTTAGATAGCCATACACCATTCTTCATTTTGAGACTTCGTTATTTATGTTGATCCTCATTTCTATTTTCAGACTATTTGTTTTCGTTTCTTGCAATTTGGGGGTCCCGGGGGTAATCTTTTTTATCAGTATGTATGTTTATCTTGGTGCCCATCAGCTGTGCTCATAAGCCATTAATTTCCTATGTAAAATGCATGTAATATATAACATAAACAAGGTAATAAATTAATCTTCTGCAATGTCACCACCAATAGCTTGACACATAAGTAAATTTTAGATAATGCATGTGATTGAGGCAAGCTAGAAATTAAGACATAAAATCATTCATGCCTAAGCCAAAGGGACTTGCAGTCTGTCAAATTAGCTAGCAATTTCCCCTGTCCAAAGGTAACTCTACTTTGGATTTAAGACTTAAGTTCGTTGCTCCCAGTAGGAGGGCAATCAGATGCAATAATGAGAGCATAATTAAGGGTAATTGGGGAATGGAAGGGCCATAGCTAGTGATCGCGTTCTTTCCTTTTCCCCCTATTTTTCTGAATGATAGCTGATGCCTAGTTTCCCATATTCTTAACTACTTGACATCCGTAGCTACATGTTTTTGACTTTTAGAACGAGTTTTGAAGGGAAAAAAGTGTCAAAAAGTAATGGTCCCTTAAGCGCACAATCACTTACCAAGACCAGAGCGCGCAAGTAAGTATGAATTTGCACAACTCCTATAAATCAGCAAACTGTACCTTGTCTGATGCGGTGACTTGTATAGAGGACCAGGACATGTGGAGTTCACTCCTCTGAAATCATGGGATTGAAACCGTGGGCAATGCCAATAAAGGGAGGCCAGATATCTACCAAACGTTGATCTTTTGTATAAAAAATGGTGCTGAGAACATGTGTCAGTAAGATCCATAACTTGAATCATTTATCTAAAAACCTAAACATCACTGAATAAAACAACTATCAAAGACAAAATGTGATTTTTGTTAATTTGTTGCTTCCAATCTAGCTAGAATTCTAGATTCAGGTTTGCTGGATCGGTGTGGCATTGCCTGTACTGATCGTGCCAGATCATATCTGGACGATACTGACACTGTGGCATGCACGCGATCCAGTATCGGGTGGGGAGAAGAAGAAAGAGGGAGGGCTGACATGGTCCGGCGGCACGGGGGAAGGTGGGGAGGTGCAAGGAAACACCGGAGTACGTAGGGGATCGCCGGAGGAGAGGGCCATGGCGACTACTGCCCGAGTCCGCTGAGATCCCACCCTGCCCTTTTGCTTTAACACGGTTGTGGCACGGGTCATGCCAGATCGTGCTACTTGGAAATCAGTGCCCCTAAGACTGGTGGGACGGCAAACCTTGTTATAGATAAAAGAAATGCTTATTACCCGTGCATGAAGGTAAGTTTATTACTCGTCCTATCTCTTATTGGACCACATATATAGTGTGTGGGCCCCTCTTTTTGTCAGTTTTGCACGTATGAGATTTTTAATGCTATAAGGGTGACAAATAACTATTTAAAGGTGAAAATGACTATGTAAGGGTGACAAATAGCTATGTAAGAGTGAGAAATAGTTAACTCCTGTCAGTTTTTGCGTATTCCCGAGCCGACGAATGAGACTCTTAATGCTATTTAAGGGTGACAAATAGTTGTCTAAGGGTGACAAATAGCTATGTAAGGGTGATAAATAGTTAACTCATGGCAGTTTTCTCGCACATTCTAGAGGCGACGAATGAGACTTCTAATGTTATTAATTAAGGGTGACAAATAACTATCAAATGGTGAAAAATAATTATCTAAAGAAGATAAATACATGACTAAGGGTGACAAATACATGAAAGTGTACGTAAGCATTTAAGAAGCATTTAAAGAAATTAATAGGTGACACTCGCGTGCTAATGACATGGACCAATATTAACACATTGGATGGGTAATTTTTCTACCCGCCTAGGAGAGTAACTAGCATTTCTCCGTAGATAAATAGGAAGGTACCGATGGTTGAGAGCCCCTCTTTCATAAATAACAATTCTTCGGGAAACGGGACTTTTTAAGGCCATAGAACCTCTGGGGTCATATGGAACGTTAGGTAAGAGGCAAAAGAAAAGATAAAAGTTAGTAACAAATTAAGAGTGATCGTGTACATTGTTGCCAGCCAAAAGTGCGCCAATGCTTATGATTTATCAAGAGCCTTCCATCCTTCTAATCACTAGTGAAGTTAGGTTATCCACTTACGGTTGCCCGCTTGTCCCATGGTACCGGAGATGTGATAGATACCTGACCAAGGGCAAATTGCAAGTGTAAGACGGGAAAAGATGGTCTCCATAATCTATCGGAACTAAATAACCCCATCCCCATCTACTTTAATCTTTATATATGTATTCAGATAGGCCTCTAGTTGTGCACGCTGCAATTTCACATGAACACATTTTTAACTCCTTCATTTGCATTTTGCACTACTAATTTTTCAACATTTGGTTTAAAAATCAAATAGAGAAAAATGCTGAATGAAAATATTAAACTTGGACTACTTTAAGTTGATCTCACCTCAATTATATTTATGATCTTAATTAAGATATATTGAACGATTGAGATAAGAATGATGAATTATTAATATAGGCTCGTTAGAACTAATTAAGGAGAAATATTTTGATTTCGGTTACTTCTATTTCAAACAAAATCAATTAGTTTGTTTTAGTTTCCAAATATAGTTTGATTGAGTTTGACTCTGAGTTGCTCAAACAGTGAACAACCCTTGATGTGAGGATATTGACATTTCCTATTCCAGATCCTGGCGCCAAGGGGTTTGCCCTATATTCATGGGGCCCTTTGGTGGTAACTAGTTAGTATGAGCTAGTTAAGTTACTCTGGGACAGGATAATCCAAGAAAGCCGGCTTTCTGTATCGGTAAGTGTTTCTCAACTGTACTTAGATTAAGAAAAATGAATCAAATAAAATAGGTAAAAAGATAGATAAAAATAGGCGAAAATTAACTTTATTCTGGTTATAATAACTAATTGTAACATTTTATTCAAATTAATTATACGGATCTGTTCTAAAATAATTCCTTCCACTCAGAACGATTCATCTGTGCTATCACACTGGATTAACTAAAATAACTCAAATAAATTCACTCTAATCTAGACTAATTATCAGATTGCATTTGGAAAAGTTTTTCTTGAGGGGGGGGGTTATGACTCCGAAATTCTCACTCCCAAAAAGTCTTTTCAAATGGTGCCATGTCTCATCAAATTCAAGAGATTTTTTTTAAAAAAAAGTAGAAAAAATAGGGAGAAAAAATGTGAGGGGGAAAAAAACCCCCCACAACTTTCCAACGCTGTTTATTCCCTCCCTAGCTAAAAAGATGTTGATAATAATCTTGAATTCCGTTGCATTTTAAAATGTGGCATAATCAAAAAGATAACTGAAGGTAGGACATCGATCTACCCCCTCCTCCGCTCAAGTGGAAGGGAATGGAATGCAACGCCCCTGCACGTGAGGGGAGCAGATTCTTCCATTCGTGTGCACTTCCTGGTGAATGTGCAGTGTCTCCTTTGTTCGAACTGCAACATTTAAACCATTACATCATTTGGGTACAAGGAACATCTGTTGAATAGTTTTTTTGTCTTTCAATATTTGGCTTCAACACGCGCTTCACGTATCACATTTTATAACCCTACAAAATCGTGCAAAAGTTCGAAAACTTTGTGTGAGGGAAGGACCTCCTCAGTCCTCACTGCTGTGTGTGAGAGAGAGGGGGCGGGGGGTGAAGTCGGAGTTGCAGGGGATTGAGAGAATCCAGACGATCTGTACGAGAATTCCGCATTCTTCGCCGTGTCAGAAGCGGCTTGAGAAGAAAAAGGGACGCAGAGATGGACAGGAGGAGAGGGGGTGGAGAGGAAGAGAGAGAGAGAGAGAGAGAGAGAGAGAGAGAGAGAACGCTCCACCCTCCGTCGTCATGTGAAAAAAAAACTAGATATTGATTTGACGGGAGGAAAAGGGCCGGGGGAGGGGGGGCGCATCCGCCCGTGGCACTCCCCACGCCCATGGCACTCCCCACGTGGCTCCCCGTCTGTATTCGACAGATGTCAGGTTTCTTCGGTCCACGCGGCATCTGTCTACAGTCGCCCTCCAGTACGTCGTACGGCCGGCAGCGCGGGGGTATTATCCTCCACTGCCGCGGCTTTGCTGAAATTAGATTACTTTTTTTGGTTGTCCGTGATTGGAAAAGTAAAAGTTGAATCACCCCCCCCCACCCCCACTATGTTCGAAGTTTGAACTGCAGACCCCTTTTTAGGAAATATCCCTCGAATATCTATATTTTGAGTGATCTGATCTGAACGTCGATCATGCCGTACTGTAGGATGGCATATGTAGAAGAATGTTTAGCTTCTCATGCCTGCGTGTGACCTGAAAATTTAGCGCCGAATCTATTGAACTTAAGTTTAATAATGTCGTTTAAAGTCAAATATCGGATTTTTTTTATATTTTACTTTGTTCTGAAGATCATCACATGGTGAGGAGCCCAGACGCACAATCTATCTAGTGCTCTCAAAGACAAAAGTATTGGACCTAATTAAATTCGCTGTCTTATATTATCAAAGTCTTCAGGTTTAGACACAGGAAGCAGGTCCGAATTGAACGCCATGCTGAGATTTACCTGACAAGCTAGCATCCTCGGATCTTATAAGAGGAACCGCCCCCCGCCCCCCCCCCCCAACTGCAAATACCCCACAAATGGGCCAATCCGGCCATGTAGAAGTTTGAAGCTGCATGGATCCGAGATCTAAAGAGATTCCGCTTCCTGGTGTGACTTGCATCAGATTTCAAACTGCAAGCGATCGATGCCCTCGATCGGTGTGGATGCCGTGTTTCAGTGCAGAGATCTTTTGTTGTGGGTTTGGAACTTTTTGGTTAAACGAGGAGTTCGTCTACAGCGAGATCCACCGGGACCTACCGCCGTAACTCCACTCTCTCTTATTGGTTATCCGTAAAGTTTTCCTGCATCCCGTACTGTACGGTGGTCAAAATGGAAGAGAGGGGAATCGCGCGACGTAGACCTCGGGGAGCATCGTCGGAGAGAGTGGTTGAGGAAACACTTGGAAAGGTTCGTCCTCGCCTCTCCCTCCACCCCGTCTTCCCAGCGTCTAGATCGCTTCCCCCTTGTCCCCATCGGGTCTTCTCCCATCTCTTCTGTGCTCTATCCTTCTCCGTGTACACCGCTCTTCCCCCCTTAATTTCTTCCTATTCCCTCCCTCTCACCCGTTTCCTATATTCCCACTTTGACAGAACGTGCACCGGTCATCTTTGCCGTCGTGCTCTCTCTCTCTCACACGCACACACTCGTCCGCTTCCTGTTTCCTAGTGGGAAACCAGCACCGCCCAAAAGTCTGCTCTCTCTCTCTCTCTCTCTCTCTCACAGTAGAACGTCCCTTTTCGTGGTTAGCATTTAGGAACCTGCATAACTCTACCTCTGCGTGCTTCTGCAAGGTATCTCTCTCTCTCCCCTCTTGTAGACTACCACTCCTTACGGCTTTCCTGTGACCGGCATGGTTTGCCTTTTCCGTACAACCAAGTCTCTCAATATTCGTTCTAACGATGAATAACAACAGAACTAACAGAAAAATACATCCCAAACGGCACAAATTATATCAAGTTGACATATTCTTTAAGCTCCGTTTTGGTACGGAATTAAAATTGTCTCGATTAAAAGTAAGTGAATTTATATATTCTTAGATTATATTTTTTTACTTTGGTTGGATCTTGGATTAAAATATCTCACATGTGGAGGTGAGATAAGTTAAGATGACTTAACACAGTTTAAATCATTTTTAAGCGAATCATCTAAATTTACTCCAATCAAAATAAAAAGGGATAAGTTTCATCAAAAAATAACTTATTCTTAAGTTAAACTCCAAACAAAGCGGTGCTAAATAAATATCACCATCTCGTGTGAGGTTCAGAAAAAAAAAAAAGGCTACGTTACTGTGTTTTTAAGCCTTCCGCATTTCTGAATGGTATTTATAATATATGTCTCGTTAATATGTTCTAGTTATCCTCCTGCATGGTTTGTTGACTCGTCGATATATCCATATCAGATGGGGATGGTCCTGATCCAGTTTGATCTCAGATGAACTTGATACGAGTCCACCCTGTCCTCCCTCCACTCTCACCACTATAATAAAAAGTGATATTATTTGCGACATAATGTGTCTGTCATAAATTTGTCGCCAATCTGTCAGGGAACCGTTTAATGGCAGAGTAAACATAGATTAGCGACGATTGCATCAGTCGCTTAAAAATACTCATTAATATTTGACGAGCAAAGTTTTCATCATAAATACGTGGCAAATTTGTAACGAAAAACTTCTGCGTCAAACCCGACGCTGAATCATCGGGCATCATTTATTAGCGACAGACAAAAATCGGACGCTAATCCGTCTTAACTTTCCAACGGAAGTTTTTGACCCAAATCCCTCTTTGAAACATCGGCACCGCCTTTTAGCGATGGCATGTTCTCTGACATTAATTTGTCACAATTTGCGACATAAGATTCCGTCGCCAACCCCTTCATCAGTTTCTAGCGACGGAATGGCGTCGACCCAAAACCATCGCAAATTAGCGAGCAAATTCTCTCTTAAATTCACCGTTGAATATTCTGTCGCAAGACATTCAGAAATAAGTTAGCGACAGACATTTTCCTCACAAATATGTCGCTAAATATTTATATTTTTAAAATATTTGATTTATAAAAATATTAAAAAATATGTTTCGACAATAAAGTCACACCAATAACACAGTGATAACTAAAAATTACCAATGTCAAATGCAAATTATTCATGGTATTTTTACATGAAAACTATTGTTAAAGATGAATTTACGAACAAACCATTCATAGAAATTAATATATTAGCAGACATATCACTAGATTAATTTAAATAATACATATATGTCATTTAAGTGTGATTCTTTTACAAATTTTTGACAAAAGGAAATGATATATCTGTAAATAAATATGATATTTTTTCACAATTCAGATTTACACAGTGATATACGTGCTAATACATTTGCAAGAATACTTTTTTTTTAAATTTTTATTTAATAATAATTTGCATGTAAAAAACCCAATATTCAAATATAATATTTAGACAGTATAATTTTAATACAATAGTTAAAAAATAATCATGTAATATCATCCTCGTTGTCCTTCCCGTCTCTCTCGTTGTCGTGCGGTGAAGTGTAGTAGGATCCTACATTAAGCATGTAAAATAAAAGAATATTAGATATGTATATATGAAATAATTTTTTAAAAAAATAAATTAAAATAAAAATTCATTTGAAATTCTTCACTCTTCAACTTAACTTAATTCCTAAACATGTTGTTTTGATCATCGAGCCCAAACCGAAAATCTGATTTGAATTGTTTCAGCTTCTGAGTCACTCTTACCTCTTTGGTCGTGTTCGAATAAACGGCACGTCGATCGGATCGATATTTAGATATTAGACTCTCGAATCTGACTTCTTTGATTTTATATTTAACTTAATTCTTAAGCGGGTTGTTTTGAGCGCCGAGCCCAAATCAAAAATCTGATTTGGATTCCGTCAGTTTTCACGGGTCACTCTCACCTCTCCGGTCATGTTGAAATAACCGGAAAGACGATAAGACTGATATTTCAGATATGGGACCCCAAATCTGACTTCATTAGTTTTATATTTAAGTTAATTCCTAATGGGTGATTGAGCACCAAACCCAAACTGAGAATCTGATTTGAATTCGGTCAGCTCCCACGGGTCACTCACACCTCTCTGGTCATGTTGAAATAATCAGCACACTAATCGCATAGGTATTTCAAATATTCGACCCTAGAGCCCGACTTATTTGGTTTTATACTTAACTTACTTCCTAAGTGGGAGATTTAAGTGTCGAGCCCAAATCGAGAATCTGATTTAGATTACGTCATCTCTAACGGGTCACTCACACATCTCTGATCATGTTGGAACAATAAGCACACTGATTGGACCGATATTTCAAATATTGGGCCCAAAATCTGACTTCTTTAGTTTTATAATTAACTTAATTCCTAAATAGGTGATTTAAGCGTCAAACCTTCTGAGAATTTGATTTTGATTCCGTCAGCCCCTACGGATCACTCACACATCTCCAATTGTGTTGGAATATTTTTATCTCAAAAATACTAAATAAATAAACACAATAGTTTACAATTAGCTATCACTATTTAATAATTATTATTATAATAAAATATAATTATACTCTCATAATTATTATAATAACAATTGCTACTACTGGTGATGTGTGAGTGATTTGTGGGAGCTGACAGAATCCAAGTCGGATTTTTGACTTGTGCTCGGCGCTCAAATCACCATTTTGTGAATTAAGTTAGTATAAAATTAAAGATGTCACGTTTGGGGGGTCGAAAATATGAAATATTAGTCCGATCGGTGTGTTGATTATTCCAACAAGATTAGGACAGTAAAAGTGACTTGTGGGAGTTCATAGACTCCAATCGGATTCCTAGTTTAAGCTCGGCGCTCAAATTACACACTTATGGATTAAGTTAGTTTAAACCAAAGATGTCAGATTTAGGGAGTCGAAAATATGAAATATAGGTCCGATCGGTATGTTGATTGTTCCCGCGTGACTGGGGCAGTGGAAGTGATATGTGAGAAATGAAGGAATCTAAATCGAATTCCCAGTTTAGGCTTGACACTTAAATCACCCACTTATGAATTAAGTTAGTTCAAAACCAAATAGTCCGGTTGGGGTTGATTTGAATATCGATCCAATCAGTGTGCCAATTGTTCCAACATGATCAAGACAATGAGTGTGACCCGTGAGAACTGATGAAATCTAAATCAGATTCTCGGTTTAGGTTTGACGCTCAAATCACCCATAAGTTAGTTTAAAATCAAAGGTGACGGGTTTGAGGGATCGAAGATTTGAAATATCGGTCCAATTGATATGCCAATTATTCTAACATGATCGAGATGGTGAGAGTGGCACGTGAAAAATGATGGAGCCCAAATATGAATTGTTATTTTAAATTTCAAAGAATTTATTTACTTTAATTTATTTATTAATTAAGAAATCTAGTTTATATATGCGCATTTAATATTCTTTTTTTAATATCGGTTGATCTTACTACACATCCATGTGACAGTGACAGGATCAGAGATGATAACGCGGAGTGAACATAGAACATTTCTTTATTTTTTTGGACCAATATTGTAAATAAATTATATTTTTTAATATTTTATAAGAATTTTAGATGTTATTTTAATAATGAAAGTGTGTATTTTTTATTTTATTATGTGTTTTGATATTTTTGTTTTTATATGTAAACAAGTTTTTTGATATTTTAACTAAAAAAATGTTTTAAAAAATAAAAATAATTAGCCATCTACTCGCATTGCTAATTGAAATGAAAAAAATAGTGATATATTAGTGGTGGATTAGCGACGAGTTATTTGGCGATGGAAAAGATGAAAATTTTTCTTACTAATGTATCGCTAAACAAAGTAAAATTAATAACAAATAATTAAAATTAGAGGTGACTATAAAGATCGCTATTCTGTCTCTCTTTAGAGAGTGGTTAATGACATTTGATTTACATATGTAAATTATACTTAATGACGAATTAAGAATGAAAATTGTCCATCTCTAAGCCATAATTAATTAGCGATAGCGTATCAAAAGATATGTATTCGTCACTAATTAGCGAGTAAATACAGGGACCAAGTTATCTGTTGTTGTCTTTACACTACACCAAGAAGAACCTATACCTACGACTTTCCTTATGCATCTGCGTCATCAGTAAAAATTACGTAGGTAAAATTTAACCTATGCGATAAAAAATCGAAGGAATAAGGATGTCAACACCTACGATTTTGGTCGAGTAAGTAATTTTCTACGCTATATATCCATAGATATAATGATATTCTATTCCTATGATTTTACATGTAGGTAATTTCCTACATTACAATCGTGTAGGTAATTTATTACGATTTATTTCGCATATGTAATTTCCTACATCTTATTTTGCGTAGATAATTTCCTACGATTTTATCTCACATAAGAAAATTTTACTTATGTAATTTTTATCTACGACCGTGATATTTCTCTTAAAACATAGGTAACGCACAACTGTAAGTAACATGAACAAACCGTAAGTAACATAATCGAACTGTAAGTAATATGTACTAACCGTTGGTAACCTAATTGAACCGTAGGTAACATGTACTAATTATAGGTAACACAATTGAATCGTAGGTAACATGTACTAATCGTAGGTAACCAATACTAACCGTAGATAATATGTACTAACCATAGATAATTCAATTGAACCGTAGGTAATCAAACCAACAATATAATGTGTAGATGACTTATGGTAACGATTGGTAACCATGTTAACTATAGATAACATGTTGAATCATTCGTCGACATCCCATAATATACAATTATATACATTCACAACCTAGACATCCACGTCATTCTAGATCAAGAAATTAGTCACATTGATATTATATGCAAAATACTTCCATTATAATCACATTATGTGAAAATGTATCGTTGTAATCACAAAATGTGGCAATATATCATGACGTGCATCTCCGTGTACAAAAACCATGTAGATGTAATTTCATGATATCATATATACAATCAAAATTAGTGATAATAGTTTGTCATCAATATATACATCAAAATGTGAGGAGGATCTAGCATATCACCAAATAAGTAAAGCAAATCATGAGAGAGAGGGACTCTTCGCCGCATTGAGGATTATCTGCAAAATAAATAAATAGTTATGAGTAATTTCACTTCAAACTTAAACATGACAATATGAACTTAGAAATGAAATAATGATACATATATATTCTGTAAGCCAAAGAATATGACTCCCGATGACATCTTTAATTTTCTTCGTATCTTGATCTTTTACGATAAGTGGAGTATCCGACTTGTTTGCATAGACAACGGAAACTTCACAATATACTGTTCCAATTTGTCGTCTCATGATAACTTTATCTTTATCGACGCTCGTGACAATTCCGGTCCCCACATGCTCTCCCTCCAAATCTAGCATTTTCACCATTTTCTCTTGTAACTGTATATGATATATTTATTGGACAATATAAAATCCGGACATTATTTTGAGAAACATTCAAAATATGAAATATCTACTACTTTGTACTAAATAAGGACAATATAAAGTCATGACAGTAGAATCAGCCTTCTTTCATTTCTTTATTAATAAATCTCATTAGAAAAAGATGGTTTGCCATATAGTTGATCAAGCATGTCATGCATAGAGATAATGAAACATTAGTTACAAGTCTTGTCCGTGAACAACACCAGATTATAATCGATCAATTTGCTGGTCATGTTGTTAAAAAATTACTGCTTAAAGAAGGGAAAATGAGAATACTCATATATCTCGGTCAGTCAATTCAATTCCTAAAAAAAGTGACACTTTTAACTACTTTGTATCGAGGGATTTTTACATATATATCCTTACAAAGTTCGATTTTATCAAATATACTCTTCATCGGAGTATATTATCATGAATATTCTCAAAATATGAATAATATCACGATTATGTCCTCGTCGTAACTCCCGTGTGTTTAACCCGAGTTAAGTGTGAGTTAAAGAGTAAGATGTATATATATATATATATATATATATATATATACCCCTATAAAGTTTAATTTTGTCAGATATACTCTAGATCTAACAACCGTAGATGACATATTTCATGGAATATTCTCCTCCGTCGATGATATTAAACTAAAGAGATATAACCGTAACATTTCTATCTAAATAAAGGATATTCACGATAATATATTAAAATGAGATATATATTTGATAAAATTAAACTTTAAGAGAATATATATGTAAAAAACCTTTCTATTGACGGCATGTCTGGGTTCAACTTTTTTTCTTAAAAGCAAATTCTAGGGAAACAATCTCGGGTCAACAACATATATATTACCATTTACTTGGATGCACATAAAATTTGGTCATAGTATTGAACATAAGAATCCATCGCTAACATATTTTGTGACAGTTTAACAATGAAATTGCGACCAATGTTGTTCGTACGTAACAATGTATTTTCTCGTGGTGAAAGAATCATGGGGCTTTATTTATTACAGCGTGTGCCGATTCCTGTACAATCCAGTCGATCGAGTAGTGTGTGACCGGATAGAACTGGACCAACTGGTACGTACAGGACGAGGGGACGGGCGGGGAGGCGGCCCCTTCCCAAAATAAGCAGCAACGGGGGGGGCAGAAAGAGGGAGAGAACCGAGAAGGGTGGATGGGGGAACACTGTAGACGGTGGAAGGACGAATAGTATCCTATAGGGGGAAGGTCGATGATAACCCGCGTCGCTGCTGCTGCCGCTACTGCAGCTCTTCCCGGGGAGGAGAACAGTGTACGCAGATAGAGACCATCCATTTATAGATCAGACAAAGAATACGAAGTCTGCCGCAGCACAGGGTGCAGTGGCCCTCCGCCCGTGGGGGTCTGTTTTTGCCTTCCCGCTGTCCGTCCACATTTACCTCCCCGAGTCCGGACGAAGCAATTAATTTTTAACTTGCGGTACCACTGGAGTGGCAGCTGCAGCAGCTGCAGTAAGGGGAGGCAGTGGTTGACCGTGGTGGCAAGCAGATCCCAGATACGACCACGATTACGCACCACTGGATTTGAGAGACATGGTGCTCCAATAATCAGAGCTCTCTCTTTCTCTCTCTAGATCGACCTCTCTCTGTGTCTGTACTTGTGTGTGTGTTCGCGCGCGCTTATCACATGCATGGGTACGTGGCTATCTTGTAATTGCTTAAAAAGCCGGAAACAGTAGATGTGAATGACAAAACTCCACTTGTGTCCAATGAGCTCAGCTGACCATGTCAGAGAAGCTCAAGTTTTCTGGCTCCACCATACCCTGACAATTTCTTCTGGCAGTGGAGATGAAGTAATTACATCGACCGAGGATCGTCTCCAGGAGCCCTTCGTCGCGTTTTACCCTCTATGACTGTTTAGAATCATGAACAAATGGTTGGGAGAGGGTAGAAAAGGCAGAAACACAACGTACCCCCACAGCGGAGATGATATATACTCCGAGAGATAGAGAGAGGGGGGGGGAGACTTTGAAGGGCAAAGCGAAGAGAGAGAGAGAGAGAGAGAGAGACTTTGCAGGGCAAAGCGAAAAGAGAAAGTAAAGGTGGAGGACGGTCAAGCTGAGAGGTGGCCGGGGGTGGTGGGGATGGCATTTAGTGAAGTGAGGGACAGTACGGAGAGGGTCGTCGTCATCCAGAAAGTGGGTATGCAGGACTGGTCCGGAAGATTTGTTACTCCCCAAGTGCTCGAGTGGTCAGCATGATCAGTCGTCTTTACAGCACACACACGGGTGGGTTGTCCAGGGATGGTTTCCATTCACATTTTTATTTCGAAAGCTTTTTTTGGCGTCAGTCGATCGAGAGCAAAAGAGAGAAATGGTCTCCCACCATGCACCTGCATCTCACCCATATATGTATATATGTCCACACAGAGACTCGCACAAGATGAGAACTCCCATTTCCTCCGCAGACGACGCGCATGCAGACAAGCACTCCTGCGGCGTATACATGCTCACTCACGGGCACGTATGCACGTGTACACCAGCAGACACACGTACATTAAAGAGGTATGCGTATATGCACACGCTCATGCATGCATGCACGTGTGCACGTGAGCATGTACACATGAGAGATCGAGACTAGGGAGAGAGGAGCAACGGGACCAATTAATAAATACAACACAGAAAACTTTTATATGCACACATGCATGCACATTCACACACGTGCATGTCCAAATGCGTTTGCACACACACACACACACACACACACACACACACACACACACACACAGAGAGAGAGAGAGACTTCAGGACATTGACATAGAAATATGTCGACATTCAGACACAATTTAGAATAATAGAAACATGAGAGAGTAACAGGAACACTTTTGTTTTGGATATACCTACAAATTAGAATAAGAGAAACATTTTCTCTTATGTTGAGAAACAATGTAGAATACCCGAGTCAGGTCAAAGTCAGATTGCGATGAGTTAGAGTCAAAAAATTATGTGAGTCAAATCAAATTCGGATCAAATATGACGACCCTAACCTAATCCGGAGGAATGTGGAAGTCATAATGACCTGGCCAGAAATTGACTTAGCCATCACAATTTATGATCCTAATTAACCCTCTTTTTTAAAAGTCAGGTTAGATTTTTCTGGGTCTAAAATCCGACATTCTCGACCGAATCTTGAGACTAAAAGTTGATATCCCTCCGATCCCCAATCGACGGACACATTCAGAAAATGTTTATGTCAATTTATGCAAAAGACTGAAACCTAAAATCTATATACATTATCTAATAAATATTAGTTTTATTTTTGATAATTTTAAATACAATCCTCTTACATTTATAATTATGGAAATATCTTTCTTAGATATATATTGCTTGATATAATCTGATTACATAAAACATACGAGGAAAAAATATTAGGTGTCATAACCTACCATTAGATAAATACAACTAACTTGCGTTACGTTTTCAAAAAGAAAAAAAAACTCTAACAAAAGTGAAAAAATGTTCTCGTTATTGTCTCTTATTATTATAAAATTAACCCTACAACATGAACATAAGTATAAAAAAACCCTATTACATAAATATAAGAGTAAAAATATCCCTTTATTAGTGCCGCATTATGAGTTTGTAGGCAGCAATTAACTGCAAGAGTATTTCTATACTAATGTAGATCAGTAATTTAAAGTAAAGATAATTGTAAAAAATAACCCTCATGATAATTGCATTATCTTTCTTATTTGATATTATTTTTAACCGCCTCGCTACATTGAAATACTTGTCAAAATATCCCTGCAATTAACCTCCATTCAAGATGCAAACAATATTTCATTTTTATCTATAGAATTATATTTTTAGACAAAAATACCCATACAGAAAAAGAGTTCTATTGACCAACTTTGTGTGTGTGTGTGTGTGTGTGTGAGAGAGAGAGAGAGAGAGAGAGAGAGAGGGGGGGGAGGGAGGGAGAGAGAGAGAGTTTGGGAGATATTAAAGATATTTTGACCATATTTCAATTTTTTTAAAACCTTAACCAGAGTTAAAAGGAGATTTTAATAGAATGCTAACAACGAGTGATGAAAGATATGTTTTTGCAAATATTACTGTGTAGCAATGTTATTAAAAATAATAACAAAATAAGAGATATAATTCTGCAATTATGCATGTAAGAGGGCTATTTTTGCAGGTAATTAACTCTTTAAATTAATACATATGTAACAGTGGTATTTCTATAACCATACATATAACAGAGAGTTGTTTTTATAATTATTTCTTTCATTTTTCATAAGAAAGTTCAAAATAGAAATCAGGAGCCTTATTTCCATCGGTACGTGAGACCAGTGGTTTTGAAGGCTGGGATATCGTTATGTTACTGAAGTCTGAACACCCGTTTAGTATCTGTCGCACAACAAATTGGTAAAGGATAAGTGACCCGTGATCACGACCATAAGTTCTGAAGCCGCGCTAGAGAAGAGCATGAAACACGGGGCACATAAGCAAGCGGCCCACCTCGGCTACTATGGGTACTGGTACCTATTGTAAGCCCAGATCAAATCCAATACCCAATAAGTCCAATCCGCTAGTGTAGCATATCTGGGTGCGGGGATTTCCAAGGCTTTTCTATGAAGCAGAGGGTAGTACTTCAGTCTTGTGGTAGTCTCTCCTTGATTCGGTTGCCAAGAAAAGAAAGATATCCTTCGACTATACTTGAGCTCTCAGATGATAGAGTTAGACGAGGATAAGATCGATTTGTCCGCATCCCTCTTCAGTGACCTCAAAAATGGAGACAGGATATAGAAAGATAAGAGGAAATCAGCTTATCCTCGTCTTATCCCCGGTTTTAGAACTAGCTGATGGTTTTCCCTACTTATGTCCGGATCGATTTATGCTTATTCCCACTTAACATCCCTTGTTGACAAATATGTAATCCTTCGTCAAAAGTAAGAACGGCCCAACTTAATTTGGGCCGAAAATGGAATACATATCAAATAGTCCCGTATTAGTTAAATGAGTTGTGGTTCATGTGCTTATGACTCTAGGCCTGTGTATCTCAACACCGCGATTTTGTGGATTCAACATGATATCAGAGTATGATCTTGGCCCAACTCCTCTTGCCACCTCCACTCAATGTTCACGGCCCATCTTGACCGTGAGGGGGAGTGTTGGAATTTGGACAGTTCCGGGACAATAATCCCGTATTGGTTAAATGAGTTGTGATTCATGTGCTTATATGGTTTTGTGGATTCAACATGGGCATAGTCCCCCTTGGACAATAATCCCGTATTGGTTAAATGAGTTATGATTTATGTGCTTATGACCTTGGGCCTGTGTATCTCAACACCGCGCTTTTAAAAATTAAATATGATATGAGAGCATGGTCTTAGTCCAACTCCTCTCGCCACCTCCACCCAATTAATGTCCACAGCCCATCTTGACCATGACGGAGAGTGTTGAAATTTGAGCATAATCCCTGAACAATAGTCCCGTATTGATTAAATGAATTGTGATTCATGTGTTTATGACCATGGGTATATGTATCTCAATACCGCAATTTTGTGAATTCAACAAGACCTTCTCCTGCCTTGAATCCATTGAGACTATCACCTGCCTTGAATCCATTGGTCAGCTACAACGTCCAAAGTGGCCCATCTACCTACAGACCCCCAAAAGAGTAACTCAAGCTGATTCCTATCAAGTTGGTGAATAAGATGTTTTGTGGATTCAACATGGGCATAGTTCTCCTTGGACAATAATCCCGTATTGGTTAAATGAGTTGTGATTTATGTGTTTATGACATTGGACTTGTGTATCTTAACACCGCGCTTTTGTGGATTAAATATGGTATCAGAGCATGATCTTGGCCCAACTCCTCTTGCCACCTCCACCCAATTAATGTCCACAACCCATCTTGACCATGAAGGAGAGTGTTGAAATTTGAGCATAATCCCTGGACAATAGTCCCGTGTTGATTAAATGAGTTGTGGTTCATGTGCTTATGACCCTGGGCCTGTGTATCTCAATACCACAGTTTTATGAATTCAACAAGACCTTCTCCTGCCTTGAATCCATTGAGACTATCACCTGCCTTGAATCCATTGGTCAGCTACAACGTCCAAAGTGGCCCATCTACCTACAGACCCCCAAAAGAGTAACTCAAGCTGATTTCTACCAAGTTGGTGAATCAGATGTTTTAGAAAGCGAAAGGCAGCTGACTCCAATATTATTGCTTGGATACATGTTTGGAGAGAGATGAACATGGAGGGTTTTAGAGTTTCTTGTTTTTAAGTCAACAGAATATAACATCTCCCATGCAAGCAGTTT
The DNA here is from genome assembly GCA_022559845.1 of Amorphophallus konjac. Taxonomy (NCBI): domain Eukaryota; kingdom Viridiplantae; phylum Streptophyta; class Magnoliopsida; order Alismatales; family Araceae; genus Amorphophallus; species Amorphophallus konjac. Next base: position 29,440,805 of record CM040127.1, read on the forward strand.
GTCATAGCATCTACTGTACAAATAGTTTCTTGTAGTGTAGCCAAAATTTTACTAAATTCATACAACTGAGACCCAATTCGACAGTTGGGGAATCAGGGTATGGCACCATTCGTTAGGATACGTTAAAGAAAGGTCAGACAATGCATGCAATCACATGGTTGTTGCTCTCGTCAAGTTATTGCGCCTATCACCACTAGATGTCATAATTATGATATGTTGCATACAATTCTTTTTTCATTTGATTCCGAGTAAGGAAGGATTTATCTCTCTCTCTCTCTCTCTCTCCACCCCCACAACCCCCCCCCCCCCTCAAACACACACACACAGAGCACACATGGTGTCTCGGGTTGGAAGTTGCACTAGGAAATGCTGAATCCTTCATTCTTTTGGACCCTACGTGACAGGCCAGATGCATAAATGACATTGCAGTCGAAACCACTTTCAAATAAAAACTATTTTAGATCTCTACAAATTCCAACGAGCCAGACTCCTGATATTCTGAAAAGCATTTAGTTTGCAACCTCCAACCAAATGTCTCAAATTGAAACTTCCTACATTGTATGAAAATGAATCTATGATGAAAAAAAAAAGACCAATGCAATTGTCTCAAGATAGTGGCATCCCACTTCTGTGCAACAATTTTTTTTTTTGGCCGGATGTGGATACTGAAAGCAACTTTCAAGATGAAAGCTTTGACAAAGAAGTCCTCTAGATATCAACAGACAGGAGCACATGTCCCCTCATCAAGCAGCCTCGCATAGAAGTCTTGATTTGGAACACATGGTCTTGCTGCGGCAAACATGTGAGATGCGGTTCAACAAGTATTGAAGGTTCATGTAACTGATTTTGGAAGATTGCATCCTCAAGTTGCGAAGATCATGTTGCCCCTGCTGTTGCAACGTTATAAGCACCAAGGTACTGCTCCACCATGCAATCTGGATCTAACCTTTCCTTTGACCAACAGGTCGTCGAACCAACCTGTCCTCAGACAAAATCAACGGCAACAGCAGCCACGCCCATCAACAGCAATAACAGCTGGATAGAGAAAGAAAGGAAATTGACCCATTTGCATCTGTTCTACAGGCCCATTATTCAAGTGAGATCCATTGACCCTAAGTCATCAACCGAATGCAACTCCAGCAAAATTCAAGCTGGTTAGGGCACACCATCTGGGCCAGCTGGTTTGCCGAGATTCAGACCATATCCATCCAAACCACTGGTGAGTCCAGCACATGGACTGATACCCTGCCTTCTCTTACACTCAAACCAACCGGTGACTAGATTAGGCAGATCCTTGATACTATATAATCATCTGCTTCACCAGAATGCCAGAAGATTCAGGTTCTCCACCTGCAATTCTATTTAATGAGTGACCACCTCTGGGCTCTGGCAATCTTTCCATGACCTCCACCTCTACCAACAATAGCCACTTCCCCTTCAGAGACTGTCGACAACTCCCTTTCAGGTAAAAAAAAAGCTAGAGCAGCTGTCTTAGACATTCCTCACAAAGCTACAAAGGGGCATTCAACAAAGTCACCTCCACAGAAATCACTCGAGGATAAGGAGAGGTGGGAATGGTAGAACAAATATGAGAGGCTCCATCCTGCTTCTCTGATCTATAAAAAATCAAAAAAATCCTCTAGCAACATAGATGGCATGCACAAAGATTGAAAATGTGTTCCAGACCCCTGCTAGACACAATCCCTCTCCTCTTCATCACTGCACATAATTGGTCCTCTGGGTCTCAATGGTCATAAAAAAGCCTCCCTCTCTTCCCACACTTTTGAAGCCAGCGAGAAACTACAGCTCAGTAACTGATCATGTCCCTTGTCTCTCCCTTCCTGCACCCACCCCCGCCCAAAAAGGAAAGAAAACACCCTTGAGGACCTTGGTAGAACCCTCACATGACTACTCCCTTTTCCATTTCCATGAAAGGCCTCTCTTCCTACCATTCACATTTGTTACTACTGTGAGGATCAGGCATTCACATGCCCACTACTTCTAGAACCTAGATCCACCCTAAGCATCAGAAGCATTGAAGCCCCTTCCCCAACTGATGCCAAGATACTGTAGGTGGTCTGCTGGTTTAGGTGAAAATCCTCACTACATCAGCATCGCTGAGGGATATGTTGCAGTAGAATGCTTCTCTCCCCACTCTCCACCTCTCTCATGCAGTCCTCCTGTTGTGTTAAGTCTTATCAGGCTGAATTAGGGCTCGAGTAGGGGTTAGACATGGTTACCATCTCACTCAGGCATTGGGTTCTTTAACATCAGGTGTTCCAGAATGAACCATTTGCTCATCCCAGTTCACCCATCCACCTTCGCTAGAACATTTTTAAACAATATCCTTGTAGCAAAAAAATTAGTTTTTCTGTTGAAATTGTCATTTTTAGAAAAATGTAGTGAGATAAATCATGAATTATTAGTGAGATACATCATGAATTATTGCAGAGTATAGAGCGACAAAGCCATGGATTACTCAACAAATGGAGATGCAAATAGCATTCATAACAAAATTCACCTTCCCAACATAAGGGGAAAAATGCTCGAAAAAAGTATGCAGTGTGTATTTCCTCAGTCCTCAAACCACGAATGTTCTGCAGGTGCCTCTCAGGATGAGCTGGAATCATTACCAAAACCTTCCTGCTCATAGTAAGAAGCAAATAGTCAATTAGCACATAAATCGACTCTTGGTGCACCATATGGTACTTGCCATCAAAACTTGAAAATCACATATCATGCCAATACACATATATGACACTTTATTTAGCCCAATCATGGATGTACAAGAATTACTGGCCGTAGAGTGCATCCCATTAGCATGGTATATTGATATTGCTTGCCTCATTATATCATGATGTAAGATTTTAGGGGGAAAAAAAGGAAAAATTATCTATTCTGTTTTCTTCAAAGACATTACAATGTCATATGTAATTGGGAACTCACAATTAAGGCCCAGACACAAACTGAGAACAAAATAGTAAAAATACCCTAAACTTAATTATTTTAACACTCCCCCTCAAGCTGGAGCATATAATCAAGCATGCCCAGCTTGTTACACAGAACGTTGAATCGGCCAACTCCAAGCGACTTTGTGAAGAGATCAGCAAGTTGGTCCTCAGTAGGAGTGAAAGGAGTACTAATCTTCTAAGACATAATGGCATCCCGAACAAAATGGCAATCAACCTCAATATGCTTTGTGCGCTCATGAAATATTGGATTCTTTGCAATATGGATAACAACCTGGTTGTCACATCTCATCACCATAGGTTCAGAATAAGTGACCCAAAAATCTGCCATCAAAGATTTTAGCCACATCATTTCACAAGTTGTCTGAGCCATTGCTCTATACTCTGCTTCAGCACTTGATCTAGCAACCACACTTTGTTTCTTGCTTCTCCAAGTGACAAGATTACCTCCAACAGAGGTACAAAACCCAGAGGTTGATCGTCGATCCAACCGAGATCCCGCATAATCTGCATCAGAAAAAGTCTCAATAGATAAATAATCATTTTTCTTATATAGGAGACCACATCCAGGAGCTCCTTTGACATAACGCAGGATCTTTAGAGCCACTTCCCAATGACATAACTTTGGATTCTGCATAAACTGACTAACAACGGATACAACAAAGGCAATATCTGGGCGAGTCACTGTCAGATATATCAGCTTCCCACAAAACCGCCTATATTGAGTAACATCATTGAACACTGGACTATCCTCCACTTCAAGATCAGACTGAGGAACAGTGGGTGTATCAACAGGTTTACACCCCAACATTCCCATCTCCTGTAACAAGTCTAGAGCATATTTTCTTTGAGATAAAGGAAACACCATCATTACCATAAGCAATTTCAATCCCAAGAAAATAGTGCAATCTCCCAAGGTTCTTAGTAACAAAATGATACTGAAGGCATTTCTGAACTTCCTTAACACCATTTTTATCACTTCCCGTGAGCAGCATATCATCAACATAGATAATAAGAATCACCACAACATCAATAATATGGCGAACAAACACAGAATGATCGGCTTGACTCCTATTTAATCCAACCCCAGAAGCAATCTGACTGAATTTCTCAAACCATGTTCGAGGACTTTGTTTTAAGCCATAAATTGCCTTTTGTAATTTACACACCATCTCCCCCTGAGTAACATACCCAGGAGGTTGCTCTATATATACTTCTTCTTTAAGATCACCATACAAGAAGGCATTCTTGACATCCATCTGTAACATATTCCATCATTGATTGATGGCAAGAGAAAACAGCACCCGAACAGAGTTAAGTCGAGCAACATGAGAAAAAGTCTCGAAATAATTAACTCTATAAGTCTGGGTAAAACCCTTGGCCACAAGTCTAGCCTTCTATTTGTCAATGGAACCTTCTGGAGTGTACTTTATAGTGAACACCTACCGACAAGCAATAGGGGTAACACCGGCTGGCCGAGGTACAAGGACCCAAGTACCACGAGACAGTAAGGCAGACACATAATTGTCAAGGCGGGCGCCTAGGCGTTGCCTAGGCGCCGCCTAGGCGCCCAGGCGCTCTTGAAAGGGCTAGGCGCTGCAGTGCCTTGTTGACACTAGAAAAGGAGAGCTGGGCGGTCGCCTAGGCGGGCTAGGCGCCCAGGCGAGCGCCTAGGCGCCAAGACGGGCCAACCGTGACCCGTCCGAACCGGATCCGACCTGGTTATGTACATTTAACTCTTTCTTTTTCATAATTTTCTTGATGTTATTATATTCTTTTGTAATTTTTCTGAATTTTTTACATTTACTTTTGAATCTTTTGCATTTACTTCTGAACTTTTTGTAATTTTTTTATATAATTTAGTTTTCAATAATTGTCACATAATTTAATTACAACAATTTATTCATGTAATTTATTTTTTTGTATTTTTCATATTTTTTTATTGTTGATTTATATATTGGAGGATATATATTTTAAATTTTTTAATTAGTGGCCGAAGTGTCGCCTATGCGGCGCCTAAGCGGACGCCTTGTCGCCTAAGCGCTTAGGGACCCCGTGAACGCCTTGGGTCGCCCTATCGCCTTGACAACTATGGGCAGACATTTCCTCATCCATAGCAGCCTTCCATTCAGGTTTGGATAGTGCTTCAGAGACAGACTTTGGAGGGTGAGCATCAGAAATAGACAAGGCATACTGGCGAAAAGATGGAGACAAAGCATGATACGAAATGAAGTCATCAAGAGGATGCTTTGTACTGGATCGTTTTCCCTTGCGAAGGGCAATAGAAAGAACCAGATCAGAAGCGAGAAGTGAAGTCTCACCAGTGGGAGGGGGAGCCTCTAGTGAAGAAATTGACTGTGGCACGACGGCAGGCGATGCACTATGGGTCCGTCGTTGATAGACATGTCCAAATCTATTATCTGCATCCTGAGACTCAACACAACAATCAGTATCTGCAGCTGGCACATCCAGAGAAACAAGATCAAGAGGAATAGATGAAGAAGAAGTCTGTGCAGGAGAAGACTGTGGAGAAGAAGGAGAATCATAAAAGGGCACAGACTCAAAAAAGGTCACATCAGCCACCACAAATGACCTCTTGGACCGAGGGTCAAAACATCGATACCCTTTTTGGGTCCGAGAATACCCCAAGAAGATACAAAGAATAGATCTGGGAGTCAACTTATCATGTCCTGGTCCAAGAGTGTGAACAAAACACTTACACCCAAAGACCCGAGGAACTAGAGGAAACGGATCTTCATTTGGATATAAGCATGAAAAAGGACTTTTGCCATCTAGCACCTTGCTCGGAACCCGATTAATAAGATAGCACGAGGTAAGAATGGCATCACCCCAATAGTACTTTGGAACATACATGTGAAACATAAGAGTACGAGCAACATCAAGTAAATGCCGATTCTTCCTCTCAGCAACCCCATTTTGTTGAGAGGTGTAGGAGCAAGATGTTTGATGAAGAATTCCATGCATTGAACAGAAGGAAGCAAAGGATGACTGGACATATTCCTTGGCATTGTCTGTACGCAAAATTTTGATGGACGTGGAGAACTTATTTTGTATTTCTGAATAAAAAGATTTGAATACATCAAATACCTCTGAACGAGCTCTCAAAAGAAATAACCAGGTCATCCGAGAAAAGCCATCAACAATATGACAAAGTATCGAAATCCGAGTCTGGAGGTGATAGGAGACGGTCCCTAGATGTCGGAATGTACAAGATGAAATGGAGCAATGCTCCTTTCACTATTACTAGAAGGAAAGGAGACCCTATGATGTTTCCCAAACTCACAGGCTTCACACAAAAGTCTATTTGTTGAAGAAGAAACGGGAACAATCTCACGTAGCCTGGAAAGGGATGGATGTCCAAGCCGACAGTGCCACTGAAAAGAAGTATTGGATGTTGAGGAAACCTTATGTCTTTGGAGAGGTCCATCAACGAGGTAGTACAATCCTCCAGATTCATGACCGCCACCAATCAGCTTCTTCGTCTGGAGATCCTAAAATATACAATAAGAAGGATAGAATGTTACTGAACAGTTTAAGGAACGGGTCAAAGAACTAATAGATAACAAGCCAATGGGAAAGTTTGGAACATAAAGGACATCTTTCAGGGTTAGAGATGAGGTATGAACAGTCCCTTTCCCAGCAACAGAACTATACGACCCATCCGCTACAGTAACAGAGGGGTGAGTATTAGATAATTGAAGAGAGGAGAAAAGGGAACGACTACCTGTCATGTGACAAGAAGCACCAGAATCCACAATCCAGGAGAAATTGTGGTGAACTGCAGAGGCACTACCTGATGTGGTGGCATGAAAGGACGAAGAATGTGTTGAAGAGCCTTTTAAGAGCCGTTGGAATGCCTCGTACTCCTCGGGAGACAGTGTAACCCCTTTCTCAGATGGTGGTCCTATAGGTGGCTGTTGCACAGGCTGTGGCATAGACTCCGGAGTGAGAGATGAGGAATCACTAGAGGCACCCAAATTAGCAACAGGTCGCAGACGTGATCCCCCTTTGCCATATTTCTTCCAGCAAAAATCAGGCTGATGTCCAATTTTGTTGCAATAAATACATGGAGAGCCACGACCACGGCCACGCCCCCCTGCGGCAAAAGCTGAAGCACTACCAGACTCTCCAATCTCACTAGATGTTGTCTCAGTCAGATTCAATTTGGTACTTGCTCTAAGAACACGAGAGTAAGCACCAGCCAATGTAGGAACCTGAGTGTCTGCAAGCAAATTGTCTCTAACATGTCCGAGATTATCATCCATTCCAGATAAAAACTTAGCAACAATAAACTCTTCCTTTTGTTTCTCCGACTGAGCGGCATCTACAGCACTAGGCTGATACAGTTTTAATTCACCCCAGAGACCCTGAATTTCAGCAAAATACTGAGAAATAGGTCTTCCTTCTTGCTTTAGAGTGAACAATCTTAAATAAATATTATAAATATGAGAAATATTTTGCTCTGCAGAATAAATCTTTTTCAGAGTATCCCACATTTCTTTAGCGGTGTCTAAAAAGACAATACTATTGAAAATACTCTGTTCACAACTATTATTCAGAACTGAAATTACCATCCCATCATCAACTTCCCAGACTTTATATGCATTCTTATCAGTTTTCTCTGGAGGGTCTTGCTCAATATGTCGAAGTTTTCTCAAGGAAAGCAGCAGGAGGCGAAAAGACCGTGTCCATTGAGAATAACTAGTGCCATTTAGTTTTGTAGCAGTAGCCATCATATGATAAAATTTCCCGTCAGAAGTCGGGATAGAAGTGGGCCTCGACGATTCTGCCATGACAACAACAAACCAAACAACCAAAGCCTCTACTGCGCAAAAAAAGGGATTCAACCAATCTTCTTACAGCAACAAATGGGTCAGCACATAGGGAGAAGATCAGAAGCCCTCATGTGCTGACCATCCCAAAAGGAATGAGCCGATGCGAAGAAAACTTTGTTAGAAGATAAGAGTACCCTTTCTTACCACCAAATATGATATTGGCGTCGAACGAAACGATTTACGCCGTGATCGGAAATTTCAAGATTTTCTAGAGACTTCAAATCCCTTGCACTCGCGTCAACCACCCGTGCGGTCGCAAGGTGACAGGTGCCCGCGCTCACGTCCGACGCGCCGAGCACACGATGACGGAGGGGCGCACCGCTACTCCGCGCCGCGCCCTTCACGCAAGCGCCAAGGACGTCGCGCCGCTCACCCGCGTGGCCTGTGCGTCGCTCACCCGCGGGGCCCGCGGGGCCTTCGCGTCGAGCTGCGTTCTCCTCCGGCGGAGAGAGGACGCCGCGGTGGTGGTGGTTCCTGACGCCGCGGTGGTGGTTCCCTACTCCGGCTCTGATACCATGTAAGATTTTAGGAGAAAAAAAGGAAAAATTATCTATTTTGTTTTCTTCAAAGACATTACAATGTCATATGTACTCGGGAACTCACACTTAAGGCCCAGACACAAACTGAGAACAAAATAGCAAAAATACCCTAAACTTAATTATTTTAACACATGACAAATCCCGTCAGGGTTTATATGAGTTTCTCTCATATACTAATGTGTAAGTCTCTTGTATAGATGATGGCGATTTCCTGGCCGAAGTATATGTGCAGCTGTAAAGCTGCCAATACTAATATATTATCATGTATACTATTCAACCTTTTTTCTGAAATTGCATGAACGTAAAAGGGAAATATAAAGTAAATGTGGAATCTTATTTGTCTTTCCTTAATTTCCTCCTCCCCGTCTTAACCTAGTGAATATAACTTAGAAAAGAAACTGCACAATGCCTGATGGTCAATCCACTCCGGCATTAAGGTATTCTCTTGCTTTGAATACTGCTATCCCATTTTCTCCTTTTCACCTTTGAATCTGTCACGCACTAAAGTAATACTTTTAGTAGACAACAGCCAACAGTGAAATCAGTGTGTAATTCTACAGCTTAACATCAACTGAATCACTGGAAACAACAATAGCCTACCTGTACATAATCCTTGAAAGCATCAGTAAGCAAGTGCCTGGGTAGCAAGACCATTGAACACAGCAGCAAGTTATATTCCAAGCATCAATAAAAGAATCCCTTCCAGCTCATGTATGGAAGTGGGGGACATACTTAGACCTGGAAAGTTGGATGAGAGTCCTGCATGGTAGCAAAGCATGGCCAGTTAGAAGAAATATCAAGAAACAGGAAAGTATCAATTTCACCATTTCTCTATAACTTATGTGAAATCAATGAGATGAACATAACCCAGAAAGCCTTGTTCCATCAATATCGGCTAATCCAGGGGTGACACATTGTTGGTAATTCAGTGATCACAAAAGGCCTCAAAGATTTTTTACGAATGGTTTCAAGCTTGTCTATGGGATTTTATGCCAGAAAAAGATCGTGGCACAAGTGACAAGAAAAGCAGCCCAATATAGGATAAAGGACTTCATGATAAATTTTTGGGATACCTGCAAATATAAGTCCTCTTATATGCAAACTTGTAGAATTGCTATTCTTATATACACATTAATTAATATAAACCCACTGCATAAAAATAAGAGTAAAAATGCCCCCTGGTCACTTGCTACCCAGAAACAGGTCACAGCACATTATGGGAGGGGCATCATTGCACTTTACGCAGAAAGGTCAACTTTGCACCAGTTAGTCAGGTTATTATAGATATTTTACAACTTCAGTTAGGGTCTCATTGAAGATAGGGGAATTTTTGCCCATATTCTTATACAGTAGGGTTATATTATTTAACGTGTATATAAGACTGATAGTTATGTGATTTTGCATGTAAGAGGGTTATACTTGCAAGTGCCTCTAAATTATAACAGCATACATAGAATATATGTGACAGAAGTTAAACACAGTATCATAAAAATGAGCCAGCCTCTGACACATAAAATTATCTTGGTCAGGTTTAGTTAAGTGAGATACGTAACATGAGAGTGGAAAGCCATTGGCTATATCTCAGGTGAATGTGTTGGTGTTTGAATGAACTACTTGCACCACTAACTTTAAAAGAAGGATACTATTGTCATTCATAATAATAGTGATGCTAGTGGCACCGTTAAGCATGTTCGTGAAAGTAATCACTTAGGCACCTTCACTATTTAAGCATATGATCATCTATAAGAGTAGATCATTTCCACAAGCTAACTGCTGAGTTCTTTGTTCTCAAAGATAAATATGTAAACAGTACCTGAGATAATCATGCCACATTGAATGTTTCCCTCACAGTTGAGAAGACAGAAAAGCAACATAATGTGCTGATGCAATATGGTATTATGTGCTGATGCTGCACTTAAAGGGTAAGCATGCCCCTGGAGTGCAACAAAATCAAAATGATCATGCATAAACTTCACTCTCATTAAGATCTTGCAGCATGTACAACAGAAATGAGGAATATAAACATTTGTGATGAAAAAAATACAAAACTAGATGAATAAAGAAACAGGTATTTGGCAAGGGATAATACTGAATGCTTGCTGGCAGATTTATTTACGAGACATTTAGGTTGATGTAAAACTAAAAACAATACATTCCTTGGATGTTGGAATCAATGGCATCAAAGCCAGTGGAAATAAAGTCCCTGATTTCATTTTATAGCCATTATTTGTGAAAGTAAAACCAAAAAAATATATGTAAAATGGTTTGTCCTTGATTACATCTCAGTACTTTGCTTCAATCCAAACAAAAGGAATTCAAAGATTCCACTGTTTCGCATCCATGCAAACAAAAGGAGGTCTCCTAGGATTTCAGTGTTTTACTTCAATTTGAACATCCGTTAACTTAAAAGGTTTTGATATGACTTAGTTCTATCACACAGAAAAACAGGTCTAATTCTCTGGAGGAAGGCGGAAGCAGTCACGACTCACATGTAAAAACTTGCATAAAGGATAGGAAAGTTTCAGAAGGTTGATCCCCAGGTGAAGCAGGAATAGTGGTCCCGGGATAGAGCAGGGAACACTACCTACAATATTTTGCTGGCAAATATGAATGAAAGCATCCACTTTTTGAGTAAATGGGTCAGATGGAAGATGAACAGTCTGTAAAGGGCCCACGATCTGTCTGTTTTCCTTTGTAAGTTCTCCTCCTTGGAATGGTAACATGAGGATACTTATCCATAAACTCTAAAGCGAAAGGAATTAGCACATCAAGAGCCAACTAATAAGATTACTCATGTAATTTTGAAGATTGCCATCTCTGAACAAAAGGAAAAAGTATGAAAACATGCGTCAAATTTTTCTCACAAGGCAACATTTCCTGTTGCCCAACCCCAAAAATTTTAGCCCCCCTTGAATAGTTCCGCCCAGGGAATTCCTGTATAGGGCAAGTGTCAGATAACTGCAGATTGTCTACTGGTGGTGGTAGAGGTGGCTCCCAATCTCTCCTTTATCGGGGGAAACTACCTAAGGTTTGGAAGTTAGCACATCTCATTCTTTTTCATGCATGTTGCCAAGGACCCTCCACTAAAAAGTGAAGTATCCCTTGAGACGTCAGATGGAATCCCAGAGAACAGATGGGGAAGAATGCACAGAAGTGCAATTAGAATGCAATTTAAGCAGGCAGATTTGCAAACTGGAAAGCTTTTTCCATGCGATATGATAGGATAGATTACTAATTTTTGAGCTCGTCCAGATTTTTTTGATCATGGGAGTGATTAGTGCTACTAATGTTCGGCACTAGATGAGTTGTTCTATCAAAAGCAGAGCACCCTAATTCGGTGAGATGCTGGTAGCCATGGAAGTAAGATATAATGCAATTCAACTATATTATCACTGGAAACTTGCATACATGAAAATTCTGTCAGTTATTTTGTTCCACCGAGTCTGAAAACATAAAATGAAAATTTCTGCCTCAACCATAGTTGTGGAGGCGACAAGGCGTCCCAAGGCGTTCATGGGGAGCCTAAGTGCTTAGGCGATAAAGCGTCCACTTAGGCGTCGCCTAGGCGACACCTTGGCACCTATTTTAAAACCCAAAAATATACATCTCCAATATATAAATATGAATAAGATATATGAAAAAAATATAGATTTGAATATTAAAATATGAAAGAGAGAAGGAGGAGGGAGAGACAAACACATAGAGAGAGGGGTGTTGGAGGAGTGTGTGAAGTCCAATGTACATATGACCTCATCTCACATCGTAGAGTCCCCTGGCCCAGAAAATTTTGGGAGGGTATTATACGTTATGCCCAGGCCAGGCAGCGCAAGGCAACCAGTGCGAGGGGGGGTGGAGAAAGGCAAGCTGGCACCTTGCCCCCGTAAGGGTGCCTGGTTGGCGACCACTGATGCGGGACGAGACCACGGACACGACAAGCTCGTGACTGTCCCTTAACGAGGGAAGCGTCGGATGTGCGCGGTTGAGAAACCGGCTGTGAGCTAGGGTGGTCGGCTCTCACTTGTGCCCGGATCGGGTCACGGGACGGTAACGCTCTCTCTCGCAGCAGCGGTGATATAAATAGAAAGCGAGCTAATTACCCTATCATGCTCTCTAGCAGTGGCATAAGCAAGCATATATGAAAATTAAGCAAAATGCCAAGTAAGGGAGCGAATGCGATACCTCCACGCGCTCGGCGTGGGGACGACGGACCCGGCCGAAACTCGTACTCCCGGAACAATATACACAATATTACAGAAATGCAAGCCGCTGCCCACTCCACGCAGGGAGGTAAAGGGCTACACAATGGGGTCCGGAAGGACCGAATTCGGGTTGACGGGCAGCTTCGTGTGTTGATTCGGCTACACGCGCGATCACGACCGTGGGACCCACGTGCTGCCTGGAGGGGCCGTGTGGGACCCGGTGGCACCGCTGTAGTGTGGACACTTAGGGAAGTGTTCCCTGGGCTGGCGGCACACCGGAACGTCGCCCGGGGGTCGGGCGGCTCCAATCGACACCCGTCGGGTTTGCTGTCCACGGACTGGTGGTTGCTGTTTTGCAGCGCGCGCTCCGGCGAGAATGGACGCTGCGATCAACCCCGATGTCGGATCGACACGAGACTGGCGCCGTTGGAAAGCTAGCTTGAAGTTCTTCAACCTAGGCCCAAAGATCTGGCCTGGATCTGCTCGGATCTTGACTTATGGAATTTTCAATCTTCTGTTGTACAGTTCCTGAAATCACAGGTCAGCAGAGAACTTCCCTGTGAATTGCCTTTGACCGCGAGGGAGTCGTTCGAATCAGGGGTTGTGTTCTTCAGAAAAGTTGTTGGAATTTGAGCTGGGAAGACAGCAAAAGTGGTTTGGATCCGTTTGGATGTGTCTATGATTTTCTGTGATTTGTTTAGTGGACGAAGGTCAGATCTGGGATCAGGGGGACAGAACTGTAGCTGGGACTGAGAACGATTTTTAGAAAATATGAAATGGGCGAACCAAAAATTGAGAAAACTTGTGGATGAAGGGGTGGATGGGTGTAATCTCCAGTAAAATTGGGCGAACTAAAATAAATCAAAAAGTGGACCTAAGACATGAAACTCCGGGCTACTATCACTGTAGACAGTGACAGAACAGATCTGAGATTGAGAGTTGAACGAAATGGTAAGGATATGAAACGGTGGATTTTGAACCTCAATTTTTTTGTGGAGAAGGGGCTAGAAGATAGGAACCAACCCTCAAAATTTCAAATCGATCAGAACTCGTGGCTGGCTTCAGGAATTCTCGAACTACACCTCTGTCCAGCAGGACAGAAAACCGAAGACGATCCCGTGGCGGCTCGAAGGCGGCACGAACGGCGGCGGCGGCGGCACAGACGATCACCGGAGGTTGAGAGGAGATGAAGGGAGATAGAAACACTCTAGAAATGGAGGTTGGGATGAAGAAACCAGAGGGAGAGAGGGAGGAGGTCGAAATTCACTCAAGGCATTCAACAAAATTCTGATTTTTCATTGAATTTCTCATGAAAATACAACATTATATATGACTCCAATCAAATCTAATGTGGACCCTTGGATCAAGGGTTGGGGATTGAATGGCTGAGATGAAGTGTGAATAACACACCAAATATAATTTTTTAATCTAACTTGACCATCTCCATTCAACCTTAGACTAATTCCATTCAAACTCCACCTAATACACACCAACCAAGCCTAATAAGGCCAAAAGAGGGGGCGCCCCCTTCATGGGCCAAGGGCCATTCATGGGCCAAGAACCACCCAATATATCATGCTAGTCATGGGCCATTCCCACTTAGATGGCCCATGGGAGAGTGGAACCCAATTTGGGCCTTAAGTGCCTTAATGACCCATTTAAAACCAAATGACCCAATATGAAGTAGCACCCTTAAGTGGGCCTAAACCATGATATCTAGTAATGGACTCTTCCTAGAAATGTGGCCCAATGGCTTAATTAAGCCTTACAAAGAGAGCCCAAATGAAAGAAATCAAAAATTACACACTTTCAAGCCAATACAACCTATACTACACACCTATACAAGCCAATACATACAATACAACCCATAAGCTCTTGATGTCCTCATCGATCCGACATCGGGGTTGATCGCAGCGTCCATTCTCGCCGGAGCGCGCGCTGCAAAACAGCAACCACCAGTCCGTGGACAGCAAACCCGACAGGTGCCGATCGGAGCCGCCCGACCCCCGGGCGACGTTCCGGTGTGCCGCCAGCCCAGGGAACACTTCCCTAAGTGTCCACACTACAGCGGTGCCACCGGGTCCCACACGGCCCCTCCAGACAGCACGTGGGCCCCACGGTCGTGATCGCGCGTGTAGCAGAATCAACACACGAAGCTGCCCGTCAACCCGAATTCGGTTCTCCCGGACCCCATTGTGTAGCCCTTTACCTCCCTGCGTGGAGTGGGCAGCGGCTTGCATTTCTGTAATATTGTGTATATTGTTCCGGGAGTACGAGTTTCGGCCGGGTCCGTCGTCCCCACGCCGAGCGCGTGGAGGTATCGCATTCGCTCCCTTACTTGGCATTTTGCTTAATTTTCATATATGCTTGCTTATGCCACTGCTAGAGAGCATGATAGGGTAATTAGCTCGCTTTCTATTTATATCACCGCTGCTGCGAGAGAGAGCGTTACCGTCCCGTGACCCGATCCGGGCACAAGTGAGAGCCAACCACCCTAGCTCACAGTCGGTTTCTCAACCGCGCACATCCGACGCTTCCCTCGTTAAGGGGCAGTCACGAGCTTGTCGTGTCCGTGGTCTCGTCCCGCATCAACCACCTTGACAACTATGGTCTCAACCATGGAGTAAAGCAACTCAACTAAAAATTCAATTCGTTAGAGGAGTGAGCCCATCAAGAGACATCAACTCAATGAAGGATTGAAATCGTAATCTTTAACTTTTGAGTGTCATTTGAAGTTGAGTACAATTAGATAAATGTAAATAGCATGAAGCCCCGAAAGTTTTAAGGAAACTAGCAAACAAATGCCACATGGAATAGTCAATAAGCCTAAATCTTTGACAACACATCTTCACTGGATTGACCCCTCCAAACCTTGGAAATATGATATGATTGCTATACAATCCCAGAAGAGACAGGTGATGCAAGTGCATAGCCTGTTGTTTACACATACAAACAATTAACTGTTGCCACCACATAACCCACAGGTCCACAGAAACCACAGGTGAAACCGGAGTGGAAAAAACGCATGAATGAAGGAAATGGAGAGTGTTTCAGGTCATACTGGCTTTCCTGCCGGATGCAGATGGTGCACTGGAATCCGATGCAGTTGCCGGGATGGCAGTAGAGGGCGTTCCGCGCATCCTCCCGCCCTTCCCCCTTTCCCCGCGTTCCCTACTACCTCCTCCGCCCCACCCCCTTCACCCGGTCCCTTCCCCTGAACGTGGCAGATCAGGTGCGAGATGGGACGGTGGGAGGAGCGACGGTCATAGCGGTCTCATGTGAGGCGTCGGTTTCTCTGCCGTCCGCGGCAAAACCTGCGGCTACTCTGCTCTGCTGCCTCTGCGCCAGAACTGTTGTTTGGTTCTTCGGATGCGGTAACCGCGATGGTCTGCTCACCGGGTTCTTTCTTTGGAACGGACACACAAAATGAATCGACACATTTCTTTAAGATTTATTAGTCCTACATTTTTATTTCTATGCATATTAATAAAAATATCGATAATGCGACACATTTAAGTAGTATTTTAATACATAAAAAATAGTAAAAGAACCATTATATGGGATTTTAACGCATTGTCAATATTTTAATAGTATATGTGTAAATATAAATACAAAAATGATAAGCATGCATTTTTATCTTATATATAAAATATCAAAATTATCATTCATAGTCATCAAATATCATATATATATATATATATATCACCATTATTGACTAAATATTTTAAAATGTAACTAATTAATGAAAAATACTCCCAGAAATAAACTCAACTATTTTATTTTCTAAATAATGGGGGGGGGAGAGAGAGACGGAGAGAACATGGGTGGAAATGTGGAATTGGAATATCTTTTCTTGGAACTATTTTTTCCAGGGGAAAGAGTGGAGAAATAAACTAAAAAAATAGGAAATATTTCAGAAACCTAAAAAATATTTTCTCATCTAATCTTTTCTTAAGATTTACGATCTGTATATAAATAAGTTAAGAAAATATTTTTCAGAAAAAAATTAAGAATACAAGCATCCTCTGACCTCTGATCATGCGTATACCCCAAGTTACACATTGAAGTGCACGTGTGATCCACGCCCCCAGCGACGGGAAACATGCCATGGGTATCGTGTTCACTGTGGGGCTTCCCCTGGATCCGGGGACCACGAATTATTTCAGATCCCGGATCTCTTTGATGTCCGTCTAACCCGGACACTTTGTTGTTTTCCCGCACCTGATCGCGGCCTGCACCGGTCTGTGGCTGCGGGCTTCGGCCTTCGGTGCAGCTTCCAGCGATATAAATGATGCGCTGCGGGATAATTCACCGCTTGATCGAACAAAAATTCGAGTTCTTGATGGCTCCGACCAAACAAAAGAACGTTTTGATGATCGCATGAAAAATATCTTTGACCAATTTACATGTGAATGTGGATCAAAATTCTGAACCTAATAAAAACATGTCCGCAGATCAAGAGATGATTCTGATTGGATCGTTGGATATTAATCAGATGATTATTAACCTCATTGTTATTTAATTTGAGTCCGACGGTGAGGTCTTTAGTAGGGAGTTAGGAGTCTGAAAATTTGACACGACAGTGTTAATGGGTCGGGTTGACCCGATAGGTCCGTAAACTTGACCCGATTTTGGGCCGGGTCGCAAGACCTTTTTCGGCCCGTGAGTTCTTAGCTGGGTCTAAAAACTCGGCCCGACTAGGCCCACGAGTCGGACTCGGACTTTAAGTTCGGCCTACCGGTCGGCCTGACCTGTTCTCTTTTTTTTTTCTTTCAAATTTTAAAAATTACTTAGTTAAAATTATATTATTTTATTTAATTAAAAACTTTAAAACTCTATTTTCATATAAATTATATAATTAATATCAAAATTTTACTTAATTTGGTGAGATTATAAGTTTTATATTATTAAATATATTAGTTTTCTTTATTTTTTATTTAAGTTATCAGGCCGGGTCGAACCTTAGTCGGGCTTTATAATTTTTTAATAATATCGAGCCCGGCCCAGTCCGACCCAACATAGCTAGGGCCCGGACCGGACTTGGGTCTTAATATTAATAAGTCGGGCCCGAGTCGGGCCGACCTAAGCCCGGCCCGGACTCGACTCATTGATAACCCTACACTCCATAGAGCGTCCAAAAATGATTTAGGAGATTCCAATCATTATAATTTACACTCTGTCAAAATCTCTTCCAAGTGTCTCGATATCTCAACCATTTTTATTATATATAAATTTTTACATTTAAAAAGAAATAATAATAAATAGATGGGATTTCGAAATCTCTAAAGTATGTCTCTAACTTCCACTCTCTCTCTCTCTCTAGATTTTGATAAACAATACTCACACTTAATAAATATTGTTACTAAACACGGAATAAGAGTTCGAAGATTTGAAAGGCTTTTAATTAAAAAAATGTATTAAGATGTTTTTTATTAATATTACTTTTTAAAGGGCTAAAAATTAAAAAGCCCATAAACAAGTTATAGAGACGTTATTCTAAATTAATAGTATTAGAGGTCTAAATTATAAAGGGTTTTTTGCATATTAGTCCCTACAAATAAAACGAATTATTTTTTAGTCCCTAAAATCTCACTATTGTTTAAAAAGTCCTTAAAATCATGTAACTCTAGCAGAAAGGCCCACGTAGTTCATCGACGTTAAAATAGTTAGATATTCAATGGAATATTCCATCTTTCCATTAAAAAAAGTTGAAAATCTTAAACTACCCTTATCATAACCCTCTCCCTGTGAAACCCTTCACCCCACCACCTGCCATCGCACACCCCACCGCCCCCATACGCAGCCGCAGACGCCCCACCATCGTTGCAATCTGCGGACTGCCTCCACTGGCCACCGCAGACGCCCCACCGCAAGGCCTCTAAAGGACTGTCCCAGCCGCAGACGCCCCACCGCCGATGCCCCACCGGCCACCGCAGAGCCCCGCCGCAGACACACTGCCCTATGTGTGCTTTTCCGCGTCTATTTCCGATTTTGAAAGTAGAAATCTTTTTCCCTTCTCACACACATTAGTTTCTGCAAGTTCTGTAATTTACATTGCAGGCCATGTAACCCTTCCAAATCGGCCCTTGCCATCACGCCCCTTGCATTTCATGGAAGCGTTTACCAGCCAAAGAAAGTCATTGGGATGCTCTCTTTTTAATAAGAGGGGTTCCAAAACGCAAAGAAATCTTGAGAATCTGGTACCTCCATCACGAGATCCATTCCGTGACAGCTACAACAACAACCCGCCAGATCTCTTGGTCTCTGCCCCACCACCGCTGGCCACTGCATTTACATATTCGCTGACGAGATGCAGATAGAGTCAGAGGCGATAACTATAGCAGCAACACGAAGAAGATCCTGCCCACCTCTCACCTGTCTGTCTGGGTGCGCCCCCCATCTGTGTTGAGATGTTCTTGTCTCACTTATACCTCCATGGATGCCTAGATGAAAATGGAACACATTACTCCCCTCAAGTGTCCATCTTTGCCCTCTTTCACGGCTTTCTTTGATAATGCTTAGGACTACTCTATTTGATATTTTTATGTCACATTGAGTAACAATGAGTTCTTCCTGAATAAATCAGAATATCTACTTCGTTCAAAAATCTCAAAAAGTGCTTATGATAACTAGAATATGATTAACTTTTGGCTATCAGTATCTGTTATTTTATCTATTTCCCAAATAAGTTGATTATCCTCTAAACATGAGAAGATTTACTACCAATAAAAATACTCTCTCTCTCTCCTCTGAACTGATGGGAGTGCTTTTGAAAGTTGATGGAGAGGTCGACCCTCCTTGATGGAGAGGTTGACCTTTCATGGCAGTGGGCGAAGGTGCTAATTAATAAGGCAGGAGTGTGTTTACGTATCCTTGTGCAGTAGGCTGTGTGTGTCATTCAAATACATGTTGCTATGAGTTATAATAAAATGGGTACAAGATACTGATCTGGGTGTGTCAGAGAGATACGTGTTTAACATCAGGATTCACTCTTTTGCAAATGAATCCATCCCTTGTTTTACTTTCCATAAAAAATGACCCTAAAACAGACTCAAAAGGGTTTTGTTTACACTGATTTTAAACCAAGGATTTTAAAAATCAGATCTCAGTCTTTTGCATTAATTGGAAGTACTTGAAACATTCAAGCCTTGGATGAAGAACAGCACAAGATGCATCATAGGAGACACATTCTAAAATATTTATTTCTGAACTTTGGAAGCATGTATGCATACAAGGTCTAACTCACGATAACTGTATACAGTATATTCACTCTCCACACGACATCAAAAGTAAATAATGTAACGGCAGACTAGGGTACAAGCAACCATGGTAGTTTCTTCTGATGAAAAGTAATCAATCTCTCAAGTCTATGCACGAAAGAGTACTCACTACATCTTCAGCCATTCTAAACAGCAACAAAGCCCTTAGCATAACTTTGAAGGATAGTTCCTGATGTATACTTCTCTATTGAGTCCAATGATGTAGAAACTGAAGGACCGGTTGCGATGAGCCATTGTTATACGGGTAACAGGGACAACAGAGATTACATGCCTTTCACATATGATCCACAAACACTGCTTTCACACCACCAGCTGCCACCATGGTGGTGAAGAAGCCATAGTTAATATCGGGAGAGCCTTGATAATGCATTTATATTGTATGATATTAGCACCAGTAAAGTCTTTTTCAGTGGTGTCGCCGTGTTGTTGAAGGACCCTTGTGAGGTGTCGACACCTCCTAATGGAGAGGTCGACCTTTCATGACTAGACAGAAGGTGTTGCTTGCTGGATTGACCGTGGTGTCGACGCTCCTTGATGGAGAGGTCGACCTCTCCCCACACCCATGCACCTACACCTCCCCACACCCCTGCACCTCCTCGCTGCCATTGCCCTCCTCCCCTCCCCTTCGCGAACGGCCACTCCACCGCGCCCACGGCCTCCCTGTGCCACACCCGCAACCGCCCCTCCACCTGCACCCCCCTTTCGCCGCCGACCTCCCTCACCGTCGCCCCTCTCCCCACGTCATCGGCCAACTCCCCACCCTCACCCTATCTCGTTCTCCCTCTCTCTCACCCCACACCACGTCGCCGATCGCCCGCCTCTCCTCTTCCTGCTACCACCCCGCAGCCTCCCCTCCGGCCTCCACTCCGCCACCAGCCGTGGCCACGTAGCCACCAACCCACCCCCGGCAGCCTTCTCCTCCTCTAACACCACGTCGCACACGCCACCGCGGCAGCCCCCCTGCCACCCTCACCACCTCCACACACCTCCGACCACCTCCACCACGGTGACTGCTTATGGGCCTCCTCTCCGTACGGCGGCGGTACTACAGTAGGGAGGAGTCTAGGATGGGGGATCAACAACGGCGGCGAGGAGTCCAGGGAAGGGGAAGAGAAGAGGATGACGGGGAGGCGGCCGCGGTTGGAGGGGAGAGAGGCCGGGAGGGGGAGGCCGGGAGGAGGAGGGCGGGGGGGGGGGAGGGGAGAGGTCGCAGGAGAGGGGGGAGGGAGGCCGGAGGTGGAGAGGGAGGGGGGAGAGAGGCCGGAGGGGGAGGGGGGAGGTCGCAGGGGAGGGGAGGAGGCACCCCTCTCTCTATCTCTCTCTCACACTCTCACACTTAACCCAGGGGTAAGTTAGTATTTTCATTACCTTTAGTATAAGGTAACTATAGTTTAGTTAACTGAATGAACGGTAGGGACTTAAACGTGTAACGACTAAGATTATAGGGACTATTAAAATAATATTCAGAATGGAGGGATTAATCGACAATTCATTAAATTTATAGGGACTAATATGCAAAAAAAAACCAATTAAAAAAAGGTTTTTTTGCATATTAGTCCCTACAAATATGACGAATTATTTTTTAGTCCCTACAATCTCTCTATTGTTTAAAAAGTCCTCGGAAATCTTACCGTTAAACTAAAAAGTCCCTATCATTTTTTACTGTCGACGATATTAAACGCAAGGTGAGTTAACTTGACCGTAGTTGGTGAAAAGACCAACCCACCCTCGATTAATCGAGGTTCATGGCCGTAGTAACCCTTCTGCCGCGCCACCCTCCTGTTTAGGGTTCCCCCCGTACACAATCGCCACCCTCCTCTTTCCCTTCCCCCGTACACAGTCGCCATTGCCGTCGATTTCACTCTTTGGTCGTCGTGACAGCAACGATCGCCGGCCACCGTGAGGGTCGATTAGGCACCATCGCCATTGCCCAAACCTGCACGTAACAACTACGGCGCTTCACGGCACCCCATCTGCCGCTGCAGACGTACGACCGCCCTCGTTCAGACGCCGCATCACCGGAGTCACCACCCCACGTCCAGGTCTGGGGCACACACCTCCGTCTCCACTCCGGTACGCGTCAGGCGCTCCTGCCACCTCACACTCAGTATGATCTGCAAATATAAATGTTTACTCATGCATTTTATATGTTTACAGAGTCGAAATATTAAGGACATCAATTTTTGTTTTCTTTCTATATGGTTTAGGGATAAGATTGTTGTTATGTCGTTTTTTGCTATAATGTTGTTAGATTATTTAATGCTCTAAAAAGTTTTGTTATTAATTGTACATGTCTGAATTCACGGGTGCAGTTTCTTTATGGTTCTGTCAAAAATTTTTGCTTTAATGTTTTTCAGTCACTCAATTCATATTAGTTAAGAATGTTATTATTGTACTCAGATTATTGGGTATGCGTGCTGATTTTGTAATGTGGACAACTGTTCTAGAGAGTTTATTTCTATCTTCAGATTGTTAGATTGTGAAAATGGGGGAACGAGAGCCATCATTAAAGTTGACATATAAGTTCGGTGGTTATTGGAAAACTCTTCAGTCTGGGAGGAGGGCATATGCACTAGGTCAGAGCAAGACAGTCGTGGCATATCCTGATTACTACAGTAGATGCATATTAATTGAGGATATGGGACATCTATCTAAGTGGGCAAGTACACATTGTTTAGAATTTCATTATGAATTACCTAATAGCAGACCTGTTCAGTATGAGGAAATTGTTTCAGATGCTCAATTATATGAGGTGATGAAAGCCCATTTACCCGTAGGGAAGATGACCATATATGTTAGCACATTGGACAGTCGGCCATTAGACTTACAGCCAACCAATATTCCACAGAAAGGTATGGCCAGCCAGTCTACTCAGGCCCATTCCCAGACATTTGTTGACATTGATGAGATGGATGATGATGCTGAGGTTGGTCAACATCCTGAGTTTGTTCATGATGTTGCAGTTGTTCATCGTGACGAGATTATTCATGGTGTCCCTACCCCTGCCCCTGCCCCTGTAGTTGATGAGGATTATCATATTTTAAAGAAGAGGATATGTTCTGAAGCTGAGCAGAGTGACTCAGAATATGTTGCATATGAAGATGAGTACAACGAATCTGACGAGAGTGTGGCTGATTCTGATGAGGTACACACTAAGGACAACTATCATTCAAGGCCATGTCCCTCAGATGAATCTAATATTGATGGAGGAGTTTCAGATGATGATGGAGATTTGTTGGAGGCTGATGAAGAGACCCCAGATATATCAGTTGGTTCTCTATTTGCAAATAGTCAGGAGTACAGGATTGCTCTACGTCAGCATGCTATTAAAAATCAATTTGAGTTCAAGCAAGTGAAAAATGACAGCATGAGAAATACTGTTGTATGTGCAAATGTTAATTGCAAATGGAGAGTGCATGCCTCAAGGCTACAAGATGAAGTTACTTTTGCAGTCAAAACAATGCAGGAAAAGCACACATGTTCAGCCACATCTAGGTGTGATAGCAGGATGGCATCCAAATCTTGGATTTCAGCCAGGGTATTGGAAGCAGTGAAGGAGAATCCTGACATACCTCCAAGAAAGTTACAAGCTGATTTATTGAAGGCTTACAATATTTCAATCCCTTATCACCGCATTTGGCGTGCACGAGAGTCGGCAAAGGAGAAGGTGTTTGGGAAGGTTGAGGAAACGTACAAGCATTTGCCACAGCTACTGAATGAATTAAAGCAGAGCGACCCTTCTTCAGTTGTACAGTACAAGATTGGATTGGATGGTTGTTTCCAGAGGGTGTTCATTGCCTTAGGGGCATGTATTAGTGGTTTCAAAAATGGCTGCCGTCCAGTGCTGGGCATAGATGGATGCC
Organism: Amorphophallus konjac; assembly: GCA_022559845.1. Classification (NCBI taxonomy): domain Eukaryota; kingdom Viridiplantae; phylum Streptophyta; class Magnoliopsida; order Alismatales; family Araceae; genus Amorphophallus; species Amorphophallus konjac. The sequence continues at coordinate 29,464,511 of CM040127.1, forward strand.
ACTTGAAAGGGTATTACACTGGGATCTTGGTGGCTGCAGTTGCTCTTGATGGGAATCATGATTTGTTCCCAATTGCCTATGGTGTTGTTGAGGGGGAGAGTATAGACTCGTGGACATGGTTTTTGCACAAGTTGAAAGACGCTATTGGAAATTCGACAGGGATTACATTCATTTCTGATATGGAAAAGGGCATTGAGGTAGCTGTCCCAGATATCTTTCCAGGTGCCGAGCATAGGTAATTAAGTTTCTCCTTTTACAATGTTTGATCTGTTGCTAGTTTTATTTTCCATAATATATGAATTGAGTGACTATGTATTTTAATGACATTGACTATAGGTTTTATATTAATGATGAGATTGTAATTTCGAATTGTTTGTAGGTTTTGTATGCGGCACCTTTACAGGAATTTTAAGAAGAAATGGCCGGGCCCAGGTTTCAAGAATGCTGCATGGGCAGCAGCAAAATCTTACACTGTTCAAGAATATAAAGCAGCTATATTTGAGATGAAGAAACTAGATCCACAGGCTGTTTCCTATTTAGAAAGTTTGCGTTGTGCCTGGTCAAGATGTCATTTTAATGACAAGGGTAAGCTAAACTACATCACTAACAACGTAGCAGAGTCATTCAATTCATTTGTTGGTGATACGAGAGGCCTACCACTTGTAGACATGTTAGATGGAATTAGGCAGAAAATTATGGTGAAAATGGATCACAGGAGGAGACATGCACGTAGGATCAAAGAAAAATTTGTGCCACGGGCTGTTGCCTATTTAAATGCAATTGTTAGGAAGTTGGGAAAATATGCAGTCAGATATTCCACTGATTTTATGGCTGAGGTGGAAGGTCCGTATGAGAGGTGTGTTGTTAAATTGTACGAGATGTATTGTTCTTGTCGTCAATGGCAAGTCAGTGGGCTGCCTTGCCAACATGTTGCTGCTGCTGTTGATGCACGTAGGGGCCTCCAAATTAATAATTTTGTTGATAGATGTTATTCAATTGAGACATATAAATCCACATATGCAAAGTCAATACAACCATTGCCAGGTAAGAGCATGTGGCAGACTGTAGAATCTGTTGAGGTGCTTCCTCCTCGCTGCCAAAGACCCCGAGGTCGCCCTCGGAAGAAGAGGATTAGAGATGCTGATGAAAATCAAAAGGCACTTAGGAGATCCCATAAATGTAAAAGATGTGGACAATGGGGCCACCATAAAAATACTTGCAAAGAACCCCTCCCAGGACCAGAATCTGCACTTACAGACATTGGCACTACTTCCACAACTGTGGCACGGAAGTAAGTTTGTATTGCAATTATGATTTGTATTTTATCTATTTGATTTGCTTTGTGCATAATATTGAAAGTTATGTTGTAGGCAAGGCCCAAGAAGACCACCCAGGTTCGTAAGTGGTAGGGCTACTCAGGCTCAAACTAGTGATGGTGGTGAAGGGCCACAAGTTGCAACTTCGGTTGGTCCAGGTCAGACCCACGGGAGGGCTAGGAGAGGTACCAGCAGGGGCAGCACTGAAGGAAGCAGTCGGGGGAGAGGTAAGTTAGCACACATGTTAAATTTCTAAATTGAAATAAGAATTAGACTGATATTAATACAAGTATAACTCATGTAGGTCGCACAATTTCGGTGGAGGCACCGGGCTCCAGCAGCACTAGCGGAGGAGACATTCGTGTGCACACGGTGATAAATATGGACAGTCAAGCATCCATTAACTTTGATCAGCATTCCTCCATGTTCAACTTGCAACAACTCTCGCCAAATTGTGAGTTTAAAATATACTTTTTAACTTGTAGGTAAAGATTATGTTATTTCTAATAGTTAACACCCTCTCTTTGTCACACCTACAGGACATTGGCTGATGTGAAGAATGTTGTTGCTGACCGGATGTGAAGAATGATATTGAAGAACAATATTTCATATCCGTTTTATGTGTTGTTGTCCTCAATGTAAACTCTTATGGATTGTGAAGTTTTGATGTAACTGATACAAGTATCTGTTTATTTGTTGGTGATATGAATGATATTTGTAGTTTTGTGCTGGGCTTAAACCAGGTTTGAATGATAGATGGTTTGTGTTGGTTTGAAATGAATGATACATGGGTTGTGATGATTTGATATGAATGATGCAATGGTTGCAAGGGTAACTAATTGGTGCAGGTGATTTGATATGAATGATGCAATATATGCAAAAAGCCTTCAGCAGATGAGCGTGCTGCGTCGACGTTATCAGCATGTTGCGTTGACGCATCGGTGATCCAGTATCTACTCTTTTCTTGTACACATTTGAAATTGCCCCACCGCGTCGACCCTGCTGTGGTAGCGTTGACGCGCTGAAGACAGCCAGAGATAAGTCGCCCCTTTCTTGAACTGCTGCGTCGACGCTGCCAGTTGGTGGCGTTGACGCATCGACATCGGCAGTCCAGTGATCAATGTATTTGGCGGATAGACATGCTGCGTTGACGCTGCTAGGCTAAAGCGTTGACGCAGTGGTGTGTTTCTGCAACTAATAGTTCGGCTTGTTTGCATGCTGCGTGGACGCTAAGAACTCCAGCGTTAACCTTCTAAACTGTCTCCGAGCTAGATGCCTATCAGGCTCAATGGCTGCGTCGACGCTGTCTAGCAATGGCGTTGACGCATGGATACGTTCCAGTGAACAAACAACCTGGCCTTTTTAGTCCCTATCAGGCAGATGAAACGAAGTCATCAGTTTAAGTCAAAACCCTGTACAGTCTCTGAAGAATGCAAAGCATTGTATAGACTTGGTTAGACTTTGTAAAGTGAAGTCCAATGTATAGACTTCAGTTAAGGTCAGGCTTCTAACAACGAGTGTATAGACTTGGGCCTAACAAATGAATGTATAGGGTTGAAGCCTGACAACCCAATGTGTAGACTTGAAGCTTGAAAGGATGTACACACTTGACCAATTCAAAGGCGAATCGAGTGTACAGACTCTGAGTCCAAACCCAACGGCTGTACAGACTTGACCAAAACAAAGGCAATCGGATGTACAGACTTTAGAGGATGTAGACTCTGTATAGACTTCAACTCAACCATGCATAATGTATAGACTTTGTGAAGCGTGAATGCAATGTACACACTCACAGCGTTGACGCTGCAGACTTGAGAATGCTCACAGCGTTGACGCTGTATGAGACGTAGGCTGTACAGACTTAGCCTAAGCCAATGCATGAACTGACGTTGTATATACTTAGCCAATGCAATGTACATACTTCCTTTATGAGGGAGCAGTGTATAGACTTGCTGTGAAGAACAGCAATGTGTAGACTTGACAGTGAGACACAACGTGCATCAGTGTATACACTTGAGTGAGTGAAGCCGATGTACAGACTTGCCGATTCGAAGTCACTGTACAGACTTTGAAGAGCAGTTCAATGTATGGACTTGTAAACAACCGATGAATGAACTGAGGGGTCGACCCATCAGCACAAGGGGTCGACGCACCACAGACCAGACCAATGGATAAAAGGCACCAAGCGTCAACGCATTGCCCAAGCAGCGTGGACGCAGCAGATCAAATACTTCTTACTGCTACCTTTGAAGTGCCTTGGCAGCGTCGACGCTGCAGTTCGATGGGTCGACGCTGCAGTATCAAACTGCAGTCTAAAGAGCAACAGAACATGACTGAACAAGAGATGCTTTGTGAAAAAGAGAACTCTACCCTATGCTGGTGCCTTGACTGCTGTGTTCATCAAGGTTAGAATTTCATTGGAAGATGAACCTGTTCAGATAATTCCAAGGACCAATGTCTACTGTCAGAAATTCATTGGCACGTTTATGCATTACAAGAAGAAAGGAAACATGATAGTAAGAGATCTTCCAGGCTATGAGACATTACAAGGTCCAACAGTTCCCTTAACCGAACTTCAGGCTACTCCAGACACACACATTGGAGCTATAGTTCCTTTTGGAACATCTCCACCCTCTTCACCTCCTCAGATGTTCAGAGAGTCAGATGCACCTCCAGAGTTCCATACACAAACATCTGCACCAGATCAAGCCGGCACAAGCTCCAATCATTCTCTTCATTCCCATATGATGAAATATATGCAGGAGCAATTTACTGTCATGAAAAGTGAAAATTTTAAGCTGAACTCCAATCAAGAGCTTATTCATACCCAACTAGTATATGTCAGTGCACAGCTGCTTCCTATTATGAATGAACTTAAGGAATTCCGTGCAGACACTCAGATGAAAAACACTGAACTTCAACAGCAAATTCAAGAGCTTTCTGTTCAACATTCACAGTTCCAGGATGCAGTAGTTCACATCTCCTCGCAGCTTAGTTCCCAGTATCTAGCCGGCTCCAGCTCTGATATTCTCTCTACAGTCACAGCTCACTTCGATCATTTATTGAACACTATGCAGCACTGGGCTACGGACATAAATACACAGATTGCACATGTTCAAACATCTGTCAAGCAGACAAACCAACTCAAATATATGTCTGCATCCAACCACCACAGTCACTTTGAACATCTTTTAATGACGTTGTTCATTCCCACAAGCCTTTATTTCGTTTTGGATGATGATGGCCAGAGATGCTGATGATGATGACACCTCACTCTTCACACATGTCTGTGAAACATGGGCATGAGCAGGTGAAGCATGCACTGGCAGGCATTTGGTCTGGAAATGAGCTGGTGAAGCATACACATGGGGCATATAAGACTAACGATAATAAGTAGCATTACATTCTAGTAAAAACGATTACATGTCCAATATAGGACTTACATTGCATACGTCTCTCTTAAACACGTTCACTTGAATAGGCAAATGACAAATAGTACAAATATGACACAATACATCAGTAATTTTAAGTTTTTCAATTGCAACTCTATTCTTTCTAATTTCTTTGTCATGCATTCTTCCATCGCCTTCAGTTGATATTTGACATCCACAACATTATAGGTAGTATCATCAACCCACTCAAAGAAACCGCAATCCCCGTCAGTATTTGCATACGGACAACAATAGAAATGCTTGTCTTTCGACCTCTCACGATTTGAGACGTAAACCCGACAATTACCCCTTCTACAGTTGCATTTCATCGGCGGCACACGAGATGAGACGACAGCTCCTCGAGACAACTGCATTCCACTAACATTTGATGACTGCATACGACACGAATAAGTTATTATCACTGTAAACATAGATGTGGAGAATAATCTAGCCATCAAAATAACATACCATTTCAGACATGGGGAGAATAACAAGGGTCGATTTGTCGTGTTGGGCGTGATGGCAAGGGCCGGCGGTGGTCGGTGGGCCGTCGGCGGTAGGCCGTCAGCGTCGACCGGTGGGGCTTCTGCGGCTGGAGCCTTGCGGTGGGGCGTCTGCGGCGGCCGGTGGGGGTAGTCCGCAGCTTGCAACGCGGTGGGGCGTCTGCGGGGGTGAAGGGTTTCACTTGGAAAGGGTCATGAGTAAGGGTAGTTTATGATTTTCAACTTTTTTTAACAGAAGGATGGAATATTCCATCGAATATCCAATTGTTTTAACGTCGGTGAACTACACGGGCCTTTCTGTAAGAGTTACATGATTTTAAGGACTTTTTAAACAATAGAGAGATTGTAAGGACTAAAAAATAATTCGTCATATTTGTAGGGACTAATATACAAAAAAATTATAAAAAACTCTACTGAGCAAGGCTCCACTCCGTTCCAGCGGTTCGCCTGTTGGCCGTCCAGCACGAGCGCAAAGGGGGAGACATTGGAATGGAGAACACCCCAATTACGTATCTCCTCCGCGCGCCATCGTAGCCAAGACTGTTCCCACTTTCCCAGTGCACTTTTTACGCCACGGTGCCCCCTTTCCTCCAATAGAAATTGCCACGATCGAAGGAACTGGACTAGTTTCACTGCATCATCCCGGGAAAAAGCGTCGCACTCGCAGCTATAAATGCCTTTCCCCGCCCTGCGTTTCCCCGGACCTCCTTCCATCGTTCCTCTCATCTTCTTCCTCCGATCTGAGCAGAGCGCGGAAGCGAAATGGGATCCCTGCCAGGCCCCCCCTCCCCCAAGGGCCTCGCCACGCCGCCCTCCCCCGCCCTGGCGGCCACCCCGGAAACCCTAATCGACGCCGGCGAGCTCCGCCGCCTCTTCGACGCGCAGCGCCGCCACCTCAACCACTTCTTCGACCGCCTTGACCTCTCCCAGACGCGGGCCTTCGCCCAGGCCCTCCTCGACGCCCCCGGCGCCGTCTTCTTCTCTGGTGTCGGTAAGTCCGGCTTCGTCGCCCGCAAGATCTCCCAGACGCTGGCCTCCCTCGGCTTCGTCCGCGCCGCCTACCTGGCCCCCGTCGACGCCCTCCACGGCGACATTGGCGCCGTATCCCGGGGAGACTTCCTCGTCCTCATCTCCAAGTCAGGGTCCTCCGAGGAGCTCCTGCGGCTGGTCCCCTGCGCCCGGGCCAAGGGGGCTTACCTGGTGTCGGTGACGTCGGTGGAGGGGAACCCGCTCGCGGCCGGGTGTGACATGAACGTGCACCTGCCCCTGGAGCGGGAGCTGTGCCCGTTCGACCTCGCGCCCGTCACGTCGGCGGCCGTCCAGATGGTGTTTGGGGACACCGTGGCCGTGGCGCTGATGGCTGCCAGGAATATGACCAAGGAGGAGTATGCCGCCAACCACCCCGCGGGCAGGATCGGGAAGAGCCTCATCTTCAAGGTGACCGGATCTGAAACGCAGATGATTCCTGTGACCTACCATTTGCTTTCTTGCTCTGTTTGCTCCTCACCCCTCAATCTGTAGTGGATTGATCAATTGGGTCACCATTGCATTCGTTTAGACATAAATGTGGTTGAATCGATACAAAAGTCTTCCCTTTTCAAGATTACTCTGTTTAATTCGTATTCGCATGCGCACTTCGTTTGCGTTTATACTATAAACAATTGTTTAATTAACAGATTGCATAGGATTCTATTCTTGACCCAAACTCAATTGTGTGAAGTTCCAAACCCACCACCCCACGCTGTTCTTTGTCGCTGGACTCTTTACTCCTTTTTCAGGCCTTCATTCTTTGCGAGGCCTAGTTGTGAATGACACGTCATTGCCGGGATCTGGGGAAGTTCAAATGCTCCTGGAATATATAAGCAATGTCGTTTAAGTTTGCAAGAAAAATTGATGCCCCCTGCGGATTCAAGTTAATTTATAGTGACTAGATTTCTTATTTATTAATTGATGTTCTATGTGCTTTCGAAGTTGATATTTACCATCAAGTTTTATTTAGCATCTTTAGATAACTGCTTTGCAATGGATATGCCCAGGTTTGTCTCTATGGACTCTGATTTTCTTCTTATTCTACGCTAATTTATGCAATGAAACAATATTGGAAAAGTAAATGCTAATTTCTCATCGAACAGATGTGGAATGTGAAGCCTAAATCTGGATGTGGATAGAGGAGCAGTGGGTTTCTTGGGTATTATCCGTATGGAACTGCATTTGATACTTTCTGAGCAATGCTCACTCTTTTGGACCTTTTCAGTCAGTTTTTGCAGCCAAAATGGGAATTATGTTTTTAATTTGTCTATGGAAATGACTGCTGTTCAAGGTCTGATGATCATTGGCCTTCTAAGTTTCTTTATGATAACAATTTTGACAATGTAACTTAATAAACCCATTAATGTATACAGTCATGCCCTTTTGCTCATTTATGGATTGTTAGTAATTGATAAAAGTATTTATAATTCTGTTTGATTGGAAGATAGCATAAAAACAGGCTTAAATGGTGGAATTTACTTCTCTCAATGCCTTAGTTTTGAGTTGGATTGCCCAATAACTCAACAATATCTGTAAGTGTCCAGTGAATTCATGTGTTCTCTTGTTCTCTTTACCTAGTAAGTATAACTTCTATATGCAAGTAATCACTAGATCACAGTTTTTCAAAAGAATCAAAACATTTCTCCCATTTTGTCTGACTCAAATTTCTAACTTCCAGAGATTGTGTATCTGCTTGATGATTATTTCACAATTCTGGAATCAATTTATTGGTTCAATTTCCAAGTGAACCTCCTGTGTGTGGAAGGACAGACTCAACAATCATTCCATGTGGGGCAATGTGTATGTGAAGATAGCTGTTTCTTGCATGTTTCACTTCTTGGATCTTAATGCCTTTTACCTGCACTGATAGACAGTTCCATGAACATCGGGCCTGAGTCCAGTTGCAGTTACTGAAAAACGAGCATAGCCCTGTAGAATGGAAAATTTAGTGCATCATTTGAATGTTCATAAGGAGTTGTTTCGATCCCCGGATTCATATGATGGGGGATGCGCCAAATGAAACTGCAAGCGATTGTTTTCTTCAAAGTTTTATTTCAAAAAAGTTGCTAATGAATGTTTGTTCCTTCGCAGGTAAAAGATGTTATGAAGAAGAAGGAAGAGCTTCCTGTCTGCAAAGAAGGAGATTTGATAATGGATCAACTTGTAGAACTGACAAGTAAAGGATGTGGTTGCCTGCTTGTCATTGACAATGAATACCGTTTGATTGGAACTTTCACAGATGGTGACCTGAGGCGAACACTCAAGGCCTGTGGTGAAAGCATTTTCAAGCTCACAGTCGGTGAGATGTGCAACAGGTGAAACTGTTGAACCATTTAATCAATCTGTAGTAAAGAATGCTGTTATTACATATATAATTTGTCCTGCCCTTTTCTTTTTACTTTTTCAATTAATGTGTAGCTTTTCATGCTGTGTAAGATCTTTTTGCATTAACTTAATACATATAATATCTTGGGTGTTCCTCTAAATCAAGTAAAATGGATTTATAAATTAGAACTGTCTCAGGTCTACTCAAGGCTTTCAGAAGAATATCATGCAGTCTTTTTTTTTTCTTGGTCGAAGAGTATCTTGTGCAATCATGGACGCAATTCTTTTTCAGTTTGATTATGCTGATATGTAGTGTTAACATTAGATTCATGTTTTTGAGTACAGAAAGCCAAGAACAATAACTTCGGATGCTATGGCAGTGGAGGCAATGCAGAAGATGGAGTCACCGCCATCTCCGGTGCAATTCTTGCCTGTAGTTGATGATAACAATATTGTTGTTGGGATTGTGACCTTGCATGGGCTGGTCTCCGCAGGCTTGTAGTCCCACGTGTGTTCTTTTAATATTCTCTTACAAATAGCATGTTCCTTGTGCAATAATTCTTTGTATTCATTCGTTTGTCTTAGTATGGCTCCCAATTGTGCTCACAATCTAGTGTTGGGAAGCCATGTTTCTGTTAATTTTATACCTTCTTTCTTGTGTGTAGGGTAAATGTAATCTTTTAGCCGGAGCAGTATAGTGTCTAAGTCCAAGCCTCCTATTTTCAGTGACTGACGTCGGACTATTGTGGTCTGTTGTTAGTGAATAAGATGGAAAACGGATTGCTTCCCCATCACTTTGCTCAGCTCTTTTCTCTCTTGATAGTATTTCGGTCAAGGAATGTCACAGAACTTGGACCTTCTTTCTTGCGGACAAAATTTATGGTGAATCTGCAATTGACATAGTCCATCACTTGTGAGCTATTCCTTGAAAAGCTTTTTGAAAAGCCTAAGTTATGGCTTAATTCTTCTTATAGTTCTTACAATTAGTGATTGTAAATGTAAAATGTGCGGTGGGTTTTGATCCACGTTCAAATCTGACCTCATCCACATCCATAACGTGTGACCGTGTAAGCAGTGAAACTATGGACTGGTGCTACCCCGACTTACTGCATTGCGTACGTTGCTCCCGTTCATTCTTCGTCTCACCATCATCTGAAATCCCGTGAAAATTACAGGTGCTTTCGCCATTCAAATTGCTTGTGCTCGGTTCCTTAGCTCATTATTCGAAACTCTTAATCACAATGCTTAATTAAGAATAACAACATCACTTTGACGTAGCCCCTTACATGCCGAATTTTCTTCTACAAAGTTAATTCAATCAAATACATTTGTTTAATTCTAACATATTGAAAACTTGTTAGCATTATTAATAATGTTTCATCCGTAAGAGTGACGGGTCATAATTTACTTAACCCAACCAAACCGCGGACAAACGGGACATCCTCTACGCCAAAGCACGAAACCAGCTGTACGGTAAAGTAGGTCTGATAATTATTTATTTAAAATTTGAATCGAATTCGTATTCGTTTAATCAGATAATTATATGAATAAAATATCTGACGGATAATTTAATCGGATATTCGAATATTAACCGGATACGAATTTGGATATTGAGATATCCGTGTTAGATATTATCTTATAATACGAATCCTTGGATAAAAATATGAGGATACGTAAATTTTATATATAATAAATTTAAATCTTAATATATTATTTGATTACTCTTTTTATCCTTTTTTATCTCAAAATATAATTTAAAAATAAAAAATTCAATTACATCCATTTGATAAGTTATCTCATATTTTTTAGGATGAAGTCTAATCTTTTGATAATATCTCTCAAAATAAAAATAACTTCCACTCTTTTTTTTTAGAAAACAACATATGGTGTTCTAGCACGGCTCACACGACTCTCCTCTAAGTAGGTGTAGCAATTATCCGTTTAAAATTCAAACCGAATTTAAATTCGTATTAATTTGATAATTATTCGAATAAAATATTTGACAAATAATTTGATTATTAATCGAATACGAATTCGGATATCACATTATCTGCTCTGTATCTGATCCGTTTACAAAACTACGATATAGTAATACTCACTCCACACCCCGTGTATTTGCACATACCGAGAGTTGTAGTTTTATTTTAATGTTTTTTGAAAGGACGGGAATATTAGAGCCGACCTCACGTAGTACCTCTCTGTATAGCCCAACCCCTGATCGGAAGACTCCCCCCCCCCCCCCCCCCCCCCCCCCCACCAAAAAAAAAAAAACAAGAAACAGATGGAACATCCATAAGTGGTCCGGTTATATCCGCTCTTTTTATTTTTCTAAAATTTTTAGACCATCAAATCACGTGTTAAGCTGTAAGGATGAATACGTGAGGTCAGTCTCGATCTCTCCGTATTTTTAAAAACATAATAAAATAATCATTATACACTCCGAGTGTGAAAATAAACGGGTGTGCAATATAATATTTTGCCATGCCGGTGCTGTGACGTAGATATGTTCCTAACAAGTTCCGATCAGAATCCTCCGGAGGAACCACTTAGCTAACTGTCATCAGTTGGCGAAGTGAAACAATGAGCGGGAACCGGTGGGTTAAGTTCGCTACTTTAACCCGAGTCCTGAGTAATATTTGTTGCAAATCTTAGTGTATAGTAAATAAAAAAATAGAATTTCATCTGTAAACCTGACATGATTTGTAGTCAACCTGCAAAATAAGATTTATAGTACGTAAAGTTTGATGTATCGAACGAATCATATAGATCACAGTTTGATATGATCCGATACGATTTGATACACTAACGTATTACACTATGTCAAGAATAAAATTTTTATCAAAAAATTTACAAATTTTTTTATAAAAATTTGTTTTTTTATTTATAAAAATTTGTTTTTTTGTTTATAAAAAACAATTATAAACTTTAAATACTAATTAATTTAATTTATAAAAATAATGAACCCAACATATAATTTGATGATTCATTCCTCCCGTTTACGTGGGGAAGGCTATACCTTCAAATCTTACAAACATCAATAAGAGTCGTAGATTTTTTTCAAATCTGCTCTTAGTTTACATATAAAAAAATTTTAAAATATAATAAATTTATCTAAAGAATAGTAGAATTTATTTAAAGAATCAGATACGTACAGCCGAAATAGTTGGCCCACTCAAATTAGGTTGCGGAACCCATTTGAGGATGCAAAATAAAATGATTTGATATTGAGTGAATTTATTTGTTCTTTTATCAGGAAAAAAATAAATTACAGGAGAATATGTAGGAGATGATTCTTCAAATGCGATACATATTCATCTAGGGATGAAAATACTATAAAAGTCTAAAGGCTTAAAGCATAAAATCAAAATTGCATTTTGAACTAAAAATTGTGATCCAGATTTTTAAGCTTCAATCTGCATTTTATCGTAAAAAAAAATCTTACAGATTTTCTGAACATTTGTTCTCAAATGCAATCGTGGTCGACCCAAATCCAACATAAAATATATAAAGACTAGATTTGAGTTGAGGTCAGACCATCTTAGATACTTCCTGATCATGACTTGGCCTCAAGCTTATGCTTACAATTCTCTCTCTGGGAAAATCTGTCAATCTTCTGTTAATCTTTAATGAACTGTTTAGGCCAAACTTATCATTAGATGTTCAAATTGGGCCAATGTGTATTTGGTTGTCAGTCAAGTCAATAGAGTCCAATTTCAGGTTCAGGCAAAAATCAATCCAACTTAGCTTTACGAAGTGCTAGTCCAAAGCAAGGTTCGTCGACTCGCTGGGTCGTATTGGATCGGGATCTTCCTGATCCGGTATGATACGACCGAGTCGCATTCGACTCGGCCCGACTCGGCTCTCTCCCTCCCTCTCCCTCCCTCTCCCCTACTCACCCCCTCCTCTCTCTCTCTCTCACACTGTGACTCGGTCCGACTCGGCCGATCCTGAAGATGATCCGCAGAGTATCAGATTTTGCCAGATATGATACGATACGCCCGAGTCAGCCCGAGTCAGACCAAGTCGACAAATCATGGTCCAAAGTGCTACCAAGTTTCAAGGGGATGGGGGGGAGGGAGTGAGGCGCCAAATTAAGACCCCTTGTTGCACCAATTATGCCGAATTCTGAATTATCAAAAAATAGGTACTACTCACGTCTTTGCTTACATTTGTTAGCGTGTTGCTAGTCCCCATCTCATGCATGACGAAGAAAAATCGTGTAAGAGGATGCAAAAATGCATATTTTAAAAGAATATCTTGATGACGTAAAATAACATTATTTTAAATACAGCAAATGACAGTGCCATACTTAAGCACGGCATACTATACACACATGCAGCTCCTGCCATTTGATATGAAGATCGGACAACAAAAGTTATTGTACGGTGTAAATTAAAGGTGTATACTGAACTTACGTTGGATAAAAGATGAATTTAACTTGCACTCGTATATTCTAAAATTCAGAGAACAGAGATATAAGTGCGATACGATCTGATTTTAGTATTTTATGCCATTAATTCAAACAAAAATAAGATGGAAATTCCACTATCTTACATCATCAATCTATGTAGAAGGAATTAAAACATAATTAGTGGTTTTAATCTGATGTTCGATATGAACAATGCGCCGGACAACCTCTGAAATTAGTGAAGCTAGGGTCAAGTTGTTCGTTAGGTTTCCCTCTGTCTTGATGCCAGATCTCACTTCCATATTAAGTAGAGGGTGAAATCATTGTGGCTGTACGGAAAGGATCCCCACAAAGGGAAACTTGTGGAGGATGCCCACCTGATCACTATACTGCACCACTTTAAAAAATGTATATATATGTCGTCCCCTCTGGCACCAATTTCAAATGGGCAATTTATAGCTAGTCTCAACCTCATATGAGATTTTTATAAATAAATTCTTATTACAAGTAAATTTATATGAAAAAATATTTCTCAAATGTATTAGTAGAAAAATCACTGCATAAAATTAAATAGCACATAAATGGCATATAAGATCATCCAAATTAATACAATTTTTTTAAATTTTTGACAAAAAACTTGGTATGATTTCAAATAAAAATGGCATATCTACGTAATAAAATTTTACGTAATGTTGTGTCTACTAATACATTTCTAATAATAATTTTTTTAAAAAATATATATTTAATAATAGTTTTATTTATAAAAATATCATTAGTCTTATTTTATACTCGACCTGTATCTTTTGAACTTTGCTTCCATCTAGCCAGACAAGATCATATCACATGATCTAGGTGACATTAATTGAGTTCGATCTATCTTTAAAAAAAATCTAAATTCAAGTTAAAAGCTTGATATTGATCAAGTATTAATTAATGCAACAGACAAGGTTCGGGATATATCATTGGGTTAGCAAACGAAAGCCGACTATAATTCATGTGATTGATAGCCGCCTACTTTAATCCGTACCTCGACGTCTACTTCTAGTGATGACTCTAGCTAGTGGAGCATTTGTGAAGCTTTCACCGGGAAAAAAAAACTGAAGGGGATTTTGTTAATCGGGTGCGATTAGTATGCTCGACTTTGAGGGGTCGAACGCAATGATCGATCTCGATTAACGTGATTAGATGTGAGAAGAGAGTGAGACCTATCGCTCTTGCTCTCTCTCTCTCTCTCATCTGTAGAGTTACCTTATCCGCTTCTCAAAACGGCGCGAAGTGACCTCTTAATTCGACCATGTTAATTAAGAAGAAAAGTGATTCAACGTAACTTGAATATATAGTTACACCAATCGATCCCTCCCTCCCTTGTGACTCGATCCATCCTTTCTGTTCTCCGCGTTAAAAGCTCTGAGGCTGAAGCTTCACTTCAAAACTAAGAAGCATCACATAACAAGCTTCCAAGATCTGAGGTTTTCCATCCTTTTATTCTAAATGGTCTAGCAGTAGATCTTAAAGCTCATAAGTGCTTCTACAAATAATGCCCCAAATGCTCATACCTCTATGTTTGTAGCCGGGACGAAGCAGAAGCTACTAGCTAGCGGGTTATAATTAATTAAGTCCTTGTATAAACCAGGACTCTGGCTTCGGTTGACATATATATATGCAGCGCGAAGAAACACATGCATTAATGATCTCAATGGCTTCTACGCAAAACATGCAAAAAAGTCATCTTGTGATAGGGCCGTTGGGCGGAGGTAGCTTGACATCGATCCTTAATTTGGAGCAACAAGATAATTAATGCAAGATATATGGGAAAAGACGTTAAATCTTTGTTTGCTGCGCGCGGTTGCAGATAAATGGAAAGATCGATTTATGAAGGGAGTAATGCTATGATCGATACCTCCAGAGTGGTCTTGTAGCATTGATTGCTCTTTATTAATGAGGCTGAGATTAATCAATTAAGGAGTCCTAGCTAGAAGAATGAATTAGAGTTGGAGAGCATTCATGGGTATGCATGCGGCAGTGAGGGTCGAGGGACGCCAGGACAGTTCCTAGGAGAGAGAAGTCGTATCGTTCGTCGTGGTGCACATGCATATATATATATGGTTTAAACAAGGCTAGAATTACTATATATCAACAACGAGAAGTTAGACACATGTACGTACGTACGTAGACATACAAGGGAGTTTTCCAAGGGACAGATGCGACTACGGCATCAGAGAACTTGCGGGCACCCTATATATATATATCTAGCGTGCAGTCTACACGTAAACATCGGGGACATCATTATCTGGACGAGGACTTGAACAGATTCCTCTTAATTATATCCCGTCATTTAATGGTTATTGAGTTCCGTGATTCCGACAGTATAATAATTAATCTTCTTGTTGAAACTTAACTCGAAACACGTACATTGAGATGTGGGAGCAATTAAAGGAGGACATGCACGATTACTGTGACCAGAAACCCTTGTCCGCTGCTTCGATGCTTTCCCTTCATTTTCGGCAACAGGAAGACATCATCCCACCTTTTACAATCTCGGAAAAGGAACCACTGTCGAACAATGATTAGTACAACCAAAATCCACTCACCATTATATGATTGTTGTCTCAGAGAGATTAAGGAAAAACAGGCCGGAAAAGAACACAAAAAATTTCTTAGACCTAAGTTAAGTCAAGTCAAGTCCTCCCTGTTAATCTATTCCCAATATCCTACATGTACACACCCGAATTAAAGAAGCAAAAACAAGCGGTACAGAAGAGGAAGGTAAAAAGAAATCGAATGGAACAGCTTCAGATCACAAGCAATTATCAGTAATTGTCGCCGATCTTCTCCTCCACCTCTCAGGACCTCCTTGCGCAGTACGCTTTGCAGGTCCTCTCGCAGTCGTAGACGCAAGAGCCATGGCAGTGCAGGGGGCATATGAGCTTCATGCGCCTGCATGGTCCTGATCTGCCCATGCAGCGCGCGTACTCCCCTATCAAGAAGCTGCCTCTGCTGCTTCTGCCACCTCCCGCTCCCCCACCCCTCCCGGTGCCGCCGCTGCCACTGCCGCTTCCGCTGCCAAGCCCTCCACTGCCGCTGCCACGGCCGCCGCCGGGGCCACCCCCGCCCCCTCCGCCGCCACCTCCCCATCCACCACTGATGCTGCCGCCGCCCCCGCCTCCGCCTCCCCCTCCGCCACCCGCGTTACCGTTGCCCCACCCCCATCCCCACCCTGTTCCCCACCCCCAGCTTGTCCACCACCCGCCGTTAATGCACCCTCCAGACGCGCCACCGCCGCCGGCCCCCCCACCACCTCCTCCTCCACCACCACCACCACTGCTGCCGCCGCCGCTGCCACTACCGCTTCCATTGCCGCGTCCACTGCCACTGCTGCCAGCTCCGCTTCTACCACTGCCAGTACTGCCGCCGCCGCCACCACTCCCGCTGCCGTTACCACTCCCGCTGCCACTGCCACTCCCAGCTCCGCGACCGTTCCCACTCGAGCCGCCTTTGCCGCCCCCACTTCCCCCCTGACTGCCACCACCACCGCCGCCACCTCCTCCACCACTGCCGTTGCCGCTGCTGCTCCCGCTGCCGCTCCCCCTACCACTGCCTACGCCAGCGCCAATCCCACCACCACCATTTCCATCCACGTTAATCCTACCAAGGGCAACATCTTCGGCGCTGCCGCGGCGAGTGTGGTTGGCGATTATTCCATGCAAGATGTAAAAGCGCCCTTCTACATCGGCACTTGCACCCACCTCAACACCCCCGCTGCAGACCATCAGCAGTGCAACAAGGACGAGGGGGAGGATTGGCTGCCACCAGGACAGCCCCATACTTGGCCTAATTCACAAGATGAAGATGAAGCTCTCACATAGATTCTATTCTCGTTTATAAATATGACTTCTGATCCAAAAGAAGTCGGGTTTGGAGGGGCGGTGATGCGTCTAGGGTGTGGAGGGGAGCACCGGTGAAAGCCTACGTGGTGGGTTGGGAAGTAGGGTTTGGAGGAAGCTGAGAATTAGCCCAGACAGCCTTGCTGCACGAGGCTGCCCCCTGCCAGGGCCACCACCACGTTCAAGCTTCGCGTGGTGGTGGTGGTTTCCCGGCCCTCTCCTCTCTCCTCCACACCTCCTCTCCCCCTTTCCTTCATAATTATAACCACACCGGCTACCACTCGCCCACTTGTTCTAGCCGACGACGTCTCGACTACTCTACCACCATATCTCTTCCTCTTGCACCTGTCTGTTTCCCCTCGAAAAGCGCAGGCGCAGTCCAGTTCTGCCCTTGGAGACGCCGGGTGAGCAAGCTGTCAAGCAGTGAACTCACCTCCCATCACTCTGTATTAATGATGCTGTCACGCTTTGCCTGCAGTTTGGAGTCGTTAGTTTTAGGAGTGGGGTGGGTTAAGGAGCGATGCAAGGTTATAACTTACAAGGAAGATGAAAGTACCTAGATGTATGGAATAATTACCCATCATTCTGTTGCTTTCTTCTTCTCTTTTGACATGAAAGTTTGAAGGAGAATTGGAGCAGAAGATGGAATGACAGGACCACAGAAGGAGATAGAAGCCCATGCATTGCTATCGGTGGTTTATCTACAGTAGCATGAAGCAACAGGTCAACTTGTGGCCCATGAACCCTTAAACTTTAATCTTCACGTCTTCCACAGATAAAGCAAATTAAAGGTTGCAAGGCTGCACTGCACCCCAGCTGATGGACATCGTTTGCTTAGCGAGGGACACTATTTTAGTCTTCGAGCATCATCCACCGTAGAAAACATCAAACCTAAAAGTGAGGCTGTCAATGAGACTGTGCCCCTTCGAGAACAGAAGGAAAAGAATTAATAGGCTATGAGACATGCATGATGGCTAGTGACTGCATGATAATACAACGGAGAAGAACCTGTTTGTGCTCCTGTCGACAGTACCCTCCAATCAAACTTCGTATCGTTACTAAAATATAAACAGCATATGTTTAATTATTACGTTCATCTGGATTTTTAAATCAACCACGTGTTCATCTATATGAAAACTAGAGAAGAAGCTCCATATGATATTCTTCTGTACGATCGATATTTATAAGGTTTGCTTGTGTAGAAGATGATCAGGTTGTAAATAAATCCCAGGATGCCCTTAGGAGGAGGCCTCCACAACATAGCGTAAACGCCACACCAAAGGCAGTAGAATACATGATATGACCAGCTAGCTTGATGACCACCAAACCCCAACGTTTTTGGGTGTAAATAATCAACGTAAAAATCTCTCTCTCCCACGCCTGCAAAAGCAGAGGTCCCCCCGGCAGCATACCGTGTACTCCACGGCCCGGCGGCACACGGCGTGTGTTCTCCTAGCTCTACCCACCCGATCTGAAAATAGAATTAGAACCGGTCGGTTTGCGCACAAGGGCGCAACTTGATGCCATAATTTTAATTAGGCACATATATGTTAGTTGTGTCGGTTGATGTACATGAGGGGAGAAGAAAATAAAACAGCGTTTAGTGGAAGAAAGAGCTGTAGAGTATCAATTGTGAGGACGAGATACGGGTAGTTACTGCCCCATTTGCTTAACTTGGTTTTAAACTTTTGGGATGATATAAAGACTCCACTTGTAATTAATCTGACAGTTGAGCTAAGACATGATTAGGGCACACCACACACCCTAATTGTATCCTCTCTCTCTCTCTCTCTCTCTCTCCACGTTTACATGTTCCTTCATGTGAGTTGTGGTTATATACATGGTTTGACGGTATAGTTTCAGCGTGGTTTTAAAAGCACCGGTGGCTGCGGCCTTGATCATGGATCCAATTTTAATCCCCTTAATCTGGGCCTGATGGAAAGGTTTCGATCTCTGGAGTGGAGAGATCCCTATGTGGACCGAGCCGTGTCCATTTCTGGGCTGGGCCATGCTTGGGTTGGGCCAGCCCGGAACCGTCATCACACAAATTGCACCACTAACCCGCTAAGAGTTAGGTCAGGAGTCCAATGCCTGCAACTGGGCACTGAACTACTCGATAGCAGAGTTCAAGGCTGCTGGCCCTCCCGATCAAATTGCATTCTCTCTCTCTCTCTCTCTCTCTCACACACACACACACACACACACACACACACACACACACAATTTCTCCGTCTCTTTAATTAGTCATTAATTGCTTTAACCACTCCAATTTCTTTAGATTGCAGGGCAAAATTAACGAGTCGATCGGTTTTATGGAAGGGAAAAAAAAAGAATCAAAGTTCCATCAAAAAGTTATAAATATGAACGGACACTGCCAAGTAATTAACAGGACGCACAATAGAATATAGAATATTTGTAGGGGAACCGCAGAGGATATCTAGTTTTTCTGGCATACAAATTAATTAGACTGCACTAGCGCTGGATGAGATGTTTACTCATGATTAAATCCTGCAGTCCTCATAAAAGCTACGTATACTTGTGAAGGCCTGAAACGGAAAGATGTCACACAGTTTCCGTTCGCTAGTACGTACTTTCTCCGTTTTATCACTGTGCCATCACTAGGAACAAGAGGTGAGCCTGTGGTTAAATTAGATGGAGGCTAGCCTCTTGTTCATTAGAGAGAAAAAAACAGTTCTAAGCTGTTTCATGAATAGCACACGCGAGAACGGCGCCTCTACAACTCTGGAGCCACGACCCCAACAAAGGTGTGAGGGGAATAAAACCTTTGTGTAGGAATAATTTCAGATAGATCGAATCATACAGTGGAAAAATTAATCAAACACACAATCACATAGAACATCAAGATTTATGTGAAAAATCCTATCAAAATGATGGAGAAAAATCACGGGGCAAACCGGAGCAATAAATTCACTATGAAAATAATGAACGTACAAATCTCGGAATCTCTTGCCCAAGATCCGAGTTACAACCACAAGAGAATAATAGGGATAAGATAATATCCAAACTTTCTCACTCGATCACAGTAAAATACACTGCAAATCTGATGAACTCTGTGATGAAAAATACTGTTCGGATGATAAGAACAGTCCCTTCTCTTTCCTTCTTCCCGGACGCACGCTTCTTGCACGGTCGCACCCACCACTGTGCAGTCACCAGCTGCTGCATTTGCATGTGATCGTAGAAGACGAAACGCCCCTTCTGTAGATAAACCACCGCCCACAGAAGAATAATGCCCTTTTCTGTAGGTGAACAGTCGCAGCCTATGTGCCTCCTTTTTCTTTTGTCAAAGATAACAAGACCATCGAGATACTTCTCAGCAGCCAAAGAAAAAAATGTAACCCACGTTTTATCTCTGCTTGACCTAAAGAAGTAAGATGCACACAAAGGCATTTATGTCTTTTGTCTCTTAGTGCCACCTCTTAGGTTCTGGCACCCACCTAACACAAGCATCCACCGTGGCCTTGAGATAAGTAACCCAATGGGCTGAATAAATGGGTCATGGGCCCAACAACCTCCCCCTTCAGCCCATAAGGGAGGCTGTCCCACTACTCCTCAATGTGAAGTCATGCCGACCAACTGTCGGCACATCTCTTATCTCTC
Organism: Amorphophallus konjac; assembly: GCA_022559845.1. Lineage (NCBI taxonomy): Eukaryota > Viridiplantae > Streptophyta > Magnoliopsida > Alismatales > Araceae > Amorphophallus > Amorphophallus konjac. The sequence continues at coordinate 29,485,028 of CM040127.1, forward strand.
TTTCGGTAAAGTCTTTGTCAACATATATGCCCCATTGTCATCTGTGTGAATTTTCTGAAGTTGCAACTGCTTCTCTTCAAACACATTTCTAATCCAGTGGTATCTAACATCTATATGTTTTGACTTGGAATGAAAGGTTGCGTTCTTGCACAAGTGGATGGCACTCTGACTATCACAATACACCACATAATTTTCCTGTTTCAGTCCCAATTCATGTAAGAATTCTTTCATCCACAACATCTCTTTGCAAACCTCTGTAGCAGTAATATATTCCGCCTCTGTGGTGGAGAGAGTAATACACCTTTACAATCTGGATTACCATGACACAGCTCCCCCTGCAAAAGTAAGAACAAAACCTGATGTGGACTTCCTTGTATCAAAATCTCTTGCCATATCTGCATCTGTGTAACCTGTCAACACAAGTGGTCCACCCTCAAAACTTAAACACACTTTGGAGCTACCTCTGATATATCTAAGGATCCACTTCACTGCTGCCCAATGCTCTTTTCCTGGATTTGCAAGAAATCTACTAGCAACACCTACTGCATACGCTATGTCCGGCCTCGTACATACCATTGCATACATCAGACTTCCGACTGCTGAAGCATAAGGAACTTTCTGCATTTTCTCCTTCTCCTCTTCATTTGTTGGACTCTGCTCTGAGCACAACTTAAAATGACCTGCAAAAGGAGAACCAACTGGCTTTGCATTGCTCATACTGAACCTGTCTAACACTTTCTCAATGTACTTCTCCTGTGACAACTATATTTTCTTGGCTTTTCGATCACGAGAAACCTGCATGCCCAGTATTTACTTTGCTGACCCCATGTCCTTCATTGTAAAGGACTTGCTAAGTTCCTTCTTCAACCTGTCAATCATAGACATATCTTTCCCAAGGATAAGCATGTCATCAACATATAATAAGAGAATAATAAAATTCTCACCAAACCATTTGATGTATACACAATGATCTGAAGCCGTTCTTGTGTATTCATTTTCAGTCATAAATGAATCAAATTTCTTGTACCACTATCTTGGAGCTTGCTTCAGCCCATACAAGCTCTTTCTTAACCTGCAGACAAGATTTTTTTTACCTTTGACTTTGAATCCTTCTGGTTGCTCCATATACATTTCCTCATCTAAATCACCATGGAGGAAAGCTGTGTTAGGTGGGTGCCAGAACCTAAGAGGTGGCACTAAGAGACAAAAGACATAAATGCCTTTGTGTGCATCTTACTTCTTTAGGTCAAGCAAAGATAAAACGTGGGTTACGTTTTTTTCTTTGGCGGCTGAGAAGTATCTCGATGGTCTTGTTATCTTTGGCAAAAGAAAAAGGAGGCACATAGGCTACGGCTGTTCACCTACAGAAAAGGGCATTTTTCTTCTGTGGGCGGTGGTTTATCTGCAGAAGGGGCGTTTCGTCTTCTACGACCACAGGCAAGTGCAGCAACTGGTGACTGCACAGTGGTGGGTACGACCGTGCAAGAAGCGTGCATCCGGGAAGAAGGAAAGAGAAGGGATTGTTCTTATCATCCGAACAGTATTTTTCATCACAGAGTCGATCAGGTTTGCAGTGTATTTTGCTGTGATCGAGTGGGAAAGTTTGGATATTATCTTATCCCTATTATTCTCTTGTGGTTGTAACTCAGATCTTGGGCAAGAGATTTCGAGATTTGTACGTTCATTATTTTCATAGTGGATTTGTTGCTCCGGCTTGCCCCGTGATTTTTCCCCATCACTTTGGTGGGGTTTTTCACGTAAATCTTGGTGTTCCATGTGGTTGTGTGTTTGGTTAATTTTTCCGCTGCATGATTCGGTCTATCTAAAATTATTCCTACACAAAGGTTTTATTCCCATCAACTGGTATCAGAGTTCTGTTGGATTAAAATATTTATTTATGTATGAATATGAATGCCGGTAACACTTCCCGCATGGTTAGTTTAAATGGAAACAATTAGATGATATGGAAACCAAGAATGGAGGATCTCTTGTATTGCAAGGACTTGTATGGTCCGTTGCAAGGAGATAGTGGAAAGCCCGCAACAATGTCAGCCGATGACTGGAAAATGTTCGACCGGAAAACTGTTTGGTTTATTCGACAGTGGCTTGATGATAGTGTTTTTCATCATGTTTCCACTGAGAGTTCTGCACACTCTCTATGGAAAAAGTTAGAGAGTCTTTATGAAAGAAAGACAGCGGGTAATAAGGCTTTCTTGATTAGAAAACTTGTCAATCTGAAGTTTAAAGAGGGCACTTCTATTGCTAAGCACTTGAATGAAATGCAGAGTATCACTAACCAGTTCTCCTCTATGAAGATGTCTCTTGATGATGAGTTGCAGGCATTGCTACTTCTCAGTTCGTTGTCAGAAAGTTGGGAGACACTGGTTGTTTCCCTCAGTAATTCTGCACCGGATGGAGTCGTCTCCATGAGTCAAGTAACAAGCAGTTTGTTGAATGAAGAGTTGAGAAGAAAGAACTCAGGAATCTCTCACAGTGATTTACATGCACTTGTCTCAGAGAATAGGGAAAGGTCAAAGTCCAGAGGGAGAGGAAACTCACAGAAAAGTAGAAGTAAGTCAAGGCCAAGAAAAGATATTACTTGCTACAACTGTGGAGAAAAAGGACATTTCAAGAATCAGTGCAAGCAACTTAAGAAGAACAAGAAAAAGGGGAAAGAAGTAGAGAATGCAGAGTCAAAAGAGAATGTCACAGCTAACAGTGCAAGGTGATGATTATTTGATTTTGTCTACTTCTGATGATATTTTTTCTTGTGTGTGCCAGGACTTCGATTGGATGATTGACACAGGTGCTTCTTACACCAAGAAAAGAGTTATTTGCTACCTACATGTCTGGAAATTTTGGTGTTGTCAAGATGGGCAACCATGGGCCCAACAAGGTGGACGTCAGATTCTTCCAAGGTCACTGCCATGCGACCATTTCTTGAGATGCCCAAACATGAATAGAGCAATTAACTAATGCAAATATAATAACTATCTGTATTGAAGGGTCACCCGAGCTTACTTGACAAGCCTCACTTGGGCGAGACTGACCTCAACAAATGGTAGACACTTGAACCATCGAATTTTAAACTCAAAGCGACCGACGCCAAATGTGTGGATAATTTATTGATATCTTGATATATTATAGATGTGTGTGTTAGAATTTGGACATATTCCCTGGATAATAATCCCATATCGGTTAAATGGGTTGTGATTCATATTTATGACCCTAGACCTGTGTATCTCAACACCGCGATTTTGTAGATTCAACATGGTATCAGATCGAGTATGGTCTTGGGCCCAACCCCATATATTTCTTAGCTTGCCACCTCCACCCAATTAATTTTCATGACTCATCTTGACCGTGAGGGAGAGTGTTAGAATTTGGGCATAGTCCCTGGGCAATAGACCCATATCGGTTAAATGGGTTGTGATTCATTCTTATGACCCTGATTCTTAACACTGCGATTTTATGGATTCAACAGTTACTCATTTCTCTCCGATTCCAAATTTCAATACAAAACTACTGCAAATTCAAATCTAACAATATTACAATAACCATAGAATCCAGCATTTTGGTAGAACCATAGAATCCAACATTTTCATATATGTAGTACCAGATCTATAATACATAATTAAGTTGATGAGATTACGCCATTTAATGACAAGATGACGGAGTGAACAGGAGACGTGTGGGCTGAGCACAAGCGTTGTCAGCTTCCCATCATTTTGTTGGCGACTACCTTGGCTCGAACGGGGCAGTACATCTTTGTGATTGCACGGGGATGATGCATGATCGATGCGGTTCTGATCTATTAAATTAGAACTCCTGCTCTCCGGACATTTCAAATTAAGATAGCATCACAACTTCATACCACACGCTAGTTGCTAAACGAGTAAACAAATCGTATGGAGTGCAATCGCAAGTTAATGAGCTTGAGATCACGGGTACCCCCATCATTAATTGTACGTTAGCGAGGACGTATACTTAGGACGGTACACCATCATGAGTAGTTAGCATCGATGGGCCATTTACTGGACCAGGGCCCGGACACTACAAGTTCGAACGTAGCCCATCAACAAGGAGGGTCACCAACCTTGCGGCCCTCCTCATCGTAGGGCGGAGCTGCCGGAGAAACAAGTCGAAGCAGTGCACGCAGACGAAATGAGCTCCATGATGAGTCCCAAAGCCAGGCCCACCTCCGTGAACCTCGAATGTATATGAATGGGCCAATCTTGTGGGCCTCAAATAGAACAATAATTGGGTATCATCGACAATAAGGGGGAGCATGTACCAGCTGTACCAACTATATTTGGACTCATCACACATGGATTAGGGGCCGTCTCCGTCTCTGGCAGGGCTAGAACGTTGAAGTGGTAGCTCACCGGTCGTGGGAGAAGAGGGGGAAAGGGGGGGGGGGGGGCTCCAGCCCAGAGAAATGACAGAGAGGAGCCAGCCCAGCCTCTTGTCTGCCCTTAAAGCATAAGAATCTTATATGGCAGAGAGGGGTTTGGGAGGGGGGTGTGGTTTATGGCCCCTTTGGAGCCCGACAACCAGGATTTGTCGAGTTCGGCAGGAGTGTGCAATGCTCCCATACGGAGTGGCTACATGTCTGTGGACTGTGGGCCATATTCAATTTGGGGCCAACTAATCGTATATATATCATGAGTATTGCATGGGTACAACTTTGTGTGTGTGTGTGTGTGTGTGTGTGTCAGCGCGTGCGTCTGCGTGTGCGTCTGCGTGTGTGTTTTGGCGCGTGAAGTATGATCCGGGAAGTCCAAATGGATTCCTTCATAAAACACGGACAGAAGTTTGAAGCTGGAAATCAACCTGTCCAGATGTGATCCCTTTAGTTGGATGTGATCACTTGATTGCTAGATAGGTAACGCAATGCGCCCATGGGGGAAGTGGGGGAGGGGAAGAGCTGGGATGGACGGGTCGTGTACGTGGTCCCTTCGGTGCCCAACAACCAGGATTTGTCGAGATCGGCTGGAGTGTGGCATGCTCCCATACGGAGTGGCTACGTGCCTGTGGTAGGGCAGTATAACATGAGTATTATTTCACGGGTACAACTACGTGTGTGTGTGTGTGTTTTGACGCGTGAAGTATGATCATGTAAGTCCAAATAGATTTCATCGTAAAACCAGTCTGCAAATCAACCTGTCCAGATGTGATCACTTAGCCCCGCTTTGATAACAGATTAAACTTAGCCCCGATTAATTTAAGTGATGTAACTTAACCCACCTTTATCTCAATGTGCTTTGATAGCAAGTGGGTTAACTCTCTTAAGTTAACCCATGTTAAATCCATGTAATTTGGTTGTCTTTGGGTTAATCCACACAAATGGGTGCGCCATTTACCTGTTTACCCCCGATTTGACCATTGCAAAAATTGAGCATTGTCAACGCCCACATGACGTGGTAAAAAAATTCGAAACATGCATCGTCACCCGTGCCAATTCTGCAAAATTTTAAAATGTGCATCATTGCCCATGCCGATTTTGCGGACCCATCGCCATCACCTACAAAGAAAAAGTGGGTGAGTGGAGGCAATACGATATTTTCACAGGGAGGATTAACCTATCCGACATCCAAGGTGGGTTAGGTCAACCCGAATTAACTCGGTTTTAATCCAATTTGTCTAAATTACCCTTGCCAAAGCAAAATGTGTTAATTTTGAATAAAAAACATGTGTTAATCCTGGGATAAACTTGAAACAAAGTGGGGCTTAGTTGCTAGATAGATAACACATGCGCGCATGGGGGAATTGAAGAGGGGGAGGGGAAGAGCTGGGATGGGCGTCTTGGGGGGTGGGGGGAGGGCGGGGAGAGAGAGAGGTAATACTACTATCGAGTCATCGACGACAACGAACGGGGGTGCTTGTCACAGGGACCGATGTACGTAAGAGGGTTTCAATTCAAAAGAGATCAGTTTTAAGCAACCACAATTTCAACACTTCACGAAAACATGAAGGGATCCGATACACACAAGGTGCGTGCACCTGGGCTATCTCACTCGCCTAAAGTAGCTTTTGCGAGAATGTATCTTCATTAATCTGGATGTATAGTCACGTAACAGCGCAATATAAAGCGATCGTAACCTAGCAACTTAAATTGGATTTGACCCTTTTGTATCCATGCATAAATCGTCTAGTCAAACACAAACCCTATACGTACACAGAGATAGTAGTACTGCATTTACCCTCCTAATTAACCTCAAGTGCATGTGGACGTCATTAATTAATAATCTTCGTCACCAGTATTAAAATTTGTAAAGGAGTGTTCCCATGGGGAGATCGAATATCGCCCAGAACTGGACTTTTGTTGCGTTCTGGGGGTTTCGATGCATGCAACCACGAAGGCTGGAGACAGATCTTAACTAATCGTGCAACGCTATAGCTCAAAGGGCGGACACCTGTTCCAGAGACATCACGTTGCTTCCAAAACATGAAGTCCTACGTACGTATGTGCAAATACAAGTGGGAATTATCACATAAAAGGTCTTGAAGGCGAAGTCCTCGCTGCCGTGAAGCGTTTTTGCAAGGTTGGTTTTAGCGAGAACACATGGCGGAACAAGGTTCATAGGAAGGGAGAGGCTCTATCCAAACCCTACGTTTGTCTCGGCGGTCACATCCCCGGACAAAGAGCGTGTTGTGGAAGTGATGAAGCGAAGAAAAGAGGAAGAAGATCGATTTGGTAAGCTCCCAGTTAGGAGATGATCCACTGCATCCAGCTGCAGTAACTCAGCTGGGATCACGCTGGCCTAACCGTACGCAGGTGGCCGCGCGCGGCAGCCCGCTCAGGATCCACATGAGAGTTATTTCCGCGTAGATTAATCGTTCTCATGTGGAGTTGGTGCTCTCTAGGTTGGCCCCAGACAACAAGGTAGCTAGAGATTCACACCAAGCAGGTTAATTGGCGACTCCTTGTCAGCTGGAGGCATCCTATTATTAACGAATGAAGACAGATATCAAGCTTGCATTGGTAAGTCTCTTTAGTACTCGATCGGTAGGGATTCCTCTACTACAGTTTGCTTTGTTTGATCCTTCTTGGATGGAGCCCATTCGATGAGATGGGAGCGAGAAGAAAGGGAAAGGACAGACCTAACCAGGCTTGGCCTCGATCTGAAACCACATCCTCATCTCTTTCTCCAGTCTGGAGATCTAAGGGGGAATCTTAACACATGGATTGACGGGATGTGGACACAAAGGAGGGATTTGTTTCTATCCAAACCCAAAAAAGTTTAAACAAAAGAGAGCTCTCGTTGAGATCCTACAAACGTCATGAAGTCGTGTTCTGTTTTGCTTGATAATAAAGTGACAGATCTGTGCAACCCCACTATGGCATATATTATACATGTTGTACTCTTCTCAGTTAAGTGAAAAAAATGAACCCCAGAAACACAAGCGTCTCAAAATTCCAGGCATGCCTTCCTTAGTTCCTTTCAATGAGAATGCTGGATTAATATATACTCATGAGCCATATGGTCTGATTAGTGACAATGTACAGCATTTCCTTTTCTCCTTGATCATAATATATGGTACTCGTTAAGCACTTTTCCAGCCTCAAAATTAAGAAGTGAGGAAAAGAATTACTAGAAGATGGCTTGCCCACATCCTCCGTCCCTTTTATACTACATTATTGTACTATAAATGCAGCTTCTCTAATAGAAGGCATAAATTGACTAAATATTTAGCCTACTTAATTATGTCAAGTACATATATACGCAAACTAAAGGGCAAGATGGGTGCTGTAGAAGAAATAAAAAATGAACGCAACTTTGACTATCGTGCGTATTCACTATTGTTAATCTTCCGAAGTAAATATTCAATCAGCCTGGAATAAGACTCATGCAAGAGAAACTTAGATTTTGCGAAAGTATGCACGTGGTTGGGGGTGACTTCTGAACTTCCGGACTGAATCATCTCTGAACTAGCATTTTATCAACTTTGAGCAATGTCAACTACTCTAAGCAATTATGAAGACCTAAAAGAATCATATATGCTCAGGAAAAATGCGGAACAATCTGACAAGAAAGATCACACTAACGCAGATGCAAAGGCAAGTTAATGTAGAGAAGTCCAGGGTGCAAGTGGAGCATGGCCAAAACACAGATAAATGGCACAGCTAGCATAGGGCGACATCTGGAAGACATGGAGTCTCTACAGAAGAATCAAATGTAAGAGTTGAAGGAACTCCCAGAGGGAAAGAAAGTCATATTTAGGATGTAAGTGAATCTACAAGAAGGAGGCGGCAACATCAAAAGAAGGAGAAAGGTACAATGCAAGATTAGTGACTATGGGGTACTAACAAAAGGAAGTGATAGACTACAATGAAATATTTTTTCCAATGAAAAGACATACATCTATCATAATTTTGTTAGCCATAGTGTCCTAGCTGAATTTGGAGCTGGAATAGTTGGATGCCAAAATAGCTTTTCTGTAGGGAGAACTAGAGGAACAATTTTTCATGGAGTAAGCAGAAGGATTTAAGATAGTTGGAAAAGAAAATCTAGTGTGCTGACTGAAAAGGTCACTGTATGGGTTGAAACAATCGCCAAGACAGTGGTACAAGGTGTTTGACACGTACATTCATGCTGAGGATTGGCTACACCCGCTATGAGCATGATTAGTTGCTATGTTTATTTTAAAAATCTTGTAGATGATACATGTATTTTCTTAATGTTGTACGAGGATAATATGATGGTTGTTGCGAAGAGCATGGATAATGTTAATCATCTGAAGTCTTTGTTGAGCAAGAAATTTGAGATGAAAGGAACAAGTGCTGCTAAAAGATCATTGGGATGGAGATTTCTTCAGACATGAAAGCTAAGAAGCTTTGGTTATCACAAAAGAGGTGCATCTAAAAGATATTAGAGAGATTTGGTATGGATAATGCCAAACTAGTAGGCACACCTTTGGCCTGTCACTTCAGACTTTTTACTTAGTCTCCACAGACAGAAGCTGAAGTGAAGGATATGCTAAAAGTTCCTTATGTAAATGTACTAGGTTGTTTTATATATGCCATGGTATGTACTAGACCATATCTTGCTCATGCACTAAGTGTAATTAGTAAGTTTATGGCTAATCTAGGTAAAGAGCATTGGAAGCTCGTGAAATAGGTATTCAGGTACTTGAAGGGAACACCAGATCATGATATTCAGTTTGGTACAGGTAATGACAATAGTGTTTAAGTCATGAGATATGTAGATGCTGATTATGTTGGGGATCTAGATGATAGGAGGTCTACAACAAGGTATGTGTTTACTCTTGGAGGATGGATTATTTGTTGGAGATCCATGTTGTAGTCTGTGACAAGACTATCTACAGCTGAGGAAGAGTATATGGTAGTGACAGAAGCAGCCAAGGAGCATTGTGATTGAAAGGACTATTGACAGAGCTTGGTGTGGGTCAGTAGGCAGTTCAATTGTAATGTGACAATCAAAGTGCAATATATTTGGCAAAGAACCACGTTTATCATGTTAGACAAAGCACATAACTGTCAGGTTTTATAAAATAAGAGAATTATTTAGTACCAAAGAAATTGATCTTGTGAAGGTGAAGACTAAGGAAAATGTACTGACAGGTTGACAAAGTCATTCACAGTGGAGAAATTCAAGTATTGCTTGGATTTGCTCCACGTCACTAGGTGTTAGCTAGTGGATCGAAGGTTACTAGCTACTCCAGTAGAAGTAAGGTCTGAAACTTCTTCTAGATGGTGAACATTCATCAAGTGAAGATTTGTTGAGTTATGGCTCATATTCAAACTAATTCAATAGTTGGAGCAGTTCAAGAGACTTAGACGATAGATCCATATAAGTCTAAGATAGATGATGTCTCAACAAGTTAGATGAAGTATCGTCTAAGTGCTAGACTTGAACGATGCAAGGTAAACAAAACATAATGACCCAGAATCCGAGTATCAGAAAGGAACTGGCGCGACCCGAATCCTGGCCCACCACCCACAAGCCACAGTGCTTGAAAGGGTTATTTACTGGTGTGGGGGTGTACATGAATCTAAAATAAATACAGGAAATTAAGATAGTACATAAATCTAAATATTACACAATTTAAAATCATTTACAGTCTAGAGTTTAAATCCATAACAAGTACAGTCTAACAGAAGAAAAAATACATAGTCATGGGACATACTCCGGCTCTAGCAAGCTGGTAGCTAAGAAGGACCACTGGCATCGTGCTGAGTCTTAGAAGAATCTCGTGGAAGAAACGCCTCACCTAAAAAAAATAAAGGGGTGAGTCTCATCTCATTGACTCAATAGGGGTCCCGTAAATCCGCACCGTACAATAATAACACAGAAGTAACAAGTAACTGAAAGGAAGAATAGTAAAAACATAAACAAGACTAGTAATAACCCTGCCACGCAAACCACAACTCAAAGGAACCACAACTACAAGTAGGTAAGACAATATCTTGGCTATACACATCAGAACAACCATCGCTGCAAGAACACTACACCACAACCATAAGTGACGAGAGAAACTACCCACTAGAAGCAAGACCGGACGCTTCCACTTAGGTCTTATATCGTGCCTCATGTGTCTCCAGCTCAGTCTTGATGGGGCAACTGAGACACACATACACAACTCACCACTCACAAGGACTAGCTAGAGGTGTACTCGTCAGCACATGTCTGAAATCCCCAACCACGTGTGCACACACAAACTGATTACTCGACGTCGGGCCCTCTAGCTGATTTTCCCCCTAGCCCGGACTCAGACTGCAACAGTAGGGGGGCCATGGGAATCAGCCGAAACATCGTCTCAATTGGGAAAGGCCTCCACCTATCCCAGGTGGGACAGCGCCCACACGCCATAACAAGACTACGACTAATGGGGGTCACTCAAAGTAAGAAGTCATTGTTGAAGCGAAAATCACCAGAATACCACTGGTTCACGCATGCGTTATAAGTCACAATGTGGCTCGGTACGACCAAAACTCAAGAAGATTTGGCCAAACAGTTTATAAACCATCGACTGCCGGCTTACACGACTCATGCGGGAACAACCCTCCATGAAAAAAATGATGCCCACAAACATCCGGAAAATGAAATCTGGGTGGCCATCTTCTTGGCCACCCCAACCAGAAGGTTGGCCGCCCACCAACTGTAACGACCCAAGATCCGGATACCGAGAATAACCCGATACCATTCGAATCCTGACCCGTCACCCACGAGCCAGGAAGGCTCGGAAGGGCTAAAAGGTTGGTGTGGTGTACATAGAAATAAGAAATAAAGAAGGATAATTCAACAATTAATAGAAATAAATATATAAATAATCTAATTATAGTAGAGTCCAGTCCAACAAAAGTACAGTTTAAGGCAGAGAAGCGTACCCAACATTGAGTGAACACTCGGCCCGGCGAGCTGGCAATTAAGAACCTCTGCATGCAGCACCCTCGAACCTCAAGGAAGAACAGCAACACCTGAAAAGTAGGGGTGAGCCTCCTATCACTGGCTCAGTAGGGGTCCCGCGGAACCCCAACCGTAAACAACGGTGGTAGCGCAAAGCAGCAACGACAACAGGAACAACAAACTCGGTGGCCGGTAAAAACTCGGCACTATAGCTACTCTTACTGTACCGGAAAACACGCCCCGATCTCACAGTCGGGAAACTACTAGACTAATAGGAAAACCTATGGCTACACTACCAGGAGAACCATTACGACACAACTGTCGTAGAGGCCCGTGTCACCGACAAAGGCCCAACCCAAGACGACGCGGTCTAGGTAACACGATCACAACCTCGCCGTCGTGAACCCTACATTGTTTAGGGAAAAGACCCTCAGTGACGCTCACCAGAAACCCTAGACCTCTACCTCGGGAAACACATGGAATCTACATGCAAAATCACGTCTCGCAGACGGGAAATGAAAACTCGAGTCACGAGTATCTCACATCACGTGACGGGAGCACTGCCCACTAGAAAGGCCGGATGCGTCCACTGACATCTTAGACCACGTCTCAGGTATCTCCCTACGATGTCCCAGGTGGATCGGAAACTGAGACACACAACTAGTACCATGAACAAGGACTAGCTGGGGTCGCGCTCGTCAGCGTGGGTCAGACGTCTCCAACCACGTGTGCACACACAGACCATGCGCCCTAGGTCAGATCCTCTAGTTGTTTCTTCTCCCAAGCCCAGACTCAGTCTACGCGAAGGGGCCCTACGGCAACGAGCCTAAAAATCATCTCTCTCGGGTAAGCCGGTCCACCACTCTTGGGTGGATCAGCACACACGTGCTGTAAGAAGGCTACGACCAGTGGGAGGTCACTAAACGTGAACGTAGAAAGCCACGCACTCACCCATCGTGAGTAATGCGAAGTAACATGTGGCTCAGAGCCACCGGACTCAGGATAATCTACTAGACCTAAAAAATCTAACAGTCCTTGAGTCACGCGACTCGGGTCAAGATCGCGGCACATGACGGCACAGTGCTGTTAATCTAGCCTAATCCCTAGGTCTGAAATCACGGTAGCATGATTCCCAAGATAGCTCACAAGCCAGCGAGTCGATCCCCTATCCAAGGGAAAGGCGGGAAAACCTCTAGTCCCAAGCTGGGTGACTGGACTCACAGTCCAAGGCCACACGCACGGCCCACACGGAAATCACTTTCCGGAGAAACCCACGACATGTGGGGCAACCCTCCGCACCCATACTGACATACGGTGACTCGACCTAGCGAGAACATCAAAGTCCGGAACACATGGGGTCACCCGAACCATCCAAACCCACGGGCACCCTAATCGAGATAACATGGTACTTCCAAACACCCCAAAAACATGGACACAGAACTCACGGGGTGTCCAGGACATTCACGAGACCGAAGGTCGACCATTGGGTCACAACCGGGTCAACCGGGGGTCAACACAACGTAACCGGAACACACTAACACGGAAAACCAAGTGGCGGTCCTCCCTGGGCCATCACCTCAAGTGGCGGTCCACCCTGGACCGCAAGCCACCAAATAGCGGTCCACTCTGGGCCGCTACCCTCCAAGTGGTGGTCTCGGCAGGACCGCTACCTACCAGGGGTACCTAGAATAAAGCGGCCATCCCCTGACTGCAACCAGTATATAACGGTCCACCCTGGGACCGTAACCTGAAGAATGCGGCCATGGGGCAACCGCATCCTTAGGGGTTCTGTGAAAAGCACGTTGACACGCCAGCCACGGGTGCGTCGGCCCCACCAGCTGGCGGTCCTAGTCTGACCGCTACTAGCGAGTAGCGGTCAGTCGCAAGGCCGCTACTTGGAACCGACAAACTGGGCCAGGAAATGGTCCCCATTGGACCGCCTTCACAGGTAGCGGTCTCTGGTACGACCGCTACCTACCTCCAAGCCCGAAAACGGCGAACACGGCGGAAAACCCCATTCCACGCCCCATTCACACCCATGTGAAGGGAAAAATAAGGGGAAACTATTCCCCAACCTCTCTAGCACCGAGAGGACACATTTAAACCCCAAAAATACAATCAAAACGTGAAATCCAGCTCACACCCCAAAATCACACATTTTAACCCCGACGGGAAAATAAACCCTCTCGGCTCGCCTCGGGCTACCAAAATCGCGAGAAATGAAGTACATGGGTTAAGGAACCATCCCCCTACCTCCACCGAAGATTCTGCGCACCGAGGACACCGATCCGCCAAGAAAACACCGCACGAACCACCGTGGCGCCCCGAACTCACGGTCGAGCTTCTCCGCGCCTCCGTCCCTCGATCCTCGACCCATCCTCGCCGTCCCCCACCCCACGAACCTCACCGCCTCACTCCCGTCCACCTCCGTCGGCCGCCGGAGAAGAGAGGGAGAGAAGAGAGAGCGTGAGAAGAGAAAGGGAGAGAGTGAGAGTTGTGAGGAAGAGAGAGAGGGGGGTTTATATATAGAAAATCTAGAATTTTTGAAAAATAGGAAAAATAGAAAAAATACACCCCATGATCTTCGAAAAATGCACAACGCGCCTGTAACGTCTCGGAATTGGAGAACACAACGATTCACCCTACACGGGGTTCCGAAGGCTTGCCAGACGAAAAACATGTAAACCATAAAACTCAATCTGGGACCCACAAAAGCTATCTGAAATCTACGGATTCTGATCCGAAGAATATCTGAAAAACCTGGAATGTTACACCAACCCTGGGCGGCCACTCCTCTGATCGCCCACCAAGCTTGGGCGGCCAGCCTTCTGGCCACCCAACAGACCTAAGCGGCTAGAGGGATGGCCGCCCAATGCGCGGCCACCCACCTGGCCGCCCAACATTGTAAGGCAGCTAGGGACCTAGCCACCCAGACATGCAGGGCAGCCATCGGCCTGGCCACCCCCAATCTCTGACAGCCAAGAACCTGGCCGCCTTCTATGGAGATTACCCCATCCAGAATCACATTCTCGGGGTTCAAACACATGCCCCACTTGCCTCATACGAGGGAAAAACACTAGGAAACTGGTCCCCTTCAATCATACCATTGGAAAAACACCGTTTAAACTACAAATCGCTCCTTGGATCGATCGAAACTCACCACATAACCCCAACATGCATTCTCCCCCAATTATGAAATAAATCCCCACTCTAGCTCGAATTGGCACAGAACGAAGGGGAAACCGCAAGAGGAAAGTCAGAATCCACCCCCCTACCTCAAATGATGATCTCACGCGGCGAATAATGTCGATCCACGCCGAGCTCCAAATCCCACGATCAAACCACGACCACCGCACATGAACCCAACCCGTCTCGCACCCAAGACCGACCAAAGACCGCCTTCCACCACCGACGTCGCCTAACCAAGTCGCCCCTCGCAACCCACTGTAGGCGCCAGGAATGCGTCCGTGTACGGTGTGTGTCACGCCCCGACGCGGAATATTGAGGCGCGATGAGTCGAAACACTCAAGTCATTCAGAGCATGAAGATTGGGGTCCAAACCACAAGAATAGATAAGAAGAAATGGATACTCTTATTTTATCAAAATAAAGTTTTACAACATTCTTAAGCCTTACGAGACAAGGCAAGATACAACTTCAAATAAAAACATAATTCTAGTCAGAACAACCGTTCATAAACCTAGGTAACTAAGGTAATCTTGATTCCTTGATCACTCTAGCTCATTCCCATGAGTTTGGGGTTCATCATCGGAATTACCTGAAATGTTAACCGGAAAACGTAGGGTGAGCGAAATGCTCAGTAGGACTTATATCTCTATACCATGCAACTTAAAGTAATTAGCAGTTTGGATAAAGGTATGTGCTATGCCGAGAAACGTAAATAAAATATGGAACAAGCATAGGAGAGAGAGTAAAGTAATGCAGTAATTGGAATCACAAGTAGACAAGATATCAAGAGTAAAGTTCAAGTAGAGAACGATCATGTAGCAAGTAATATCATGGAATTGGCCATTTTTACACAAGTATGTACGAGTCAAGTACTTCATGTATTCAAGCAAGTCAGGAAATTCACAAATTGTGGAATGTCATAAATTAATCTAGCAAGTCAAGCACTTCGGTGCAATGCCACACCAGGTCATTCAACTCCCATGGGCACAAGTACTTTCGGGCGCTCCCCCCAGGACCAGACCGGGCCCCATTAACGCCAGGCATTGGGTTATGGATCATAGATCCCAAGTATATTTTTGACATCCACATTATATGTATGGCCAAAGAATTTCAAGGTAGAGCTTATGAAATAAAGTATAGATCTAGCAAAATTATCATTCGAGGGACTAGTAGTACAAGATTTCAAGTAGATGTAAGAGAAGTTCAAGGATGATTTTAAGACATAATATTTAACGACATTAAGATAATAAGAAGGCATCATGTCTAATGTCATTAAGTTGATAAAAGAATTGGATTGATGGACACGGCTTGAATGGTTCTCTCGAAAAATCTTGTTAAATAGGCTTAGATAAAGTTTTTCACAGTCTGGTGCTTAATTAGAAAACCGAGGAATTATAGCCAGGTAAGAGGTGGGACAGTGGGAGGCTCCCCTCGCATTCGCAAGGTCCTAATTAATAAACCACTTGTCCACTTAAAGTGTCTGCCCGTGGACCTCTTTCCTTAGACACCATTTTTCCTTGAAAATCTAGTTATTTACACGACTTGTTGAAAATACGGTAACGTGATATCATGAAAATCGTCAAAACTCACGATTATGCAACTAAGTCCATGTAATTTTAACAGATAATATCTACTCCATTTAGCATGCCAGAGATATAATATAGTCATGGAGATCAAGGATATCACGAAGGTAACAAGAACTAGGACGGAAATATAAGCTCATGGAATAGAATTATTATCTTTCATAACCTTAACTTAATCGTGTGTGAATTTAAATGATATGCAACTTAACATGACATATCTAAAATGCTAGATGATATATAACCTGAAAATATCACAATCGGGGTAGAGATCACGCATCCAGAACACGGTCTTAGAAAGACACCGTGATCCGAGACGGATCTTCAAGCGGTTAAAAATCTCAGTTAAAATATTATGTATAATTGTATGGATAGCATGATCAATACTCGATAAAATTTGGGAAAAATGGTATAGAATCAAAGTAACCATACATCTACATCTAATGCATGCATTAATTTGAGTTTAGCCTGAGAGAACACCTACCTTTTTGAAGATCAAAGAATAAGAAATTTAAGAACGAAGAATGCTTTCGACAGTCCTCCAACTTCGAGCTTTCTCCCTCTCTCCAACCAGCAATTCCTCCCAAGAGAGTTGTAATTTGAGTATGGAAGAGCATAGCCCTATTTATAGGCCAAAATCTCCCACTTACTTTCACTATTCCACCAACCTCATTCCATCATACCAACCTTGTTCCACTATTACACCAACTTTGTTCCACTATTACACCAACCCCATTACACCAACTTTGTTCCACTATGTGGATGACATAATTTATGATCTCATTTATTCAATGATGTAAGAATGACCTCATCCATTAATTAGGATTAGATTAAAGCTAATAAAAATCGGATGTCGACGTCTTCGTCTTTTCGAAATCGTATCGCGAATCTCGCCGTTTGTGTTAACACGTGGAATAGGGCTCATGTTTGCATAACAGAAAAATATTCATAATTTATTTTATTTTCATCTTTCATTATTTCTTTTATATATATATAAATGCATATAAAAATTTTCGAGTTGCTACATCCTCCCCCACTTAAAAGAATTTGGTCCTCCAAATTCACATCATGTAATAGTAATTTAAAAATTTAAATGGAGGGTTCACAATTCTAACCTGAGATCAAATCTGGGTACTTCTTCTTGATTGACTCTTCTAATTCTCAAGTAGCCTCCTCGAATCCACGCTTACTCTATTGGACTTTTACCATCGGTATAGCCCTATTCCTTAGCTGGTGAAATTTCTGATCTAAGATCTTGATCGGTCTTTCTTCATAAGATAAATCCTTCTGGAGCTTCAAGTCATTGAATTGAATAACATGCAAAGGATCATACATATATTTCCTTAGCATGGATACATGAAATACATCATGGACACCGGCCAATTGTGGAGGCAAAGCCAGCTTGTATGCCACTTCACCGATTCGTTCTAGAATCTCAAAAGGGCCAATAAATCTTGGACTCAATTTTCCATTGATACCAAACCTCTTAATTCCTCGCGTGGGTGAAATTTTCAAAAAGACATGCTCCCCCACTTGAAATTCAAGATCTCTTCTTCGATTATCGGCATAACTCTTTTGCCATGATTGAGCAATTTTCAGCCTTTCACGGATCAACTGAATATTGTGAGTTGTATCTTGAAAAATATCGGGACCCATCAATCCCTTATCTCCAACCTCACTCCAGCATAGGGGTGATCTACAACTCCTACCATACAATGCTTCAAAAGGTGCCATCTAAATGCTAGACTGATAACTGTTGTTATATGCAAATTCAATCAATGGTAAGTGTTCATGCCAACTTCCCTCAAAATATATCATACAAGCTCTTAACATATCTTCGATAATCTGATTTGTCCTCTCGGTTTGTCCATCTGTCTGAGGGTGGAAAGCTGTACTAAAATTCAGTCTAGTACCCAAGAATGATTGCAAACCTTTCCAGAAGTGAGAGGTGAATCTCGGATCTCTATCCGAAATTATGGAAGTTGGAATACCGTGCAGCCTTACAACCTCCTTGATATATAGGGCAGCTAGAACATCCACGGTCCATTTGGTTTTGATGGGCAAGAAGTGAGCAGACTTAGTTAGTCTGTCCACAATCACCCATATAGCATCAAATCCACTTCGGGTCTTTGACAACCCAACTATAAAATCCATGCCAATACTATCACATTTCCATTCCGGTATTTCTAGAGGTTTTAGCTTACCAGCCGGTTTGAGATGTTCGACTTTAACTTGTTGGCAGACCAAACATCGGCTCACGAACTCGGCTACCTCTCTTTTCATGTTAGGCCACCAAAATGTTCTTTTGAGATCTTGGTACATTTTTGTAGCACCAGGATGAATAGTGTACCTCGATCAATGTGTCTCCTCCAATATTTTATTCTTGATGGTAGAACAATCGGGCACACAAGTTCTTCCTCAGAAGAGCATCCTTCCATCATCTGCCAAAAGGAAATCTGGTCGTTGATCTAATTTCTCTTTAATTTCAACAACTAATGGATCATCATTTTGTAACTCTTTAATTTCTAAGAGTAACTTAGATTGGAGACTAATATTTGCAATGAAGACTCCTTCTTCCTTCTCCTCCATATTGAGGTCTAAGTTTACCATTTATTCTAACAATTGCCACTCTTTAATCATTAGGCTTGATAATAATGCCATCGACTTCCGGCTAAGAGCATCAGCTACGGCATTACCTTTTCCAGGGTGATATTGTATAGAGAAATCAAAATCCTTCAAGTATTCCAGCCACCGTCTTTGTCTCATATTAAGTTCATTTTGAGAGAATAAGTACTTGAGACTCTTGTGGTCGGAATATACAATAAATGCCTCACCATAGAGATAATGCCGCCAAATCTTCAAGGCAAAGACTATAGCTGCAAGCTCTAAGTCATGCACGGGATAATTCTCCTCGTGCTTTTTCAATTGTCTTGAGGAATAGGCGATCACCTTGCCATGTTGCATTAATACACATCCTAGGCCAATTCCGGATGCATCAGCATAAACTTCGAATCCCCCTCCTTCAGTAGGCAATGTGAGTATAGGGGCAATAGTCAAACAATCTTTCAAAGTTTGGAAGCTTTTCTCACATTCCTCGGACCATATATAAGGAATCTCCTTCCTCGTCAATCTTGTCAAAGATACGGCGATCTTGGAGAAATCCTTAATAAATCTTCTATAATATCCTGCCAATCCCAAGAAGCTTCGAATTTCTGTCACACTAGTAGGTCTTTCCCAGTTTTTCACGGCCTCAACCTTTGAAGGATCGACCGCAATACCATTCCCGGATATTATGTGACCTAGAAAAGAAACTTCTTCTAGCCAGAAATCACACTTACTAAGCTTAGCATAAAGTTTGTGATCTCTTAATAACTGTAGGGATTTCTTGAGATGTTCTTCATGCTCCATCTCAGACTTTGAGTAGATCAAAATATCGTCAATGAAGACTATCACAAATTGATCAAGGTATGGCCTGAATACACTGTTCATTAACTGCATAAATGCGGCAGGCGCATTGGTTAGGCCAAAAGGCATAACAGTGAACTCATAATGTCCATACCTGCTCCTGAATGCTGTTTTGTGAATATCTTCCTCCTTGATCTTCAATTGATGATAACCAGATCGGAGATCAATTTTTGAAAAATATCGAGCTCCAGAAATCTGGTCAAATAGTTCATCAATCCTCGGCAATGGATATTTATTCTTGATTGTGAGTTGGTTCAATTGCCGGTAGTCAACACACAATCTCATTGACCCATCCTTCTTTTTGACAAATAAGACGGGAGCTCCCCATGGTGAAGTACTCGGTCGGATGAATCCCTTCTCTAATAACTCCATCAATTGTTCTTTTAACTCCTTCATTTCGATAGGGGACATCCGATACGGAGCCTTAGAAATAGGTGTAGCTCCCGGAATCAAATCAATAGAGAAGACCACTTCTCTCTCCGGAGGAATACCAGGCAACTCGTCCGGAAATACAGCAGAATAATCCCGAACAATAGGAATATCCTCCAGATTGGGTTTCTTATGCTTGGCCATAGTCATAGAAACTAAGAAAGCCGCACAACCCTTCTTCAATAATTTATCAGCTTTAAGAGCCAAAATAAGGGATATGTGTCTAGAATACCTGACACCAGAAAATAAGAGGTTGGGGTACACACTAAAGGTTACCGTACCCAATTTACAGTTAACGCTAGCACCATATGTAGATAACCAGTCAGCTCCCAAGATAATATCATATCCTGGCATCTCCATGCATACTAAATTAGCAAGTAAGTTACAACCACTAACTAGAACCTCACTAGTTGGGTAGAAATATTTAATCTTCGATCCCGCTCCAATAGGGGTAGTAATAACAAGTTTAGATTCTAATGGAACAGGCCTCAAAGGTAAAATATCCGCAAAGCTCTTAGATATGAAGGAATGCGTAGCTCCAGTATCAAATAAGACAGAGACAGGACTTGAGCACATAGAGAGAGTACCTTCCACAACGCCTCCATCTTCGGTAGATGCCGTATCCATAAGAGCTTGAAGTCTTCCTTGCTTCTTGACAACAACTGGAAGCTTTTCCGACGGAGCTTGCTCATTGTGAAGTGGACAACTCGGAATTCTATGTTCCTGACTTCCACATCGAAGATAGGCACCCAGTCTTCTCCAGCACTCATCTACCTTGTGTCCAGGTTTCTCATAATATTTACATAGTTCCTTTGATGATGTAGCGACCGGGATCATTTGTTTGTCAAATGATCTCAGCCTCTTGTCTTTTTGAAAGTCACGCCCATCCTTATTGAAATTACGTCCATCTTTATTGAAGTTACGCTCATCATAATTAGGCCTTTTATTTCCGAAGGAGGGCTTGAAATTACCTGATCCAGTAACTTTCTCCCTCTTGGCATCTCTTCCCCGGATGTGACCAGTCAGTTCCGTTGCATCTTCCAAGAGTTGGGCTCTCCTCACCACATCGGCATATACTTGGATATCCATCGGGGTGAGTTGAGTAATATATTGAGGCTTTAAGCCATTTAAAAATCTCCTTGCCTTCATTTTCTCGGTACTCACAAGATGTGGTGCATACCGAGATAATCTTGCAAATTGGGCTTCGTACTCCGCTACCGTCAAACTCCTTTGTTTCAAGGAAGCAAATTCGATAGCTTTCCTCTCTTGAACTTGGTCGGAGAAGTACTTGTTGTTGAAGTGTTCTACAAACTCTTCCCACAACACCTGGTCGTGTGGTAGAGTTGCTTCGACCGACTCCCACCAAGCACGTACATCTCTTTCAAGCTGAAAGGTAGCGAGTAGGACTTCTCCTCATCAGCACATTGCATGACTCGAAAAATCCTCTCAATTTCCTTTACCCAATGTTCGGCCTCATCCGGGTCGGTAGACCCAGCGAACTTAGGAGGGTTCATGCTCTTGAAATTCCTATGCAGATCTCCCGCTCCACGGTTAGCTCCTCCTTGAGCTACTTGTTGTAGTGCATGGGTTAAACCTTGCACCGTCCTTTGCATCTCGAGCCATTGAGCTCTCTCGGCAGCCATCTGCGAGCACAACTATAAAACTTAAGTGCTTTGTTTATTTCCTGATTAATCATTCTTTAAAGCTTAGCCCATAGCTCTACCCAATCTTACCGGGAAGGTTCAAGATCCTATCCAAATTTCTATGTCAACATCTAAAACCTATATCAAGGGAAACCTAGGGTTTATGAAACCTAGGCTCTGATACCACAAAGACTGTCACGCCCCGATGCGGAATATTGAGGCGCGACGAGTCGAAACACTCAAGTCATTCAGAGTATGAAGATTGGGGTCCAAACCACAAGAATAGATAAGAAGAAATGGATACTCTTATTTCATCAAAATAAAGTTTTATAACATTCTTAAGCCTTACGAGACAAGGCAAGATACAACTTCAAATAAAAACATAATTCTAGTCAGAACAACCGTTCATAAACCTAGGTAACTAAGGTAATCTTGATTCCTCGATCACTCTAGCTCATTCCCATGAGTTTGGGGTTCATCATTGGAATTACCTGAAATGTTAACCGAAAACGTAGGGTGAGCGAAATGCTCAGTAGGACTTATATCTCTATACCAGCAACTTAAAGTAATTAGCAGTTTGGATAAAGGTATGTGCTATGCCGAGAAACGTAAATAAAATATGGAACAAGCATAGGAGAGAGAGTAAAGTAATGTAGTAATTGGAATCACAAGTAGACAAGATATCAAGAGTAAAGTTCAAGTAGAGAATGATCATGTAGCAAGTAATATCATGGAATTGGCCATTTTTACGCAAGTATGTACAAGTCAAGTACTTCATGTATTCAAGCAAGTCAGGAAATTCACAAACTGTGGAATGTCATAAATTAATCTAGCAAGTCAAGCACTTCGGTGCAATGCCACACCAGGTCATTCAACTCCCATGGGCACAAGTACTTTCGGGCGCTCCCCCCAGGACCAGACCGGGCCCCATTAACGCCAGGCATTGGGTTATGGATCATAGATCCCAAGTATATTTTTGACATCCACATTATATGTATGGCCAAAGAATTTCAAGGTAGAGCTTATGAAATAAAGTATAGATCTAGCAAAATTATCATTCGAGGGACTAGTAGTACAAGATTTCAAGTAGATGTAAGAGAAGTTCAAGGATGATTTTAAGACATAATATTTAACGACATTAAGATAATAAGAAGGCATCATGTCTAATGTCATTAAGTTGATAAAAGAATTGGATTGATGGACACGGCTTGAATGGTTCTCTCGAAAAATCTTGTTAAATAGGCTTAGATAAAGTTTTTCACAGTTTGGTACTTAATTAGAAAACCGAGGAATTATAGCCAAGTAAGAGGTGGGACAGTGGGAGGCTCCCCTCGCATTCGCGAGGTCCTAATTAATAAACCACTTATCCACTTAAAGCGTTTGCCCGTGGACCTCTTTCCTTAGACACCATTTTTCCTTGGAAATCTAGTTATTTACACGACTTGTTGAAAATACGGTAACGTGATATCATGAAAATCGTCAAAACTCACGATTATGCAACTAAGTCCATGTAATTTTAACAGATAATATCTACTCCATTTAGCATGCCAGAGATATAATATAGTCATGGAGATCAAGGATATCACGAAGGTAACAAGAAATAGGACGGAAATATAAGCTCATGGAATAGAATTATTATCTTTCATAACCTTAACTTAATCGTGTGTGAATTTAAATGATATGCAACTTAACATGACATATCTAAAATGCTAGATGATATATAACCTGAAAATATCACAATCAGGGTAGAGATCACGCATCCGGAACATGGTCTTAGAAAGACACCGTGATCCGAGACGGATCTTCAAGCGGTTAAAAATCTCAGTTAAAATATTATGTATAATTGTATGGATAGCATGATCAATACTCGATAAAATTTGGGAAAAATAGTATAGAATCAAAGTAACCATACATCTACATCTAAAGCATCCATTAATTTGAGTTTAGCCTGAGAGAACACCTACCTTTTTGAAGATCAAAGAATAAGAAATTTAAGAACGAAGAATACTTTCGACACTCCTCCACCTTCGAGCTTTCTCCCTCTCTCCAACCAGCAATTCCTCCCAAGAGAGTTGTGATTTGAGTATGGAAGAGCATAGCCCTATTTATAGGCCAAAATCTCCCACTTACTTTCACTATTCCACCAACCTCATTCCATCATACTAACCTTGTTCCACTATTATACCAACCCCATTACACCAACTTTGTTCCACTATTACACCAACCCCATTACACCAACTTTGTTCCACTATGTGGATGACATAATATATGACCTCATTTATTCAATGATGTAAGAATGACCTCATCCATTAATTAGGATTAGATTAAAGCTAATAAAAATCGGATGCCGACGTCTTCGTCTTTTCGAAATTGTATCGCGAATCTCGCCGTTTGTGTTAACACGTGGAATAGGGCTCATGTTTGCATAACAGAAAAATATTCATAATTTATTTTATTTTCATCTTTCATTATTTCTTTTATATATATATATATATATATATAAATGCATATAAAAATTTTTGAGTTGCTACAGTGTGCGTATGTCCTCCCGAACTTGTGCTACTGCTATCTATAGTGCACAGGTTAGAAATGAAGAAATGATGTGATCGCCAGAGACTTATACCTGAGCCTCACAGGGGTAGAGTGATCGTGAACGCCTTAGGAACGGAAGAATGTTGGTTCCTGTCCTCACTCTCGGCCGGCCAAGAGCAAGGAGCCCTGCGAGTCGATGACGAGGTTCCTGCAAATTAACCAACAAATAGAAAGACCATTAGACTAAGAAAGTGTAGTAAATGCCCATGGAAGTAAAGAACACATGCAAATGGGGTCAATCGTACCGGGAAGGGGGGCGGAAAGGGAGATGGCCGAGACTTTCGACCATCCGCCTTCCCTATGTTTTGGATTGGAAAACCTCTTTAAAATAGGATCTAGGAAGATCTATCATGCATGAATGCAATACAGCAAAATGAAGTATATATAGCAAAATGGAGAACAAGGAAGAAAGACGGAGTTTGCCCGTCAACCAAACAAAGGGCGGCCAACTATGTGGCCGTTCAAAGGTGGTGGGCGGCCATGTCGATGGCCGCCCCCTGGAACTGGACTCTCCCGCTGCGGAGCTCTTCAACTTCGGGTTCTGCTTCTAGGGGAAGGTCGGGGAAGGCGCTCTCATCCTCTCAGCTCTCTCTGAACTCTACGAACTGGCAGAACCTCCTTCTCTCACCAAATGTCCAACCGCCCCCCGTGAGATAGATCGGAATGGGCTTTGGTATGTGGGGGGAATTCCCTCCATCAAAATCATTCGAAAAATAGAGTGCGTGTGAGGCTACGTGGGTCTCGAACCCCTCGGAGTGGGAGCAGTTGTGGAGGACATGCCCAGAGTGGGTGGATCATGGAGTTAACAGGCGGTTGACAGGAGGCGGCCAATGTTCTGGCCTTCTTGGGAGCTGGGCGGCCAGGTTAGTGGCCTTCTTGGAATGGGGTAGGCGGCCAACTATGTGGCCACCTTGGGATGTGGGCGGCCAACTGTGTGGCCGCCCTGGAATGGGCTGGGCGGCCAGCTATCTGGCCGCCCTGGGTTGTGGGCGGCCAGCACCCTGGTCGCCTAGAGATCAAGGCAAGATATGCATATAAAACTTTAAAAAACTTTGCCTCGGGGATCACGCTCCCGAACCCCCGACCTTACTGGCAGGGGGGCAGCGCCCCCCTGCAACCTCCCGCCAACTTACCTCGAAGTTGGATTCACGAAGGGACAGGGTGGAGCCTACCTAAAAAGGGATGAGACCCCATGCTCTTAATCAACCAAGAGGAAGTGTCACTTCTATGATGGCTAGACAAGGTCCGCGGGATGTCCGAAATTAGACGTCTACACCCATCATCTGCAACCGGAGGATGCAAGGAGAGAGAGGGGAAAATGGTGGAAGGAGAAATGAGGAAATGAGGAAGAGGGAGGGGGTGCAGTGGCTTTAAGGGTTTGAGGTTATTTGGGTTTTAAAAAATCAAAAACTAGGAAACCATCCCAAATGCTATTTAAAATATTTATTTTGGCCAATAAGCCTCTGAAAATTCCAAAACAATTTGATATTCATAGGCAGGATTCGAGATCCAAAATTAAAAATTTCGAACACATACGAAAACTGATATGATACTCGAGGACACTACATGGAAGTTGTAATTCTTTTTTATAGTGGAAAAGGGAGGTTCCTCCAAATTCCTCTCTTGTTCTTTCTCGTTGTGTGTGCTTATTTGTGTGATTGTCATCTCGCCAGTGTCTCGATCCTAACAAATCGATTTCAGAGCTAAGTTACAAGATTGAGAAGTGATGTTCACGGAATGCACTGACACCAAGGAGAATGTGAAGAGGTTCCGATGGTGTTCTCGGTGCCAGTGAGGTTGTAGGTGGCACTAGTGCTGCAATGGTGGTGTTTTTCCAATGGGATCAATGACGACAGGGCAGGAGGCCGATAGTGGTCGCTGGCTGCTGGGTCCTCTTCGGGCTAGAGGTGGCGTTGGTGCAGTCGTAGCAGCAGGGTGGCTGTGCGTGGCAGTTACCGGAGGGAACTAGCTAGAGCAGTTGCAGGAGCTGCAATCTGGAGTGGCGGCAGCCATCCGCATGCCTACAGGCCGGCATTAGAGGTGGCTAGGCATTGGAGGGGCAGAGACAGGGTCGTGTTGTCTCTAGCAAGGAAGCTAGATACGGTGTCAGAGAGGTGATTGATAAGGAGTCCAACAGACGGCGTGTCCCGTGGTGTTGGAAGGCGCAACAGCGGTTGGGCGCAGGCGGTGGAGGCCTGGGTGACAACGATCTTCAGGGCAACAGTGTATGGGACCGGCAAGGGCAAGGGCAGTGGGGGTCAAAGAATCGGCCGATGGTGGAGGCAACCAGCGGTGAGATGGTGTGGCTGGTTGGTGGCTAGGTCCTTGGCGACTAGGGTTTGTCTTTCCCCCTTCCCCATCGAGAAGAATAAGAAGGGTGAGGAGAGAGAAAGTAGAAAAAAGGGACTCTTAAGTTATTTGGATCTAGGGTTATTAGGTCCTAGTTGGGTCTTGGTTTAGATCTAGTAACTTAGTGGGTCTGGTTACACCTATCATGTCTCTAAATCTAGGTGGAGTTTGGGTCTGGAAATGGGTCCGTATGTACTCGTTTAGGAGATCCATCTCACTAGATTGGTAGGTGGGTCATCTGACGGTCAGGATTATCTTACTTAGATCGGAGGCACTCAGAGGTGGAATCAGGCGATCTAGGAGTCCATCCCTAGGTTTTCAAGTGCTCAGGATGTGTTGGATGGTGTGGATTGGGTAAATTCAGCTCTAATTGGGAGGTTTGTGCAAGAGGGTGTGGAGATCAGCTGAGATTAGGGTGATCGGAGAGATCAAGACTGATAGGGAGTGTCAATGGAGGACATTGGGAGCATAAATCAAAAGGTAGTAGAGAAGGCTACGAGCTTCTTCGTAGAACCTTTCAATGGCTGTAATGATTTTACATTATGGTAGCAGCGTGTGAAGAACATCCTGACACAGGAAGAATTTAGGAAAAGCTCTCAACAACAAGACTGGGAAACTAGAGAAGATATCAGCTGAGGCATGACAGGAGATGCGAGACTTGGCGAATAGTGTGATACTGTTGTCACTCCGAGAGGTGATCGGCTTGGATGATCTAACATCAATTTGGAAAATGTTGGGGAGTAGGTATAAGTCCAAGTCATTGACAAACCAGTTGTTTCTCAAAAAGAAACTCTATGGCTTAAAGATGGAGAAGGGATCAAAACTGGAGGCTCATCTGGATGAGTACAATAAGATTTTGACGGAGGTGCTTGCCCTAGACGTGAACATTGATGAAGAGGACAAGGCACTTCCCTCGTTAGCATCATTCCTTGCATCGTATGATCATATTGTAACTACATTGTTGCTTGGAAATTAAAGATACTCTCAAGTTAGATGATGCAATCATTTTACTGCTCATGAACGAGTTGCAACGGAAGAGCAGTGGCTATCGATCATCAAGTGAGGGTCATCTTTTAGTTACATGTGGAGGTTGAGGGAGACCACATGAGAGGTAGGGGTCCAAAAAGGGTAGTGGTCGTTCCAAATCACATGCTCCTAAGACATGTTACTATTGTCACCAAGAAGGCCATATAAAGAGGGATTGTCTAGCGTAAATGGAGAACACAAAGCTGCATAAGGAGAAGGAAGAGACATCACCTATCGGGACAGTTCTTAAAGACATTAAGAGAGATATGATCTTCTGTATGACATCTGCAAGTGAGAGGAGGTTCAAGTTGGATTTTAAATTCTAGTTGCTTGGTTTCATGTGTGTTCGGACAGAGAGTAGTTTAACACATTTCATGTAACGCCCCGGATTTTTTCGGATGTTTATCAGATCTGGACCCGTGAGTTTCGAATCTCTTTCGGGCGTCACGGAGCTTGTTTTGTGATTCCCGCGTATTTGTCCCGGCGAACATGCGGAACCCTATGTAGGGCACTCCGATACGTTCACCTACTCTGGGATGGTACAGTTACGATCAGTGCGTTCCGAGGATCGAGAATGTGTAATTTTCTATTTTTCATATTTTTTTTGTATTTTTTGGGTTTTCTATTTAAACCCCCACCCTCTCTCTCTCCTTTCATTTCTCACTCTCACCCTCTCTCTCTTCTCCCACGCTCTCCTCTCACTCTCTCCTCTCCGGCGGCCGACGGATCGAGGCGGGGGTGATACGGGGCGACGCGGGCGAGGAGGACGGCGAGGATAGGTCGAGGATCGAGGGACGAAGGCGATGTGAAGCCGGTTCGTGAGCACGAGGCACCGGCGGGGTTTCGTGGGCGTTTCTTCATGGATCGGCGTCCACGGTGCGTCGAATCTTTGGTGGATGTAGGGAGATGGACCCTCAACTAGCGTACTTCATTTCCCGCGAATTTTGTAGGCCGTGGTGAGCCGAGCGGGCTTATTCGAGAGATTTGGGGAAAATGCATGTTTTTGGGGTGTGAGCCGAATCTTGTGCTTTGATCGTATTTTTGGGGTTTAAATGGGTCCTCTCGGTGCTAGAGAGGTTGGGAAATATTTTCCCCTTTGTTTTCCCTTCACCTGGGGGTGGATGGGGCGTGGAATGGATTTCCCACCGTTTTCCCGTTCTTCCGATTTCGGACTGAGAACGTGCTAGTCTCAGGTAGCGCGTTCTTGAGGGTCGCGCCGCCCCGATAGGGCGCGTTCATCGGGGAAGATGAACAGTTAGACGGTTCTTGTCGCGCTAGGGGGTCCTAGCGCGTTATGTTTTGTCGCGCTAGGGGGTTCTAGCGCGTTCTATCTTGTTGCGCTAGGGGGTCCTAGCGCGTTCTATTTTGTCGTGCTATGGGGTCATAGCGGGATCTGTCTTGTCGCACTACCGGGGTATAGCGCGTTCTATTCTGAATGTGCTATACGAGGGTAGCGCGATCTTGAGGTGACAAGTCGGGCGGCCCAGGGTGGGTAGTCTATGGGTGATCATGCCTTCCTTGGCCGTGAGTGTCGCGGGCACCCCGTGAGTACCGTGACCCCGTGTTTTTAGGTGTCAGGAGGTGTTGCTTTGCCTCGATTAGCGTGCCCATGGGTTTAAGGGTCTGAGTGAACCTCTAGTGTTTCGATTGTGTTACTTTGGTCTCCGGTCAACCCGGTTGTGACCCAGTGGTTGACCTTCGGCCTCGTGAGTGTCCCAAACACCCCGAGGGTTCTGTGTCCGTGTCTTTAGGTGTCCCGAGATACCGTGTTACCTCGATTAGCATGCCCGTGGGCTTGGTGGGTCTGGGTGACCCCAGGTGTTCCGGGCTTCTGTGTTCTTGCTAGATCGAGTCACCGTGTATCGGTGTGAGTGCGGTGAGCTTTCTCCCGCATGCTGTGTGTTTCTTCGGAAGGTGGTTTCTGAGTGGGCCATGCGTGTGACCTTGGACTGTGAGTCCAGTTACCCAGCCTGGGGCTGGAGGGTTTCTTGAGTTCCCTTTCCTAGGAAATGGTCTCGGTGGCTAGTGAGCTACCTCGGTATTCGTGCTACCGTAGTTTCTGACCTAGGGATTAGGCCATATTGACGGCTCAATGCTGTCGCATGCAACGTTCCTGACCCCGAGTCTTGTGACTCAAGGACCGTTGTGATTATTAGGTCTAGTGGACTGTCCGGTGTCTGGTGGTCTCGAGTCACCGATTACTCCGTGTTTCGTGCAATGGATGCATGCGTGATTTTTAGTGTCCACGTTCTATGACACGTCCACTAGTCGTAGACTTCTTACGGCACCTGTGTGCTGACCCACCCGGGAGTGGTGGAGCGGCTGACCCAAGAGAGACGGTGAGTAGGCTGGTTACCGTAGGGCCCCCACGTATAGCAGAGTCCGGGCTTAGGGGGAATTACCAGCTAGAGGACAGGCCTAGGGCTTACGGAGGCATTAAACCAGTCTCTTTAATGTCTTGCGAATAGACTAGCACACTCTCACTTGAGTTTTGGTTTGCCGCTATTCTCCTCCTGTCTTTGGCGCCTAATCAAGGGTTGTCTTCCTTAGGGAGGACGTAATTAACGTCATGGCCTTTATGACAATTTATTATGCGCTCATCTGACTGATCAGATAATTATGGGTGATCGTGTCGGGACCCAAAACCCATCGTACCATAAAGGCTACGACGTTAATTACGTCCCTCCAAAGGAGGGACAACCCTTGATTAATCGCCTAAATAAAGACCATGGGGCCCCTGTAATAAAAGATGCAATTGCATGCGAGCATACAATGTAGTAATACTTATTTATTAAATCGACTCTTGGCACGAGGCGGAGGACTTAGGTCCGAGGACCACCATCACGTATAGTGATAGCTTCCGGTCGGGCGTAACCCGGCTTTCTGCCAATCACCATTTAATATACCAGAGAATCGGATCATGCAAGCATGCAAGATAATAGTATTCAGTATTATCATTTATTATTTGTTTGATCATTCATTTATGACTTCGAGAGAGATTTCGGCAGCGCCACCCTGCTCCGGGGGATATCGGGCCTTTTTATTTTGAAGCTATGCATAACATTGCGGTGCACACACATAGACCCATGAAGTGGGCCGGGCGTGACCGTGTTCAAGCAAGTTCAAAGATTATTGGGACAATGTATGCCGGGGTACGGCAAATTTGGTGTTCAAGAACCGAGGGAATGATGTTGAAACCCGATCGAAACAAATCAAATTCAATGAGTTATCGGCTCGGGATAAGGTCATGCTTTGACCGAAATGGGAGTGAGTCACGAGAACCAAGCACGATCCGTCGGAGCGGCATTAATATCCCATACCCGATCAAAGATAGACAGATATCGAAGAGAGGAGTAACCACACTCACCAGATAAGATAACAAAGAGAGAAGAGAAGCTGCTGCTGCGAAGTCCGAGAGAAGGAGAAGGTGGGGTGCTCGGGGAGGGAGAGGAGTCAATGCTCCGCCCTCCCCCTTCGTTGTCTTCTCCTCTTGCTTTCTTTTTGCTTTGATGTGTAAGCTTTGATTATGTTTTCTATTTTTCGAAGTGAAGAGATCTCCCTATTGTTGAGGAAATAATGTATTCGTCTGTCTTCCCTCTCCCCTTCTCCTTTGTTCTATCTTTATGAACGATGTAAACGATGAAACATGGAAATGCAATTTCGTGATTGTTCCGCTGAATTGGTGGTGGTCGGGCATTCCCCCCCCCTTTTTTGTGCTCTCTCTCTCTCTCGGAATATCTGTCGTCCCCTGTGTGCATTGATCTTTTGGACGCTTAGAACCCTAGTGGTTTCTTGTGCTTATGTGCATGTTCGTTTCAGATGGGGTGGAGGCAAGAGAGTCCCGATCCTCACTGTGGATTTTTGGGCTTTGTCCTCCTTCTCCCTCGTCGACATCGATGATATGGACGCTATGAGGTCTCTATCCTCATGAATTTCCCAAGCCATCAAGGCTATTGCAGGGATCAAAGACAGTCATCTCTTGATCCCCTGCATGACTGGCGATATAAAGGGTATAAAACCCGTTCCAGAGGGCTTCGAATGCTTGGTGTTTCTAATCCCTCGAACCCCTTTCATCTGTGACCCCTTGATGTTAACCTGGTAGAGCCCTTGACTCTTCCCTCGCTTGCATCCTAAAACCCTCCAGTCATTATCTGAACACCCCCCAGAAAATCCTCAGAACAGAGTATCGTAAAACCCCATAAACCTTCCCGGCATCAAAACCACCATCTTCCCGGCGCGAACATCCATCGTCGCAATGAACAGCTCCCGGCGCGGCCCTTTGTGCGCCGAGAAGCCCCTTCTCCATGCCGAGAACCCAACAGAGGCGCGCCGGGAACTCCTTTCTCCCGTGCCGAGAAGTCATGTTATTATTGGCGCCGAGAAGCCTGTGCCGAGAGGCCCCTTCCTCCTTCTTTCAGCCGCGCCGAGAAGCCTGTGCCGAGAACCCCCTAGTGGCGCGCCGGGAACTCTTTTCTCCCGTGCCAAGAAGCCATGTTATACTCCTAATCATCAGCGCCGAGAACCTCTTTCTTCTTAGCCTAGTCCTCGATCCTCATGCTGTATCCACCAGAGGGATAAATGAAAAGTCATCAAGCTTGCCTCAGGAAATAAATCGATGGGGGGGGGGGCAACCTCCCCAACATTTACATTGATCCGGGATCTAATCCCCTTTTCCTTCCGGCTTTCATCCCGGCATCCCGTGGATGATAGTCTATATATCTCCTTGGCATGATCCAAGATAAGGGGATATGCTGCCAAATTTCACTCACATCACCTCGAGTGACTATGGTATTCTCTCCTAACCCCGCTGGCCCACGGAGTTCTGCCACTGCATGTTCTCCGATGGTCCCTCGAAAGGGGGATATTAATAAGACATCGCACCGGCATAGGGTGTGTCATGTTATACCGGTCCCTCTTCAGATTGCGGGTCAAAGATACCCGATCCTTCATGGATCTCATCCTGCCACTGCAGGGATGGTTTCCTATTCCCACTTGGCATAGTCCAAGGTAATGGGGATATGCTGCCGAATTTGCTCCGCACCTGACGTAGTCTTGCCTCATCCAGTCTGTTTAATATCTTGCGAATAGACTAGCACACTCTCACTTGAGTTTTGTTCTGCCGCTATTCTCCTCCTGTCTTTGGCGTCTAATCAAGGGTTGTCTTCCTTAGGGAGGACGTAATTAACGTCATGGCCTTTATGGCATGGCGGACTTTCGGTCCCGACTCGGACTTCACAATCGACTGATCAAGTCAGATCGAGCGCATAATAAAATCGTCACTACGGTGACTGGCACGCCTAATAAACCAACCAATAAACCAAATAAATAAATCAAAAAAATCAAGATCTTTAAAACAAATCCGTCCCCCACAAGCTGGCACACCCGGTGGGACCAAGTCTCCCTTCATCTCTACGCCAAAGCAGGAGGCCCAGCGGTCTCTCTCAAAATTCTAACTGTGTGTTAATCTTACTCGCAGGAACTACAAATGGAAACTGGATTGATTGCTGTTCACTTCGGCCAGCAGGTGGTCGATGGCCACATCCATGGAGGGTACCTGGCGGTACCGATGGAGTTCGGATCCATGCCTCCGGCAGTGGGTCTGCACAACTGCTTGGGCCTAGTATTTGTCGACCTGCTACAGGTCGACAACGAAGTTGGTAGCGCCACCACGGTCGAGACCA
The DNA here is from genome assembly GCA_022559845.1 of Amorphophallus konjac. Taxonomy (NCBI): domain Eukaryota; kingdom Viridiplantae; phylum Streptophyta; class Magnoliopsida; order Alismatales; family Araceae; genus Amorphophallus; species Amorphophallus konjac. The sequence goes on from CM040127.1 coordinate 29,518,353, forward strand.
CAGTGGCATCAAAAGCTGAGGAGGAAAAGATGACGATTGCCCCTACTGTCGTTTCTTGCTTCGTCCATCACATGAGGACTGCTATCTCCGCCACTGCTGGTAGGAGAAGAAGAAACAACCGGAGGAGCCGGTTTGCTGCAACCGGGGGTCGCCTTTCGGCCTCGGGAAAGACAATGATGGTGGGGAGCATGAGAGTGAACCTCAACGGCCGGCCTATAAAGGCACGACCTGACAGGGTCGTTCCATCAGTCCGTACCGACAACATATTCCAAGTGTTGGCCACCAGGAGGGCCGACTGGGAGAACAAGGGCAAACAGCCGCTGGCACCTAGGCCGACCAAGTTCAAACAAGTTTGGAGGCCAAAGAAGATTCAGAGCTGGGTACCAGCTCAAGAAGAGGAAGTTGCTGTCGCCCGCCCCAGGGCTGGGGGCAGAAGATATGAAAGGGAACAAGAATATGTTGCTGCTATCCGCCCCAGGGCCGGGGGCAGGAGATGGGAAAAGAAAGAGAAAGATATTGCTGTCACTCACCCCGAGAGGAGGGGCGAGGATTTTCAAAAGGAAGGTAAAAGAGAAATGGGGGGAGTTGCTCCCGATGTTGTTCCACAAAGACCCAGGGTCTGCGCCAGGCAGGCCGATGTGTTCAAATATGCCAAGTCAGAGTACTTGGCTACTCGAGTCTCGAGGCAGGTCTATCAACCCAAGACTCAGGAGAGACTACTGCTGTAATGTCCCGGATCTTTCGGATCCTTCGTTATGGGTCTCGGATCTGGTTTTTCGGAGTGTCTGACCCTGTTGTGTCCGAAATTTCATTTCGGACATCTTTCGTGTTCGGATCGGCGCGATCCGGAGTCGTTTCGGAGGCCCGGAGTGTGTCCGTGGCTTTTCCGTGCGCGTTTTCCGATTTCCGCGTACGGATTTCGGCGAATCCTTCGGAACCCTGTAGCGGGTGAACCGGGTCGTTCACCAGCCCGCGAGTGGTACCGTTGCGATCAGCGCGTCGAGACGGTCGAGGAGGTGTATTTTTCTATTTTTCGGTATTTTTGATATTTTTCGGATTTTCTATATATATCAATTCTTTTTCTTTTTCTTTTACCTTTTTCTTCTTCTTCTTCCTCCTTCCTTCACCGTGAGAGCTCCCCCTCCCCCGCGGCCGATCTTCTTCCCCCGGGCGACCGAGACGCGGCCCCCCTCACTCCGGCAACGGCGTGGTAGCGGCGGCGGCGCCAAGGCGGTCCCGGTGGCGTGCTTTTCGCGGCGAGAGGCGGGGCGTTCGTGGGAGTAAAAGCTTCATCCTCGATTTCGGCGGTGGTTCGGTGGATTTCGAGCTTCCTTGAGGTAGGGGGACGAATCCTTACCCTCTTTCTAGCATTCCCCCGCGATTTCTAGGCCGTGGAGAGGCCGAGAGGGGCTAGATTCATGCCGGGAGGGTTATTTCCATGTTGGGGTTTGAGCGCCGGATCCGTCGATTCATGAGGTTTTTGATCGATTTGGGGGTCCTAGATGCATGCTAGGGTGTTATGGGGTGTTTCCCCATTGTTTTCCCTTCACCAGAGGGGGTGAATGGGCGTGATTTTGTGATTTCCGGCCGTAGTTCGCGAACCGGGCTCGGCCCGATGTCGCACTATAGTCCAGTGGCGCGTTCTTGATGAACGCGCCATGTCGTCCGAGCGTGTCCGTCTGAGAAGACGAACAGTAAGGCGGTGGAGAACGCGCCTGGTTCAGGTAGCGCGATGTCCAGATCGCGCTACCCAAAACTAGCGCGTTCAGGTGTGAACGCGCTGGCTTTGGGCGGCGCGACATGGAAGATCGCGCTAGCCAAAGCTAGCGCGTTCTTCGGTGTCGCGCTAGGGACACCTAGCGCGACTATCCCCTCCCCCGAACCGTGTTTTTGTAGATAGCGTGACCTCCGGTTGGGTGAGTTGCGGACCCGGTTGTGGCGTGTGGCCGTAGGGGTGCCGTGGGCACCCAGTGAGGGCCACAGGGGCGCCCGGGGTTCCCCGGAGAGTCAGTTACCTCGGTAGTGGTGCCGCGTGACTTGAGGGACGGTTGGACCTCATGTGTGTCCCCGACATCCGTACCTATCGTATGGTCATCGAGAGTCTGTGCTAGTGCTTGATCGGTGGTTTCCGTGGATTAGTCCTTACTTCCAGTGACCTGTCCACTAGTCGTAGCTTCTTGCGCACGCGGGTGCGGACCCACCTGGGAGTGGTGGAGAGCGAGACCCAGTGTGACGCGGTTTTTAGGCTGGTTACCGTAGGGCCCCTTGCCTTTGCCACCAGAGTCCGGTGGGGGGGAAAACCAGCTAGAGGACCCGACCTAGAGCAGTTGGTCTGTGTGTGCACACGTAGTTGGGGGCTTAGGGCACGCACTGACGAGTGCGACCCCAGCTAGTCCTTGTTGTGGTACTTGTTGCGTGTCTGAGTCTCGCGTCCGGGGCGTTGTAGCTAGACACTTGTGACGCGGTGTAAGACGTCAGGGGACGCATCCGGTCGTTCTTCTTGTGGATGGTGCTCCTGTTCACTGGCAGGCGTGGACTCGTGTTTTGTTGGACCGAGGTTCCGTACTACGGTGCCGTTAGAGTAGACGACTTTTCCGTTTATTTACTTTAGCTTGTCGGTTCTACCGTACTCTCGGTTGGTAGGGTTGTCTTCTTCTTCCTCGTTTTTCGTGCGAGGTGGGGATTCGCGGGATCCCTACTGGGCCAATGAGATGAGGCTCACCCCTGCTCTTCAGGTGAGGCGGGGTCGGCGGGAGGCGCGGCCGAGTTTCAGCGTGGGTCTTCCAGCCAGGGTTAGTTACCAGTCTGCCAGAGCCGGGGGATGCCCCGCGTAGTTGTACTCCGGGGGATGCCCCGTGTTGTTGTACGCCGGGGGATGCCCCGTGTAGTTGTACTTATTCCTGTTGGCTGTACTTTCTTTGGACATGAGACACTGTGGACCTTGTAGCAGTTTGATTTATTTATTATTATGTGCATTTCCTTTTGATTATTGTGCTATCTCTGTGGACGTTGCAACTTCTCTTATACCCCACACCACTCCTTTCTACCCTTCCGAGTCTTCGGGCTCGTGGGTTGGCGGGCCGAGATTCGAGACGCGCCGGTTCCTTTCCGGTACTCGGATCCTCGGGTCGTCACAACTGCCCTGTCCGGAGCTACAAGGGCGTAGTCAAGAAGAGATGAACCGGGTGGTTCAAGATTACTTTCATTGCCTAGGGAACTACTCCCTAGGGCAACGAAGACTATCTCGTGCCCTGGGCACCATGGGGGAAGAGGAAGAAGTCCCAGAATGAGTGATGCTGGAGGTTTCGTCCTCTGACTCCAATGACTATGAAGATGGCCACAGGGCCAGATATGAGAAAGATATCTACCAGGAAGAGGGAAAAGAAAAGAGAATGTCTGTATTTGACCGTCTGACATATCCTAGACAAGTCAAGAGAAGAGTTCGCAGGCAGAGAGGGAAGATGCAGATTCTTGCTTGCAATATGGCCGGCGTCGCCGGAAGATAAGGTATGTTACCAAATCAACCAGAAGAATTGATCAGCCTGGCCCACAGACCGGGTGCAATCACAAGAAGAAGCAAGGCGGCAAAAGATAAGATAGTAGCTGCTAATCAAGACGACCTCTCGGCCGTCAATGAAGCCCGAAGAGTCACCATGATGACAGTAAATGTGGTGACCGCTGAAGAAGAAGACGATCCTCTCTCAGACCCCACTGAAGAGACTTCGAAAGAAATGCAGATTCCAACAACCATAGATCCCATGATCCAGATGATGTTTAGAAAATATCAGCAAGAAATTGTCTCTCTCAGGAGACAATTGAATGAGAGGAATGAACGGACACCTGTCTCTAAGCAGGCCGAGCCAGCAGGGCAGACGTCCAGTTCAGCAGAGGCGGTCGTTCCAGTAGTTCCTCATCAGAATAATATGGGCAAGGCACCAGGTCAACCTCTCTTACAGCAGGCGGCAGCCCAACCCTCTACATCTCAGACGCAGCCTGCCATGCCGGCACCTCAGCCAACCTTACATACAACGGTCATGACGACCCCTGTCAGTCATCAGCATGCACACTTCTTCCCGGAACCAGTGGATCCAGCTGTGGTAAATAAACTGATGATAGAAAAAATGATCGAGATGAAGCTGTCTGAGAAAGTCGGGGATGACTCCGGTACTTATGATGTCTACAAGGTGCCGTACCCTGCATATTATGCTGCCAAGAGACTACCACCAGGCGTCAGCAAGCCGCCTAAGTGTGAAAAGTTCAATGGCCAAGGCTCCCCCAGGGAGCATATAGCCTATTACACTACAATCATGGCCGACCTGGCGACCGATGAAGCATACTTGCTGAAATTCTTTGGCTCGTCCCTTACAGGTTTAGCCTTTGAATGGTACTCCAGCTTGCCAGCTGGGTCGGTGGCTGACTGGCCCGATATGCAACGAAAGTTTCGAGATAGATTTCATGTAACAGAAAGAGAAATCACAATAGCCGAACTGTATGCATCCAGGCAAAAACAGGATGAGATCACCCTAGATTACATAAAAAGATGGAGGAATTTGGCCATGAGATGCAGGCGACCCCCCCCCCCCATCAAGAAGATGCAGTACAAATATGCAAGCAAAATCTCAGAAGAGAAGTGCTGGAAAAGATGATCGGGGCGGATGTCAGAACATTCGACCGGTTAAATAACATAGTTGCAGAAGTCGAGACGTTCCTATCCAAGCGTCCGGCCACTAATGCCCCTGCTATGCAAAAAGGGAAAGCCGTTGATCGACGGCCATCACATTCAGAAGCCAATGCTGTTGATTTCGGAGCCTTTGAACAACAGAAAGAGAAAGACAAGACGACTGATGCTCCTCCGCCAGCAGGCCCGGCAGAAATGAAAGAAACGGTTTCCCTAGGAAACAAGATGAGAAAGGCATACTCCTTCCCCAAGGATAAGACGGGTGCACTATTTAACTGGGCTTATAAGTTCAACAAAATAACGTTGCCCGAGCCAAAGAGACCCGCTGATGCAACAAAGAAGGATGACCCGCTGTTCTGTCCCTATCACCGGGGACTGGGGCATACTATAGAAAATTGCTATGTCTTCAAAGATGTTATGGAAGGCATGTTCAAGAGGGGTGAGCTGCAATTAGGGGATTACCAGGTGGACCCTCCACGCCCTCATGAGCCTCCAGCGCTGAGAATGGCTGCAAACATGATCTCTCTATATCAGTAGTTACCCGAAGAGGCTGTTGAAGAATGCACTAAGCACACATACGAGACCTGTTTCCTTACCCCAATTAAGGAGCAGATATGGTGGCAAACAGTGCCAGCTAAAACCAGGAAAAAGCCCTCAGCACGGACAACACCAGGGGCCTCCATCCTGGGTGTTACTCCGAAGCAGACTTTGCCAGCAGTAGAGCAGGTATGGCTAACCGTGAAGTCACCGCTAGTTATTCGCATCCCTACTCACAACCGGAGAAAGCAACCTCCGCCACCTGCCCATGAGAAAATAAGCCCCGAGGTGAGGCACCTGCAGCTATATATTGATCAGCTGGATGAGTATGAACAGTCTAAGCCTAAGCCGATGCTAGTAAAGGACCATGTCCTCTGGGAGCAGCTAGAAGGGCTGACCGTCAAAGAAACAGCAGGAAAAGAACAAGAGAAAGCTAAAGCCGAACTCTTCTGGGGGCACCAGCCAGCCAAGAAAAGATCCCAAAGAAAGAAGAAGTCAAAGAACAAGGAGAAGGTGACGACAGTGCACTGCAATACCCTCTCAGTGTTGTTCACTTCGCCTGGGGAAAATGATGATGCAGAGGCGTCGGCCACGCCACTGGAAGCCAACCATACTGAAGCATCAACCTCAGCACATGCTACCCGTTCTGGGAGAAGATGGGGGCGTCCCCCGCCAGCCAATCACAATATTGTTTTCACAGGAGAACAACCTTATCAGTTACCAGAGCCAGAAGTGCGAGGTGTCCAGATTCCCCCTCCTGCTAGTTTATACCAAGAAGAGAAGAAAAGGGATGGGGCCCCGTCATTCCTTGAATTCCTATCCAGTTTGGAGGGCGAAAAGCCGATACAAGCTGCACCAATCATAAGTAACAAGCGCCAACAGCCAATGGCTCTGAAACCTAAGCAAGGTGAAAGAGAAGAAAAGGATCCCCCGACAGCACCAAGGGCCATCCTTTCAGAAGAAACCCCGCAAAAAACCAGCCAAGAAACCGAGGCAAGAAGTGGGTAGGTAATGCCACAGGCACCTCGTGAACCTCCAAAGCCCCGCTGGGCAGAGGAGATGCGGCTCTCCAATGTCTGAGTAGGCAACCGAATTATGAAAATGCTGAAGAAGCTCCCCACCAAATTCTCTATATGGGAAATTCTATCCTTGAGCGAGGATGCCCGCCAAGCAATTATTGACGCTTTACAGTCGCCAGCACAGTATGAAGCACTGCTAACAAAGGTAAACTCTGGGTCAGCGGTCACTTTCACTGAAGATGACATGTTGATTCCAAACCCCAGCCACAACAGGCCGCTGTACATGAGAGGACATCTCAACTGCCAGCCACTAAGCCGGATATTGATAGATCCAGGGGATGCTGTAAACATTCTGCCATACCGCATCTATCAGAAATACTACTTTGATATGCACCTCACTAAGGTCAGGGACATGAAGATTGCTGGCTTTAATCAGAAGTGTGAGACACCTCTAGGGGTAGCAGATTTCAACCTCACATTGGGAGACCTCACTACTGTGGTGCGATTCTATGTAATCGAGTCTAACACCACATATAAGGCCTTGTTGGGGCGACCGTGGCTGCATGAATATCAAATAGTGCCATCCACGCTGCATCAGTGCATTAAGTACTGCCATGATGGTAAAGAAGAAAGGGTGTTTGCAGATCTACACTCCTTTGAAGTATTCGAGTGTCACATGCTCGACGCATCCTATTATACGGACATTCCGCAAAAAGATAAGGGGAAAGAAACTGTGACTGGCCAGAAGAAATCGACAGTAAATATAGAGGATTGGTCTCCGCCACCACCGCGGGGCTATATCAAAGAGCATGAGGTATCCCACATCTCTCATGTCGGGGATTTCACACGGATTGCACCTCCAAGCATTCATCCCGATGATACTGATGAAGAAATGAATGAAAAATATACACAAATCAAGGTGCCAGAAGGATTAGTCAAACCCGTCACCAGTTTGGAATGCCAGACGGTGCTGCCACTCAAGATTATGGAGGTCCCTCGCTTCTACGAGCCTCCTATCATATTTTACACTGGGGAGCCTGTCGAGGAAGATGATCAGGACTGCATGATCCCAGACGAATCCACAAGCCGAATGGTGCCAATTGCAGGCTTGGACTACACCACGCAACGGGTCTCACAGATGTTCTCCAAACTGCAGATGCCTTCACTACAGCCCGTCACCCAGAAGAAAGCATTCCAAGGACTTTGGGATCCGCCCCAGAACAACAAGGAATTGATGAAGATCACCCAGCACCCGGGATTGGGCTACACTCTACAAGAATACTATGAGGCCGAGGTGGATGTCATCTCCACCTTTTTCTCACATGAAGACCCTCCTGAGGTGGGCTATGATGATTATCCCTCAGAAGAAGAAGAGATAATATATCAGTCCATAATGAATGATGGGCCTTCTGATGGCCGGCCAGAAGCAGGAAAGTCTGATGAAGCAAATATGTGTCGATGTTGGGAAGACCTGTCTTGCAAAGAAGATATGTTCCAGGCCGAAGCAAAGTTTGACATAGGAACCCCAGATGAAGATCGGATTTCTGATGATACAAGAGAATGCTTAGAGTTTGAACATATTCTGAAAGAAGTTCGAGCTCTGCAAGATATAGATCCCCCATAGGAATCCATGCCAGTGAAGCCTCCGGGAATGGAAGACATCTTCTTCAAATCGTACACGGAGCCGATCATATCCCAACAGCAAGATGAATAAAGTCAAACAATTTCGATCCTGTACGATGAGCCGCCATCGGTCGGAGACCAACATGAAGAGTTAGAGAACTCTGAGACCGAAGAAGACTATATCCCGGGAGGTTTCGTCGATCTGCAGGAGGCTCCGCCCGAAGTTGAAGATGGTGGCCAGGCCACTGTTGATGAGCTAATAGAAGTAAACTTGGGGACAGAAGAGGAACCAAGACCAACCTTTCTTAGCGTTCTGTTAGAACCACAGGTCCGGGAACATTACATACAATTCCTGAGGGAGTTCAGAGACTGCTTCGCTTGGACGTATGATGAAATGCCGGGATTAAATCTCGATGTGGCACAACACCTGCTGGCGGTTAATCCAGAAGCCAATCCCATAAAATAGCCACCCAGGAGGATGCGACCTGAGCTGATCAACCAAATCAATAAAGAGGTTGACAAGCTTATTGATGTTGGCTTCGTCGAAGAAAATCAGTACACCACATGGTTGGCCAATATAGTGCCCGTAAAGAAGAAGAATGGGCAGATCAGGATATGTGTTGACTTCTGAGACCTTAATAAGGCTTGTCCAAAGGATGATTTCCCAGTGCCAATTACTGAAGTAATGATTGATGCAACCACTAGTCATGAAGCCCTTTCATTTATGGATGGTTCATCCGGATATAACCAAATATGGATTGCTGAAAAAGACAGAATACACACTGCATTTCGCACTCCAAAAGGGATATTTCACTACAAAAGAATGCCGTTTGGCCTTAAGAATGCCGGTGCTACTTACCAAAGAGCCATGACAAAGATTTTCGATGACTTGCTCTTCAAGAAAGTGGAGTGCTATGTTGATGACCTGGTGGTGAAAACCAGAAAGAAAGAAGACCATCTGCAGGACCTGAGGGTAGTGTTTCAAAGGCTGCGGAAATACGAGCTGAAGATGAACCCTATGAAGTGCGCCTTTGGCGTGACCAGCGGAAAATTCCTTGGATTTATTGTCCGGCACAGGGTATTGAGATTGATCCATCCAATATCAAGGCTATTCAAGAGCTCCCTCCACCGAAGAATCTGTCTGAGCTAAGGTCTCTGCAGTGGCGTCTGGCCTACATCCGATGATTTATATCAAACTTGTCGGGTCGGTGCCACCCCTTTCACAAGCTCATGATGAAAGATGTGCCATTCCTGTGCGACGGTGGATGCCAAAAGGCTTTTGAAAAGCTGAAGGAATACCTCAAGACCCCTCCAGTATTGGGGGCACCAGTCAAGGGCAGCCCTTTAATCCTCTATATAGCAGCCACACATTGTTCGCTGGGGGCAATGTTAGCTCAAATAAATGAAGATGGAAAGGAGCAAGCCTTATATTACCTTAGCAGAAGGTTGATCAGGACTGAAGAAAGCTATACTTACATAGAGAAGACCTGCTTGGCACTGGTTTTCGATGTTAAGAAGCTCCGACACTATATGCTGTCACATGAGATCAGATTGATATCTACAGCAGATCCGCTCAAATATATATTGACTCAGCCGGCACTCAAAGGTCGACTAGGCAAATGGGCTGTGATTCTGATGGAGTTCGACATCACCTACATACCTCAGAGAGCTATAAAGGGCCAGGCAGTGGCTGATTTCTTTGCAGAGCACCCTGTACCAGAAAGTGCTATGCTAGAGACTGAGCTCCCTGATGATGAAGTGCTCGAAGCCTGTCAAACCCAGCCAATCATGTGGCAATTATACTTTGATGGGGCATCAAGAACAGAAACTGATTCCAGTGGGAAAACAAGAATACGTGCAGGGGCCGGCATTGTGCTGAAATCGTCAGAAGGAGAAGTGTTGCACACCTCCTGTTCTATAAATAAGCCCTACTCCAACAATGAAGCTGAATATGAAGCTATGATAATTGGTCTACAGGTTGCCCTCAGTATGAGTATTCGGTGACTCAATGTTAGTGATAAAACAAATACATGGAGAATTCGAAGTGCAAAAGCCAGAATTAAACCCCTATTATCAAAAGGCTATACGCCTCATGGCGAATTTCTACCACATTAAGCTCAATCATGTGGGTCGGGGACATAATGCTCAAGCTGATGCACTGGCAAAGCTGGCCAGCTCACTATCAGTCTCGCCAGATGAGACGCTCAACATTATTGTCATGAACAGGCGGCAAGTCCCCAGCATGCTGGAAGCGTGTCCTGAAGAATATGAGATTGATGTCGTTGACAAAGTCCAGGCGTCTGATTGGAGACAACACCTACTGCAGTGGTTCCTACACCAACAGCTGCCCAAGAACAAAGAAGAGAGGATGAAACTCCTAAGGATCAAAGATTCCTATGAATGTAGAAATGGAACTCTGTTCTGAATTATGGCGGATGCCCGCGAGAAGATTTTGCTTCGCTGCCTATCTACTGAAGAAGCTTGGCAAGCAATGAAAGAAATACATGCTGGGACAGCAGGGGCACACCAGGTTGGGCCTAAGATGAAGATTGAAATCAAGAAGCTGGGTTATTATTGGCCCACTATGTTTGAAGACTGTTGCCAGTTTGCAAAGTCATGCCAGAAATGCCAAGAGCATGCCACTGTACCCAGGAGGCCTCCTGTAGCTCTACACCCTACAATTCCCAGCTGGCCTTTTGCTCAGTGGGGAACTGATGTAGTCGGACCACTACCGACTTCTTCAGTTGGACACAGGTACATCCTGGCTATAACAGACTACTTCTCCAGGTGGGCAGAGGCAATAACACTCAGAGAAGTGACTGGTGAGTTGGTTGCCATATTCATCAAGCACAATATCATCTTCCGGTTCGGGGTCCCCAGCCGAATAATATCTGATAATGGAAGTCACTTAAAGAACCAGAAGATATATCGGCTTGCCGAGAAGTACAAAATTGAATGGAGAACCTCCACTCCTTACCATCCACAAGCAAATGGATTGGCCGAGGCCTTCAATAAGACACTATGCACCCTGCTAGCCAAGGTCGTCAGTTCTAACAAAAAGGACTGGGGCGAAAAGATGTATGAAGCATTATGGGCATATCGCACTATCTATAAAACCCCCACGGGTTGCTCACCCTATTCACTGGTGTACGGCTCCGAGGCAGTAGTCCCTATAGAGCTGGAGCTACCGTCACTCAGGATTGCAGTCCAGCATGGCTTAGTTCGTGACGAACGAACCAATGCTGAAAGGAGACTTGAAGAACTGGCTGAACTGGAGGGGAATCGTCTGCAAGCCCAGAAGAATATCCAGATGTACCAAGCCCGCATGGCAAATGCCTTCAATAAGCTCGTTAAGGGGCGGGAATTCAAGAAAGAAGACCTGGTCATGGTCAAGAAAAGGGAAGTCATGGCCTCCAATCCAAAAGGCAAACTTGCTGCTAACTGGTTGGGTCCATACGTAGTCCAGAGGGTCTACGAGGGCGGAGCCTACGTGGTTGTCAACCATCGGGGGGAGATTCAATTCTCGCCACTCAATGGGAAGCATCTGAAACTCTATCATGCTGCACCACTGCCTGCTGGGGAAGTGGCGAATGAACAGATAAATGAAGACTGATGACAATCAGATGATGAAGCCCTATTCGGACCCTTCGTCCGGATTAGATAATAAAACCCTACTCTTCCTGGTGTTGATAAAAAAAATGGGACTAAAAATAGAGATGTCCCGCCAGACTTGTTCGGGCATTCTGAACAAGGGCAAAAATGGCCAAAACCCAGCTATGGTGAAAACCCGAAAGGGCACTATAGGTAAAATTGGGTACCCTGCCACGTGAAAACCCGAAAGGGCGCGTGGGCAAAAGCAAGAGGGGGCTGACTTCGGCGAAAATCCGAAAGGGCGCTTAAGCTAGTAATGTGGCAATTTAAAGTTCCCTTTTTCACCCTTCCTAATAAAACTCCGAGAAGGACGATCATCATAAAGTCCCACCGGAAATCCTGTCCAACAATCTTTCGGCCCTTGTCATCATTAACAAGATCGGTCGGCTTACTCCTTTAACTTGGACCCTTCGTCCCTGTTAAATGAATCTACCCCTCCGGCAAACGGCTTCGTGCCTAAGCTGCTACCAGTCAGCATCAGTTCAGACCTTCCGTCTGGACTGCATGAAGAAATATCATCCTTCTTTGCATTGATGTCTACCCCACATCAACGGTAAAACTTATGTACACATTTCTCAGTGAACGGCCCCATGCTTGAGCTGCTACACACTCAGACCCTTCGTCCGAGTAGATGATGAAACCACTCTCCTTTGCGTTGATGTCTATCCCGCACCAACGATAAGATCCACATTCCCGACAAACAGCTTCATACCCAAGCCGCCATCCACCAACTTTGTTGGATATTATGTTTTGATGATGACAAACACTATGACTCTCATATGTTTGATGTCATATGTGTTGACTTATGTTTTGATGATGACATAGTTTACGTGTGTTCTGATGATGACAAATTGATGTCTTATGTGTTTACTTCTTTCAGAACTACTCATTCAGAACTTGGTACATTGATTAACTGTGAGCATGGCATAGACTGTTCACTCATCTGTCTGCGTGAGTCACCAAGTCCACACATTGCTTCGTGTGCTCTTCGTAAAGTCTGTACAACGCCATTTGTTCATACATCACTCTATTTGCCAAGTGTCTACATCAGTCAGCATTGCATCTTGTTCATGAAGTCCATACATCCACATGCCAGCACACACTAAGTCTGTACAGCCCATGTACAAGGTCTCATGCATATTGAATGTAAAGTCTATACATCGTCAAGTGTATTGCTGCATGCCATGAAGTCTGTATAGAGTCTTTGCATCGTGTGCTTCGCATTTGGGAATCAAAGTATGTACATTGGCAGAGGAACTCCATCAAGTCTATACACTGCCTTTGATTTTTAAAGTCGATACATTGCCTTTGTTTCAAAGTCTAGACATCACTGTTTTGGCCTTCGAAGCGTTCAAGTCAGTACATCGGACACTTGTTCATGCATGTTTGCAAGTCTATTCACTGGCTCTGTTAAATCTATACACTCCTCATCTTTACCTTTGTTCCAAGCCAAAGTCTGCATATTGGAAGAGTCTATACATTGGAAGTGTGTACATTGTTCAGCTGCCTTGATCAAGTCTGTACAGCGAGCAGCGTCCTTGTGTTTCAAGCCATTCGCCATGTCTATACAATGGTTTCGGCACGCCAAGTCTATACAACGGCTTTGGCATTCCAAGTCTATACAACGGCTTTGGCATTCCAAGTCTATACAACACCCAAGTCTGTACAGCCATCAGTGAACCCTCCAAGCCTATACATCCAGTTGAACGCAAAGTCTACACATCACTCCACATCTTTTCCTACGCTTGGCCAAGTCTATACACTCATACATATTCCTACGTTCTGGCCAAGTCTACACAACACTTGCCTGACTTCTGTGTTGAAGTCTGTACAACCAATCTCTTGCCAAAGTCTATACATCCACAGTGGATCTTCAAAGTCTGAACATCCATTCACTACACTCAAGTCTATACATTCACAGTGGAATGCCAAGTCTGTACATTGGCCTCAAGCTTCACAGGTCTACACATTGTCTTCAGCTTTAAAGTCTGTACAATGGGTCAACCTGCCAAGTCTATACATTGGACTCTGTTTCACAAAGTCTGTACATTGGTCCTCAGATGTTCCAAGTCTATACATCGCTGATTGGGCTAAAGTCTGTACAGTCGTTTGGAAAGTCTATACTTTGTGAAGTCTGCACATTGGCTTCTCATTTGCATCAGAGTCTATACACTGGTTCAAGCTGCAAGTCTATACATTGGCGATTGGGGTTCCAAGTCTAGACATTGATTTACTATTCAAGCCTTGATTCGAAGTCTGTACATTTGATCGTCTCAGTCAGCGTCTCATGCTTTCAAGTATATACATTGGCATATGCATTCACATGTAAAGTCTATACAGCATCTGCGTCTCATTAAGCGTCTCCATCAAGTCTATACAGACTTAGCGAAAGCTCAGCAAGTCTGTACACTAGTTTCTCTGGCACGTTAACACTGAGTCTATACACTCGTTCGCTATCTTGAAGTCTATGCATTCGTTTGACAAGCTTCAGGTCTATACACTGTGTTACATTACATGCTTCACCCAAAGTCTGTACACCCGATTCTCTCATGCACTTCACAGAAGTCTACACATTCTATCTTGTGATGATAATGCATTCATGTTACAAGTCTATTCACTGAGAGTGCATGTTACAAGTCTATACACTCTCAGTGTACATACTTGATCATCTGCTATTCTAAAGTATATACATTCGGTTGCTTATCACGCTGCATCTTTTAAGTCTGTACATTGCTGCTTTTACATTAAGTCTATACATTCTGCTGATCGACTGAAGTATTGTTTCATTAAACCTACAGAGTCTGGGCACGTGACACTAGGCAGGCATCTGGCACGCAATCCAAGCTGCTGAGAAGTCACCACGTGGATTGAAGCTTGGGCGGGAATCGAAAAGAGCACGCCCTAGCACATGCTGAACCTGATATAAATAGAAGCCTCCGTCCATTGAAATAAGGAGTTGAAGAAGAGACAACCAGATCTGAAAGAGAAAGAGTGATCGAGATAGATAGACAGTGCAGCAGAGAGGCTGTGAGCAGAAGAAGAAGATAGAAGAAGAAGAAAGAAGAAAGAAGAGACAGAGAGAGAGAGCCTGCGAAAGAGAAGAAAAAGAAGAGTGAGAAGAAGAGAGAGCTAGAGCAAAGGAAGCTTCAACTGAAGATCAGTTCCTGCTGGACCGTGGATCAAATCCAGGCCAGCCAGTTCCTGCGAGAGCCTTTGTGCATTTTATTCTTCCAGCTTTCTGTTGCTGCGTTTTTATTTTTCCTTTTAAACCTTCAACAGTTGTTCTTCCGACTCTCTTGTGTGAGGTCGGGTTCCCTCCGGTTGGGAGGAAGAGAGGTCCGAGACCTCTAGTTTGCAGGTGGCTTGGTGTCACCTGTGCTTCCCTCTGGGTTTCAGAGGAAGAGAGACTTAGGTCTCTAGGTTTCCCTCCGGTTTGGAGGAAGGGAGGATTGATCCTCCGGTTCTGGTCTTGTGGTTGCAAGACTAGGTGTTCCCTCCTGGTCTGGAGGAAGAGAGACTTCCGTCTCTGGTTTCCAAGTGGCTGGGAGTCACTTGGGGTGTCCCTCCGGTTGGGAGGAAGAGGGGAGGTTGTTCCCCTGGTCAAGCTGTGTGGCAGCAATTTGTTGCAGACTGAGTCTGCAGTTTCTAGCCTAGCTAGTGGAAGCCTCACTCCGGTTTGGAGTGAGGGGTGGACGTAGGTCTTTGGACCGAACCACCTAAAAATCTTAGTGTTCTCTTGTGGTGTGTTTTTCCTTATATGTTATTTTCTCTACTGCGATCTTTAGATGTTTGCTTAGGAGCGTGTGAGAGCTAATAGATTTGTGTTGTCTCACTGAGTTGCTTCTAAGCATTTTCAGCACATTACATAATCTGCTTTTAATTCCGCATACTTGAGCATTAGAGTTTTTAATTGGGTGATTTTAGAGCAGGATACATTCACCCCCCCCTCTGTATCCAGGACTTGCAACCTATCAATTGGTATCAGAGCGGTTCTCTGATTGATCAGGTCCAACGATCTGCAGAGGATCCTGTTGTCCCTTGGTGCATTTCTGAATTTACTCTCTGCTGCATAAATCTACTTGCCAATTTACTCCATGGGTTCTCCACCGGTTTACAATGGTTCTAACTTTAATTCATGGGTTAGCAGTCTACACAATTATGTGGAATTGATGGATCCGGATCTGTGGAAGTTAATTTCACATGGTCCTCACAGACTGCCAAAGGAAGAGTCCAAATGGACTAAAAGTGATAGATCAAGAAATGGAGAGAATCAGAAAGTTTTGAGATTAATGAAAGAAGCTACTGACAAGGCTCTACACTCTTGATTTTATGACTGCAGGTACGCAAAGGACATTCTGGATCAGTTGAAGCTAGCTCAGAGGATGAATGAGGACAGCTGCCTGATGGTTGATAAGAGCGACCATAGCACTGATCAAGATAAATTTGAAGATGCTGAAGAGGTAATCAATCCTTTCGATAGTTTCACTTTAGATGACTGGGAGGATGCCTATGCTAATCTGTTAAACTCCCATGAAAAATTGAGGAAGAAGAATAAAAGTCTGATAAAGAAATTAACAAGTCTAGGGGATCCTATTTCTGGAAATGAAAATTTTGAAAATCCTGAAATTCTGAAAACTGAAAATGAGATACTCAGAAGACAAGTGTCGAAACTAGATGGAATCCAATCAGAACTTGATCATGTTAAATCTGAAAACACTAAACTCAGAAATCAATGTCAAGAATCTGAACAAAAACTAATCAGTCTTGAGAATGAAAATAAATTGATCAATGAAGAGTTCAAGGCTGTTAGTGTTGCGAACTTAAAATTTCAATAAAATTTTGAAAACTGTAAATCAGAATATCCAAGTTTCTTAACTGATGTTTTGTTTGATGATGATAAACTTGAGCAGGATAACACTAGTCTAAAGGAGAAAATTGAGAAACTAAAACAGTTGAACTCCACCATGTCAGAGAGATTGCTGACATTTGAAAAAGGAAAATATGTTGATGAAAATCAAAATGAGCTCAAACTGAAATCAGAAATTGATACCCTTAAAACTTTGAATGATGTGATGCATCAACAAATTCTGGTCTGTGAAGAAGATATAGTCAACTATGAACATCAGGTCTCTTCTCTTCAATCTGAAATAAATGATCTGAACAATACTTTGTCAAAATTCGTAAGTGGGCAGAAAAACCTAGACAAGCTACTAGGTGTAAAAATCAACACTAGGAAGGAAGGGCTGGGCTACAATAATGGTAACAAGAAAGAATTTCAGAGCAAGTTGATGACATCTTTTGTAAAGGCTTCAAATGTAGCCACCACTTCAAAAGATAAACAACCCATTGTTCAGAAAATTGAAGAACAGAACAAAAATCAGAAAAAGATTGGAAAATAGAAAATAAATAAAAAGGGTTCATTAGGGCATGTTGATCAAAGTCCACACACACATTCACATGCATCTAAAAAGAAAATGTCATGCCATTATTGTCATAAATTTGGTCATCTGATGCATGAATGTAAATTGATGGAGAAGGATGATATGACTGCTAGGAACCTTCATGATAGAAATCCTTCATTTCAGAAAAAGAGAATTGAATGTTTTCACTGTGGTAAATTAGGACACACAATTGCACAATGCTGGTTTGCAAATGATAAGAAAATATCTCATTCATATCATGGTAAATCTCTTGCAAGCCAACATGGTCCTAATAAGAACCAATTTGTTTTTAAAAATAAGCTCATTACATGCTTTGAGTGTGGAAAGACAGGCCACAGGGCCATTGAATGCTGGCTGAGGGCTGGTGGAAGAAATTCTAGTTCATGTTTTCACTGTGGTAAGATGGGCCACATTGCAGCCCATTGTTGGCATGCTCAGGGAAGGAAGTTTAACAATAAATCTGGTAAATTCCATGTCAATAGAAATATTTCTGATAGAAATGAATTTGTGTTTGAAAAGAAAACACTTACATGTTTTGAATGTGGGAAGCCAGGCCATAGAGCTGCTGACTGTTGGCTGGCTTATGTTGGTAAACAGACTCTTAATTCTGTTAACATAAAATTTCATGCAAATGCACATAGAACTCATGCTAATCAGAATGTGCATAAAACAAATCTGAAATCTGCTGCCTCTTGCTATTATTGTGGTATATTAGGTCATTCAATGAATAATTACCATCTGATAAGATCTGATGACCTAAATGCTATAAGGTTGTTTAGAACACCTACCAAAGGTGTCACTATTAACCATGCAGGACCCAAGACTGTTTGGGTACCTGTCCATGCAAAATAGTGTGCTAACTTGCAGGTGTGCCTTGGAAGCTGAAGAATAAAAAGGGGGAAATAAACCAAGGCACCAAGTTGATAAAACCCCATTCAGGTAAATTTCTCAAATCTGTTCAAATGAAAATTATGGTTGAGCTGAGAAGTCATAGCTTCATGCATACATGTTTTATTTTAATTGGTTTGACTCTTGCATTGATCTTTGTGGGCTTTCTTGTTTGTACTGTGAGCTGTGTGCATATATGAGAATGGGATAAACATGCACATGACATACAATCATTGAAAATATGATGCATATAGGACTGTCTGTATTGCATTGTCATGCATGACCACTTGGTATATAAATGGAAAGCTACTAAAGGGCAGAGGAATTCTGTCTAGAGGTTATTACTATGTGTGAGATGGTCTTTTAGGCCAAGTTCTCCGCCAAGTACCAAGGGTCAAATTTGCATATCAGAGAATGTCTGCATCTTCATGTGAATATTTTACTTCATGCCCCTGCATACATGAAGTTAATTGCATTGCATTTCTTTACATTGAAAATGCCAAAAAGATAGATTGAATGCATACATTTAGGGGGAGCATTATTCATACATCTGAAATCACTCAACTGTTTTTAGATTTACTGCATAGCATGTTAAATCTGTTGTTGCATAGTCATTTATCATCTACATTGTCTGCATGGCATATAGGATGATTCAGTGTTGTTAGTTAGAGGGAATCATTGCATAGCATATCACTTCTTTGAAAAATAAAAAAAAAGGGTAGGGAAATGTCACTGCATATAGATAGGGGGAGCATGCTTAATCCGTTCCTCTCCAGCTATATGATTCATCTTGTCATATCTGAAGTGTCAGTGATTCCACCATTTAATGTGGTATCAAATGATTTCTTGACTACTTCTGAAGTTGTTCATAATCTGAATGCATACCTTATTGGTATCTGTTTGTCTCTCCTAAATCTGCTGAATGAGAGCTTTTCCTCTATTCAGTCAACTTTGAAACTCTTTGCTCAAGAGCAGCTCATTTGCTACAATTCTTCAGAATCATGCTGTTTAGTGAATATTCTCACTTGAATTACTCTGCTGAGATATGAAGTAAACCTTCAGCCTGAATACTACTTCATAAAAGTTAAAATATCTTTAATGAGGAACCTTCCATTATACATGCTTAAGAACATTTGTTAACTGGAAGTGGTTTAAGTCTTATGTACTCTTGTTTGGTCGCAAGAAACTTGAAAATATATGTTTCAACCTCTTAATAAATTTTAACTGTATGCTCCATGTAAATTCATGTAAGACTTTCTGAAATCTGAAAAGTTGATATCCATGTCTACGTTGACTGAGATATATAGTGTATGTGGTTGTTCCTAAACAACTAACTTGTTCTGAATCCTTTTTTAAGTAAAAATATGGACAGAGCAATGACTGTGGTTACTGAGAAACCTGTCCAAAGGATTGTGTCATGAAGTACCATGGTTAACTCTGTTTAAAGAGATGATTGGAAATTATTGTGAAAGTATGGCAGAGCAATGGCATAGTTGTATTGAGTAACTGGGGATTCTGGCCTCTGATCAAGGTGTATCCTCATGCCAAAGATACTTTTATTGCTATCTCTGTTCTCTAAAATGGGAGAAGTAATACGGTTGTCACACTGAGTAATTAGGGATTCTGACCTCTGATCAAGGTGTCTCTCCACGTCAAAAGGTGCTGACAAACCAAAATTGTTCATTAAAGAAAGATATGAACAAGTGTAAATCAAATTCTGAAAGAACAAGTAAAATTCAGGTGCATTCACTTATGTTTCTCTTAAAGCTGTCATGGAAAGTAAACTAATTAAGATAGAAGTTGGTTGAACTAGAATCTTATATGAGCTTGTAGTTCCTTTTTATTAAGTGTTGGTTCAGATATGAGTACAATTTCTTTTGAAAAAATTTCAGTTTACATCATCATTAAACCATATCTGACAATCAAGGTTTCATAAGCTTTTATGATGGAGGAATCCAGAACTTAAGACTTTGATTATATGAAGTTGGTATCTTTCTGAAAAGTTCATTATCTCAATTTTCACAAATTGTTGAATCTGCTCATCCTATTGCTCTTTATCACTGTGATTTGATTCAGACTGGTTGTCATATATGAGAGTTGCTGTCTTTGGATAACAAGAGTTCATCCTTGTAGATTTCTCTTGCATCATGGATCATAAGGGCAGAATTCTCTGGTCTGGTTAAGAGACTATATGCATAAGGGGACAATGTGCTAGATTATCTGAACATGTTGTATGTCTGCATTAGCTCTATATCTTCTGCCATGTCAAAGGGGGAGTATTTGTTGCATATACATGACTGCATAAGTTGTTTGACTAAGGGGGAGAATTGATTTCAATGCTTCTGATATTGTGTTGCACTCATCTGCTGAACTATATTGAGTGTCTCATATGCCATCACTAGATTATCAAAGTATTGTTTTTCTTTTTGATGAAGTCAAAGGGGGAGAATACTTTGATGAGTCTAGTCTGAATATTCCATTTCCTTCATTCATAAGACTCATAGTATTACCATCATCAAAAAGGGGGAGATTGTTGGATATTATATTTTGATGATGACAAACACTATGACTCTCATATGTTTGATGTCATATGTGTTGACTTATGTTTTGATGATGACATAGTTTACATGTGTTCTGATGATGACAAATTGATGTCTTATGTGTTTACTTCTTTCAGAACTACTCATTCAGAACTTGGTACATTGATTAACTGTGAGCATGGCATAGACTGTTCACTCATCTGTCTGCGTGAGTCACCAAGTCCACACATTGCTTCGTGTGCTCTTCGTAAAGTCTGTACAACGCCATTTGTTCATACATCACTCTATTTGCCAAGTGTCTACATCAGTCAACATTGCATCTTGTTCATGAAGTCCATACATCCACATGCCAGCACACACTAAGTCTGTACAGCCCATGTACAAGGTCTCATGCATATTGAATGTAAAGTCTATACATCGTCAAGTGTATTGCTGCATGCCATGAAGTCTGTATAGAGTCTTTGCATCGTGTGCTTCGCATTTGGGAATCAAAGTATGTACATTGGCAGAGGAACTCCATCAAGTCTATACACTGCCTTTGGTTTTTAAAGTCGATACATTGCCTTTGTTTCAAAGTCTAGACATCACTGTTTTGGCCTTCGAAGCGTTCAAGTCAGTACATCGGACACTTGTTCATGCATGTTTGCAAGTCTATTCACTGGCTCTGTTAAGTCTATACACTCCTCATCTTTACCTTTGTTCCAAGCCAAAGTCTGCATATTGGAAGAGTCTATACATTGGAAGTGTGTACATTGTTCAGCTGCCTTGATCAAGTCTGTACAGCGAGCAGCGTCCTTGTGTTTCAAGCCATTCGCCATGTCTATACAATGGTTTCGGCACGCCAAGTCTATACAACGGCTTTGGCATTCCAAGTCTATACAACGCCCAAGTCTGTACAGCCATCAGTGAACCCTCCAAGCCTATACATCCAGTTGAACGTAAAGTCTACACATCACTCCACATCTTTTCCTACGCTTGGCCAAGTCTATACACTCATACATATTCCTACGTTCTGGCCAAGTCTACACAACGCTTGCCTGACTTCTGTGTTGAAGTCTGTACAACCAATCTCTTGCCAAAGTCTATACATCCACAGTGGATATTCAAAGTCTGAACATCCGTTCACTACACTCAAGTCTATACATCCACAGTGGAACGCCAAGTCTGTACATTGGCCTCAAGCTTCACATGTCTACGCATTGTCTTCAGCTTCAAAGTCTGTACAGTGGGTCAACCTGCCAAGTCTATACATTGGACTCTGTTTCACAAAGTCTGTACACTGGTCCTCAGATGTTCCAAGTCTATACATCGCTGATTGGGCTAAAGTCTGTACAGTCGTTTGGAAAGTCTATACTTTGTGAAGTCTGCACATTGGCTTCTCATTTGCATCAGAGTCTATACACTGGTTCAAGCTGCAAGTCTATACATTGGCGATTGGGGTTCCAAGTCTAGACATTGATTTACTATTCAAGCCTTGATTCGAAGTCTGTACATTTGATCGTCTCAGTCAGCGTCTCATGCTTTCAAGTATATACATTGGCATATGCATTCACATGTAAAGTCTATACAGCATCTGCGTCTCATTAAGCGTCTCCATCAAGTCTATACAGACTTAGCGAAAGCTCAGCAAGTCTGTACACTAGTTTCTCTGGCACGTTAACACTGAGTCTATACACTCGTTCGCTATCTTGAAGTCTATGCATTCGTTTGACAAGCTTCAGGTCTATACACTGTGTTGCATTACATGATTCACCCAAAGTCTGTACACCCGATTCTCTCATGCACTTCACAGAAGTCTACACATTCTATCTTGTGATGATAATACATTCATGTTACAAGTCTATTCACTGAGAGCGCATGTTACAAGTCTATACACTCTCAGTGTACATACTTGATCATCTGCTGTTCTAAAGTATATACATTCGGTTGCTTATCACGCTGCATCTTTTAAGTCTGTACATTGCTGCTTTTACATTAAGTCTATACATTCTGCTGATCGACTGAAGTATTGTTTCATTAAACCTACAGAGTCTGGGCACGTGACACTAGGCAGGCATCTGGCACGCAATCCAAGCTGCTGAGAAGTCACCACGTGGACTGAAGCTTGGGCGGGAATCGAAAAGAGCACGCCCTAGCACATGCTGAACCTGATATAAATAGAAGCCTCCGTCCATTGAAATAAGGAGTTGAAGAAGAGACAACCAGATCTGAAAGAGAAAGAGTGATCGAGATAGACAGACAGTGCAGCAGAGAGGCTGTGAGCAGAAGAAGAAGATAGAAGAAGAAGAAAGAAGAGACAGAGAGAGAGAGCCTGCGAAAGAGAAGAAAAAGAAGAGTGAGAAGAAGAGAGAGCTAGAGCAAAGGAAGCTTCAACTGAAGATCAGTTCCTGCTGGACCGTGGATCAAATCCAGGCCAGCCAGCTCCTGCGAGAGCCTTTGTGCATTTTATTCTTCCAGCTTTCTGTTGCTGCGTTTTTGTTTTTCCTTTTAAACCTTCAACAGTTGTTCTTCCGACTCTCTTGTGTGAGGTCGGGTTCCCTCCGGTTGGGAGGAAGAGAGGTCCGAGACCTCTAGTTTGCAGGTGGCTTGGTGTCACCTGTGCTTCCCTCTGGGTTTCAGAGGAAGAGAGACTTAGGTCTCTAGGTTTCCCTCCGGTTTGGAGGAAGGGAGGATTGATCCTCCGGTTCTGGTCTTGTGGTTGCAAGACTAGGTGTTCCCTCCTGGTCTAGAGGAAGAGAGACTTCCGTCTCTGGTTTCCAAGTGGCTGGGAGTCACTTGGGGTGTCCCTCCGGTTGGGAGGAAGAGGGGAGGTTGTTCCCCTGGTCAAGCTGTGTGGCAGCAATTTGTTGCAGACTGAGTCTGCAGTTTCTAGCCTAGCTAGTGGAAGCCTCACTCCGGTTTGGAGTGAGGGGTGGACGTAGGTCTTTGGACCGAATCACCTAAAAATCTTGGTGTTCTCTTGTGGTGTGTTTTTCCTTATATGTTATTTTCTCTACTGTGATCTTTAGATGTTTGCTTAGGAGCGTGTGAGAGCTAATAGATTTGTGTTGTCTCACTGAGTTGCTTCTAAGCATTTTCAGCACATTACATAATCTGCTTTTAATTCCGCATACTTGAGCATTAGAGTTTTTAATTGCGCGATTTTAGAGCAGGATACATTCACCCCCCCTCTGTATCCAGGACTTGCAACCAATCAAACTTCAGTTCAGACATTCCGTCTGAATTGCATGATGAAGCCCTACTCTCCTTTGCCTTGATGTTCACCCCACATCAATGAATGGCACTCCGCCCTCGATGAGCTATATCCACCTTGGTCTAGTGGCACTATGCCCTGACCAAGCTACCTCAAACTTGGTCCAGTGGCACTATGCCCTGACCAAGCTACCTCAAACTTGGTCCAGTGGCACTATGCCCTGACCAAGCTACCTCAAACTTGGTCCAGTGGCACTCCGCACTGACCAAGCTACATTCACCCTTGGTCTAGTGGCATTTTGCTCTAACCGAGCTACCTTAAACTTGGTCTAGTGGCATTCTGCCCTAACCAAGCTATCTCAAACTTGGTCTAGTGGCACTCCGCCCTGATCGAGCTACCTTTACCTTGGTTTAGTGGCACTCCTCCCAGACCAAGCTACCTTCCCCTTGGTCCAGTGGCACTCCACCCTGGCCGAGCTACTTATATCTTAGTCTAGAGGCATTCTGCCCTAACCAAGCTACCTCAAACTTGGTCTAGTGGCACTCCGCCCTGATCGAGCTACCTTTACCTTGGTTTAGTGGCACTCCGGCCAGACCGAGCTACCTTCCCCTTGGTCCAGTGGCACTTCGCCCTGGCCGAGCTACTTATATCTTAGTCTAGAGGCACTCTGCTCTGACCGAGCTACCCTTATCTTGGTCTAGTGGTACTCCACCCTGATCGAGCTACCCACACCTCGGTTTAGTGGCACTCTGCCCTGGCCGAGCTCGCATATAATAAATAACATCGCCAATGCGGGTCCTACGCCCGAATCGGCTCAAATCTATCCTTTGCGCTAGCATTACCTTCTTGCTAACGAATAAGCCTTTTCTCGGCGCAAGGCCTTGTGCCCTAGTTGACTCTCTCAATATCCTCCTCTTATACGAGTTCAAAAAAGAAATGATAGAAAAAAATAAATAATAAATAATAAAATGATAAAAAAATATAAAATGATAAGAAATGGGGCTTAAAATAGAGGTGCCCCGCCGGACTTGTCCAAAACATCTTGGACGAGTGCAAAAATGGCAAACAACCCGGCTGTGGCGAAAATCCGAAAGGGCGCTACGGGCAAAATTGGGTACCCCGCCACGTGAAAACCCGAAAGGGCGCGTGGGCAAAAGCAAGAGGGGGCTGGCTCCGGTGAAAACCCGAAAGGGCACTTGGGTCAGTAATGTGGTAACACAAAAAGTTCACTTCATGAATCTCCTGCGATAGCACATCCACTGCATGTCCCACCGATGATGAAACCCCGTTGGTCATGAGACATATCGTCTCGATCGACGCTAAAGCCCATCCCGGAATAGACATTCTGTCTGCTCTGATAAAATCCTTCCGCTTTCTGTCTGATACCCACCATGATGAAACCTATCAAGTTTAGATCTTACATCTATCCTGATGAAACCGATCATATGTCCCACCGATGATGAAACCCCATTGATCATGAGGCATATCGTCTCGATCAATGCTACAGTCCATCTCGGAATAGACCTACCGTCTGTTCGGACAAAACCACGTATCCTTTCATGTCCCCCGATGATGAAACCTACTATTGATCGATTGGCACACTGCCCGATCAACGATGAAACCTATCCGGTTTAGACCTTACGTCTGTCCTGATGAAACCCATGAAATCCTTGCATTGGTATAAACCCAATACCGATGATGAAACCTGCTATTGATCGATTGGCACACTGCCCGATCAACGATGAAACCTATCCGGTTTAGACCTTACGTCTATCCCGATGAAACCTATGAAATCCTTGCATTGGTATGAACCCAATACCGATGATGAAACCTGCTATTGATCGATTGGCACACTGCCCGATCAATGATGAAACCTATCCGGCTTAGACCTTACGTCTATCCCGATGAAACCCATGAAATCCTTGCATTGGTATGAACCCAATACTGATGATGAAACCTGCTATTGATCAATTGGCACACTGTCCGATCAACGATGAAACCTATCCGGTTTAGACCTTACGTCTATCCCGATGAAACCCATGAAATCCTTGCATTGGTATGAACCCAATACCGATGATGAAACCTGCTATTGATCGATTGGCACACTGCCCGATCAACGATGAAACCTATCCGGTTTAGACCTTACGTCTGTCCTGATGAAACTCATGAAATCCTTGCATTGGTATGAACCCAATACCGATGATGAAATCAGCTACTGGTAGAGCGGCACATTGCTTGATCGATGCTGAAACCCAGCCAGGGTAGACCTTCCGTTTGCTCTGATAAAAGCACGACATATTTCCCCAAATCAATCTGGATCTTCCGTCTGGATAGATAATGAAATATTATTCCTTTGCGTTAATGTAAAACCCCACATTAACGATGAAATCTACATCCCCAGCGAACGGCTTCGTGCCCAAGCTGCTACACACATTTCTTTAAGTCAATCCGGACCTTCCGTCTGGATAGATAATGAAATCCCGTTCCTTTGCGTTAATGTTAAACCCCACATTAACGATGAAACCTACACTCCAGCAAATGACTTCGTGCCCAAGCTACTACACACATCCTCGAGTCAATCTGGACCTTCCGTCTGGATAGATGATGAAATCCTATTCCTTTGCGTTAATATTAATCTCCACATTAACGATTACAGTCATGCTCCCGGCGAATGGCTTCGCGCCTAAGCCACGAAACACACTCAAGTCGACCCAGGCCTTCTGCCTGGGTGAACGATGAAACCCCATGCCCCTTGCGTTGATGTTAACACCCACATCAATGACGATGCATACACAACTGAGCATATGGGACGACAATCCATAAGGTTGAAGTCCTAGTTCAAAGAAAAAAAATGAAGGAAAGAAAAAAAAAGGGGAAAGAGACGAAATGGGGCTAAAAATAGAGATGCCCCGCCAGACTTGTTCGGGCATTCTGAACAAGGGCAAAAAGGGCCAAAACCCAGCTATGGTGAAAACCCGAAAGGGCATTACAGGCAAAATCGGGTACCCCGCCACGTGAAAACCTGAAAGGGCGTGTGGGCAAAAGCAAGAGGGGGCTGGCTCCGGCGAAAACCCGAAAGGGCGCTTGGGTCAGTAATATGGTAATTTAAAAAGTTCCATGCCAATGACATACTACCTTCATCTCCCGACATTCACAAGATGCCTTCCATTTGTCGCTCGGTATCTTGTCCGACTAGCGATGAAACCCTCGCAGGATAGACCTTACGTCTGCCCTGATAAAGTCTTCAGGCCCTTTTCAAAAGTCCAACCGACGATAAAACCCACCACCACTCTTATGAAATAAGCTATTGATCGATCGGCACCTCGTCCGATCAATGATGAAACCTGTCCAGGTCAGACCTCACGTCTTTCCTGATGAAAACCACATATGCTCTCACGTCCCAGTCACGCTTCTCCCCTAGAAGATAAATAGCCTTGCCACGATACACTGATTCCTTCAGGCTATCCCTCTCGGCAAGTATAGCAGCTTCGACTGCACGAGCTAGCCGATAGTCTCGCATTCCACCCACGGTGAAAGTCTGGATAAACGGCATCAGGTGTCTATCCTTCGGGAGATCTGGACGAATCAGAGGATTCGTCAACGGTGGCAACTTTGTCGTATCCAAAGTCCAGGCTATGCACGTTCAGTCAGTTCACTACAGCCCGTGATATATCTGGCTAGGCTGACGAACTTGTTCCAGTAGCTCCAGAAGACGCAGTAGCAGAACTGCAGGCCATTGCAGTGTCTGCAGTCAAAAAAGAAATGTGAATTAAATCCCAAAATAAGAAACAGTCTTATAAAGATTGTAGTGCGAAGCTCTGTGAAAATTTCTGCAGCATCTCCCCTTATTCAGGGTCTGCCCAAAGAGAATAGGGAGCCACCCACCAAGAGGGAGTGATCTCGTAAGAAATAGGGATTTAATCCCCAAATAATATCCTACCCGGGCGAAATCTAATGAGACGGGAAGGAAGCTGGATGGCTGAGGGGAAGAGCTCGCCGCCACCGCCGAGAGAGTGAAGAGAGAGAAGAGGGGGTGAAGAATGAAGAAGAACGAGGCTCTCGGTGCCTTAAATAGAGGCCCAAGAGGTGAGGCTCTCGGCACGATGAAATGCGCGCCGAGAACCCCCCTCCCTTCACAAGGGGCGCGCTGAGAAGCCCTGCCAAGGCCCTCCCCTAGCGCGCCGAAAAGCCGCGGGCCGAAAACCAACGCGCCGAGAAACCGACGCGCAGAGAAGGCTGTGCCAAAAGGCCACGTGCCGATAACCCCTTCATCTCCACGCCGGGGAGATTTTGTGCGCCGAAAGCCAAGACCTATACACCAAGAAACCACCTGAAACTATTGATGAAGCATGAAGTTCTCAGAAAGTATGAAAGAAGAAAACAAAGAGAAGAATACACTGAAGCCATTACAGCAGAGTTGTCAGGATAAAGACTAAAGAAAATTGAATGATACATACACATGCAGGCACCGTGTTATTTATTCTGCATTTCCGCTACCTGCAAGTGGGGGGCATTTGTTGACACCTGAAATATAACCGAGAATAAAGATGAGACCGAAGAGAAGATTGAATCAGAAATGAAGATCCCAGATATTCCTACAAAGCCGGAACTACTGAGCAGTCGTCACTAAAGCTACCACCCGGCTGAAGCCCTCCCCGGCCAAGCTGATGTCCGGTGTTGTCATCGCCCAGATGACAGTACTGATGAAGAATTGCAGTCCATTGACTGATGAAAATCTCCAGAAATGTTCTGATAAAGACTATGTCAACTCACCAACTAATGGGCCTTCACCTGTTCTGACAGATTCGAAGGACTGACAAATGAAAAGGCAAATTAGGCAGCTTTGACAGCTCAAGCCTACTGATGAGGAAGATTAAAACATTAAAAGTCCTAAATGGGCTCACTAGTGTGGCGTCGAGAGCTCCTCACCGAAGCCCAAAAAGCCCATGGAGGCGGCGCCGGGAAGCTAGACTCTTGGCGCCGGGAAGCCTCCGCAACCGACTGAGGCGCGCCGGGAAGGTGTGAAAGGCGCGCCAGAGTCGATCATGCCGAGAAGGGGGGGGGGGCACTACGCTTATAAAACCCCCCCGTTTCGTCCAAGACAAAGAGAGAAAAAGAGATAGATAGACAGATATCGAAGAGAGGAGTAACCACACTCACCAGATAAGATAACATAGATAGACATGTTCATCTTTATTGTGGGGGACAGATTTGTTTTAAAGATCTTGATTTTTTTGATTTATTTATTTGGTTTATTGGTTGGTTTATTAGGCGTGCCAGTCACCGTAGTGACGATTTTATTATGCGCTCGATCTGACTTGATCAGTCGATTGTGAAGTCCGAGTCGGGACCGAAAGTCCGCCATGCCATAAAGGCCATGACGTTAATTACGTCCTCCCTAAGGAAGACAACCCTTGATTAGACGCCAAAGACAGGAGGAGAATAGCGGCAGAACAAAACTCAAGTGAGAGTGTGCTAGTCTATTCGCAAGACATTAAACAGACTGGATGAGGCAAGAGTACGTCAGGTGCGGAGCAAATCCGGCAGCATATCCCCATTACCTTGGACTATGCCAAGTGGGAATAGGAAACCATCCCTGCAGTGGCAGGATGAGATCCATGAAGGATCGGGTATCATTGACCCGCAGTCTGAAGAGGGACCGGTATAGCATGACACACCCTATGCCGGTGCGATGTCTTATTAATATCCCCCTTTCGAGGGACCATCGGAGAACATGCAGTGGCAGAACTCCGTGGGCCAACGAGGTTAGGAGAGAATACCATAGTCACTCGAGGTGATGTGAGTGAAATTTGGCAGCATATCCCCTTATCTTGGATCATGCCAAGGAGATATATAGACTATCATCCATGGGATGCTGGGATGAAAGCCGGAAGGAAAAGGGGATTAGATCCCGGATCAATGTAAATGTTGGGGAGGTCGCCCCCCCCCCCCCCCATCGATTTATTTCCTGAGGCAAGCTTGATGACTTTTCATTTATCCCTCTGGTGGATACAGCATGAGGATCGAGGACTAGGCTGAGAAGAAAGAGGTTCTCAGTGCCGATGATTAAGAGTATAACATGGCTTCTCGGCACGGGAGAAAAGAGTTCTTGGCGCGCCACTAGGGGGTTCTCGGCACAGGCTTCTCGGCGCGGCTGAAAGAAGGAGGAAGGGGCCTCTCGGCACAGGCTTCTCGGCGCCAATAATAACATGACTTCTCGGCACGGGAGAAAGGAGTTCCCGACGCGCCTCTGTTGGGTTCTCCGCATGGAGAAGGGGCTTCTTGGCGCACAAAGGGCCGTGCCGGGAGCTGTTCATTACGACGATGGATGTTCGCGCCGGGAAGATGGTGGTTTTGATGCCGAGAAGGTTTATGGGGTTTTACGATACTCTGTTCTGAGGATTTTCTGGGGGGGTTCAGATAATGACTGGAGGGTTTTAGGATGCAAGCAAGGGAAGAGTCAAGGGCTCTACCAGGTTAACATCAAGGGGTCACAGATGAAAGGGGTTCGAGGGATTAGAAACACCAAGCATTTGAAGCCCTCTGGAACGGGTTTTATACCCTTTATATCACCAGCCATGCAGGGGATCAAGAGATGACTGTCTCTGATCCCTGCAATAGCCCTGATGGCTTGGGAAATTCATGAGGATAGAGACCTCACAACGTCCATATCATCGATGTCGACGAGGGAGAAGGAGGACAAAGCCCAAAAATCCACAGTGAGGATCGGGACTCTCTTGCCTCCACCCATCTGAAACGAACATGAACATAAGCACAAGAAACCACTGGGGTTCTAAGCGTCCGAACGATCAATGCACACAGAGGACGACAGATATTCCGAGAGAGAGAGAGAGCACAAAAAAGGGGGGGAATGCCCGACCACCACCAATTCAGCAGAACAATCACGAAATTGCATTTCCCTGTTTCATCGTTTACATCGTTCACAAAGATAGAACAAAGGAGAAGGGGAGAGGGAAGACAGACGAATACATTATTTCCTCAACAATAGGGAGATCTCTTCACTCTTTGTTATCTTATTTGGTGAGTGTGGTTACTCCTCTCTTCGATATCTGTCTATCTATCTCTTTTTCTCTCTTTGTCTTGGATGAAACGGGAGGGTTTTATAAGCGCAGTGCCCCCCCCTTCTCGGCATGATCGACTCTGGCGCGCCTTTCACACCTTCTCGGCGCGCCTCAGTCAGTTGCGGAGGCTTCCCGGTGCCAAGAGTCTAGCTTCCCGGCGCCACCTCTATTGGCTTTTTGGGCTTCGATGAGGAGCTCTCGACGCCACACTAGTGAGCTCATTTAGGGCTTTTAATGATTTAATCACGGTGACTGGCACGCCTAATAAACCAACCAATAAACCACCAGCTTGATCTGACTTGATCAGTCGATTGTGAAGTCCGAGTCGGGACCGAAAGTCCGCCATGCCATAAAGGCCATGACGTTAATTACGTCCTCCCTAAGGAAGACAACCCTTGATTAGACGCCAAAGACAAGAGGAGAATAGCGGCAGAACAAAACTCAAGTGAGAGTGTGCTAGTCTATTCGCAAGACATTAAACAGACTGGATGAGGCAAGAGCACGTCAGGTGCGGAGCAAATCCGGCAGCATATCCCCATTACCTTGGACTATGCCAAGTGAGAATAGGAAACCATCCCTGCAGTGGCAGGATGAGATCCATGAAGGATCGGGTATCTTTGACCCGCAATCTGAAGAGGGGCCGATATAACATGACACACCCTATGCCGGTGCGATGTCTTATTAATATCCCCCTTTCGAGGGACCATCGGAGAACATGCAGTGGCAGAACTCCGTGGGCCAGCGGGGTTAGGAGAGAATACCATAGTCACTCGAGGTGATGTGAGTGAAATTTGGCAGCATATCCCCTTATCTTGGATCATGCCAAGGAGATATATAGACTATCATCCACGGGATGCCGGGATGAAAGACGAAAGAAAAAGGGGATTAGATCCCGGATCAATGTAAATGTTGGGGAGGTTGCCCCCCCCCCCATCGATTTATTTCCTGAGGCAAGCTTGATGACTTTTCATTTATCCCTCTGGTGGATACAGCATGAGGATCGAGGACTAGGCTGAGAAGAAAGAGGTTCTCGGCGCCGATGATTAGGAGTATAACATGGCTTCTCGGCACGGGAGAAAAGAGTTTCCGGCGCGCCACTAGGGGGTTCTCGGCACAGGCTTCTTGGCACGGCTGAAAGAAGGAGGAAAGGGCCTCTCGGCACAGGCTTCTCGGCGCCAATAATAACATGACTTCTCGGCACGGGAGAAAGGAGTTCCCGGCGCGCCTCTGTTGGGTTCTCGGCATGGAGAAGGGGCTTCTTGGCGCACAAAGGGCCGTGCCGGGAGCTGTTCATTGCGACGATGGATGTTCGCGCCGGGAAGATGGTGGTTTTGATGCCGGGAAGGTTTATGGGGTTTTACGATACTCTATTCTAAGGATTTTCTGGGGGGGTTCAGATAATGACTGGAGGGTTTTAGGATGCAAGCGAGGGAAGAGTCAAGGGCTCTACCAGGTTAACATCAAGGGGTCACAGATGAAAGGGGTTCGAGGGATTAGAAATACCAAGCATTTGAAGCCCTCTGGAACGGGTTTTATACCCTTTATATCGCCAGCCATGCAGGGGATCAAGAGATGACTGTCTCTGATCCCTGCAATAGCCCTGATGGCTTGGGAAATTCATGAGGATAGAGACCTCACAGCGTCCATATCATCGATGTCGACGAGGGAGAAGGAGGACAAAGCCCAAAAATGCACAGTGAGGATGGGGACTCTCTTGCCTCCACCCATCTGAAACGAACATGAACATAAGCATAAGAAACCACTGGGGTTCTAAGCGTCCAAACGATCAATGCACACAGGGGACGACAGATATTCCGAGAGAGAGAGAGAGCACAAAAAAGGGGGGGAATGCCCGACCACCACCAATTCAGCGGAACAATCACGAAATTGCATTTCCATGTTTCATCGTTTACATCGTTCACAAAGATAGAACAAAGGAGAAGGGGAGAGGGAAGACAGACGAATACATTATTTCCTCAACAATAGGGAGATCTCTTCACTCTTTGTTATCTTATCTGGTGAGTGTGGTTACTCCTCTCTTCGATATCTGTCTATCTATCTCTTTTTCTCTCTTTGTGTTGGACAAAACGGGGGGGGGGGGGGGGGGGGGGGTTTATAAGCGCAGTGCCCCCCCCTTCTCGACATGATCGACTCTGGCGCGCCTTTCACACCTTCCCGGCGCGCCTCAGTCGGTTGCGGAGGCTTCCCGGCGCCAAGAGTCTAGCTTCCTGGCGCCGCCTCCATTGGCTTTTTGGGCTTCGGTGAGGAGCTCTCGACGCCACACTAGTGAGCTCATTTAGGGCTTTTAATGTTTTAATCACGGTGACTGGCACGCCTAATAAACCAACCAATAAACCACCAGCTTGATCTGACTTGATCAGTCGATTGTGAAGTCCGAGTCGGGATCGAAAGTCCGCCATGCCATAAAGGCCATGACGTTAATTACGTCCTCCCTAAGGAAGACAACCCTTGATTAGACGCCAAAGACAGGAGGAGAATAGCGGCAGAACAAAACTTAAGTGAGAGTGTGCTAGTCTATTCGCAAGACATTAAACAGACTGGATGAGGCAAGAGTACGTCAGGTGCGGAGCAAATCCGGCAGCATATCCCCATTACCTTGGACTATGCCAAGTGGGAATAGGAAACCATCCCTGCAGTGGCAGGATGAGATCCATGAAGGATCGGGTATCTTTGACCCGCAGTCTGAAGAGGGACCGGTATAGCATGACACACCCTATGCCGGTGCGATGTCTTATTAATATCCCCCTTTTGAGGGACCATCGGAGAACATGCAGTGGCAGAACTCCGTGGGCCAGCGAGGTTAGGAGAGAATACCATAGTCACTCGAGGTGATGTGAGTGAAATTTGGCAGCATATCCCCTTATCTTGGATCATGCCAAGGAGATATATAGACTATCATCCAGGGGATGCCGGGATGAAAGCCGAAAGGAAAAGGGGATTAGATCCCGGATCAATGTAAATGTTGGGGAGGTCGCCCCCCCCCATCGATTTATTTCCTGAGGCAAGCTTGATGACTTTTCATT
Source organism: Amorphophallus konjac (assembly GCA_022559845.1). Taxonomy (NCBI): domain Eukaryota; kingdom Viridiplantae; phylum Streptophyta; class Magnoliopsida; order Alismatales; family Araceae; genus Amorphophallus; species Amorphophallus konjac. The sequence continues at coordinate 29,552,049 of CM040127.1, forward strand.
TATCCCTCTGGTGGATACAACATGAGGATCGAGGACTAGGCTGAGAAGAAAGAGGTTCTCGGCGCCGATGATTAGGAGTATAACTTGGCTTCTCGGCACGGGAGAAAAGAGTTTCCGACGCGCCACTAGGGGGTTCTCGGCACAGGCTTCTCGGCGCGGCTGAAAGAAGGAGGAAGGGGCCTCTCGGCACAGGCTTCTCGGCGCCAATAATAACATGACTTCTCGGCACGGGAGAAAGGAGTTCCCGGCGCGCCTCTGTTGGGTTCTCGGCATGGAGAAGGGGCTTCTCGGCGCACAAAGGGCCGCGCCGGGAGCTGTTCATTGCGACGATGGATGTTCGCGCCGGAAAGATGGTGGTTTTGATGCCGGGAAGGTTTATGGGGTTTTACGATACTCTGTTCTGAGGATTTTCTGGGGGGGGTTCAGATAATGACTGGAGGGTTTTAGGATGCAAGCGAGGGAAGAGTCAAGGGCTCTACCAGGTTAACATCAAGGGGTCACAGATGAAAGGGGTTCGAGGGATTAGAAACACCAAGCATTCGAAGCCCTCTGGAACGGGTTTTATACCCTTTATATCGCCAGCCATGCAGGGGATCAAGAGATGACTGTCTCTGATCCCTGCAATAGCCCTGATGGCTTGGGAAATTCATGAGGATAGAGACCTCACAGTGTCCATATCATCGATGTCGACGAGGGAGAAGGAGGACAAAGCCCAAAAATGCACAGTGAGGATCGGGACTCTCTTGCCTCCACCCCATCTGAAACGAACATGCACATAAGCACAAGAAACCACTGGGGTTCTAAGCGTCCGAACGATCAATGCACACAGGGGACGACATATATACCGAGAGAGAGAGAGCACAAAAAAGGGGGGGAATGCCCGACCACCACCAATTCAGCGGAACAATCACGAAATTGCATTCCACTGTTTCATCGTTTACATTGTTCACAAAGATAGAACAAAGGAGAAGGGGAGAGGAAAGACAGACGAATACATTATTTCCTCAACAATAGGGAGATATCTTCACTTCAAAAAATAGAAAACATAATCGAAGCTTACACATCAAAGCAAAAAGAAAGCAAGAGAGAAGACAACGAAGGGGGAGGGCGGAGCATTGACTCCTCTCCCTCCCCGAGCACCCCACCTTCTCCTTCTCTCGGACTTCATAACAGCAGCTTCTCTTCTCTCTTTGTTATCTTATCTGGTGAGTGTGGCTACTCCTCTCTTCGATATCTGTCTATCTATCTCTTTTTCTCTCTTTATCTTGGACGAAACAGGGGGGTTTTATAAGCACAGTGCCCCCCCTTCTTGGCATGATTGACTCTGGCGCGCCTTTCACACCTTCCCGGCGCGCCTCAGTCGGTTGCGGAGGCTTCCCAGCGCCAAGAGTCTAGCTTCCCGGTGTGGACATCAAAAATTGCACACCCAAATATTATGCTCGGCCCCGCATCAACAACGGCGCTGAGTGAAGAAGCCCCGGAGAGACTGGTCGTCCGGACTCCCTAAGTATGCGTACTGCCGCGAGGCCGCCTCCAGGAGTCACGGCCGTGAAGAGAAACCAATCACAATAAGCCCCGCAATCCGTGGGCCTCGAAGAAAGCCAAACAGGCCATGACCCGTGTCCATAACAGGCTCAGACCGGGCTCAGGAGCACGCCCAATTTGGCCTTCAACGGCACACCCTGGGGTGCTCAGCGGCACAACCCCTGGGCTGCTCAACGGCACACCCCTTTGGGGTCCCAGCGGCACGGCCCAAGGCGTTCAGCGGCACACCCCCTGGGCTGCTCAGCGGTACACCCCTTTAGGGTCCCAGCGGCACGGCCCAGGGCTTCAGTGGCACACCCCTTGGGGGTGGCTCCAGCGCTACACCCCCAAGGGGGGAGCCCTCAGCGGTACAACACCCCCTGGGCTGCTCAGCGGTACACCCCTTTGGGGTCCCAGCGGCACGGCCCAGGGCTTCAGCGGCACACCCCCTAGGGGGTGGCCTCAGCGGTACACCCCCAGGGGGGGGGGGGTCTTCAGCGGTACACCCAGGGAGGGGGCCCAGCGGTACACCCTTTGTTCTTCACCGGCACACCCCTTTGGGTGTTCAGCGGCACAACCCTTTGGGCTTCGGCGGCATAGCCCGTTCGGGGCTTCAGCGGTACACCCCTAAAGGGGTTCTTCAGCGGTACACCCCCAGGGGGTTCTTCAGCGGCATGCCCATCCAGGGCTCCAGCGACACGCCCTTCAAGCCGTTCAGCGGCACGCCCCTTTGGGCCCTCAGCGGCACACGCTACTGAGTCTTCAGCGGCACCCCTGTTTTGTGCTCCAGCGGCACGCCCTTTTGGCTTCCCCAAGGCACGCTTGTTCAGCCTGCCAGCGGCACAGCGTGAAGGCTTTTCAAAGGCGGGACGACGTGAAGCCCATGCCCTACATATCCTTGGCGTGCAGTGAGCCGTCCGAGGTGTCAGCCGATCGTTGGGCCACACAGGCTACTCCACTGACAGCCAGGACAGGAGGAGTCAAACCCCATCATCACGAGTTGCTTCCCGCCTTCGACGGCCATGCTCGAAGGCTCCCGCTGCCGGGAGTATAAATGACTCCCACTTCGATGAAAGGAAAAAGGAGGGGGGATCCAAGAGAGAGGCAGAGCAACAGACAAACGGAAGAGACATAGGTAAGAGAGGAAGAGAAGAAGAAGGGCGCCGGCGTGAGTCTCCTCCGACGGCCACCGAGAAGAAGAGAGAGTAAGGGAGAAGGAGAGCTGAATGTAATGGGGGAGGTGTGGGAGAAGAAGGGTGGACGATCATCCCCCACTTCAGCCCCAACACCTCCGTTTCCATGGTTTTCCTTGCTTCCCTCTTTCCTTTCTTTTGCTTTTGGGTTTTCTTTCTTGTCCGTAGCCTTGGCTCGGGTGTGCCCGTCAATGTGTATGTAGGGCCTCGGCCCCTTGCTTCCCATGAATGAAAAGTCATCTTTCTTGGGTCTTTCCTGCTATGTCTGATGGTTAACTCCCGCCTTCACAATGCATGCAGTGTGTTGTCCGTTTCCTCCGTTTCTCCGGTTTCTTTCGAGTCACCGTATCAATGTGATGCCTCCCCTTTGAAGCCTGGCCTTGTGGGTCCTTTGCTCATCTCCAGCAGTCCTTCCTCGGCCTTGAATTCCCCTTCTTTCCCTGCATGGCCGGCAGGTCTCCCAGCCCACACATTTGGCTCTTTTAATCCTCCAACGATGCAACTTTCCAGCACTTGGCCGGCACACCTTTTGGCCCTCAACGGCACACCCCGTTGGCCCTTGACCGGTGCACCCTTCTGGCCCTCAGCGGCACACCCCTATTGGCCCTCAGCGGCACACCCCGTTGCCCTTGGCCGGTGCACCCCTTTTAGCCCTCAGCAACACACTTTCTAGCCCCCCAGCTGTACACCCTCCCTCGGTGTCTCAGCGGTATGCCCTCAGCCGCCAACCCCCAGCCCATTCTGCCTAGTACTAGAAGCCCTCCGTTCACGATTTTCCTCTGGGTTTTCCGAGGTCCCATAAAGGTGTTGCTGCCCTCGGGCGCCCACCTCCAGTTGTCGGGTTCCGCCACTCCATGTGGGCGCGTTCCCTTTTATCTCCCTTACGCCCCGAGTCAAGGGGAGATGCTGCCGAATTTTTGTCAGAAAATAACAACATGTTAAATAAGACAAAAGGAGGCAACAAACGAACAGAATAATTAATGATGAAGCCCTCTAATTAATCAAGTCATTGCCGGTACCATAGTAAGAACCGAACTGATCAACGCCACAACAGGCCGGACTTCCGACTCATGGCAGAGAGGCCGAACAGAACAAAACAAGAGAGAAGTTTATATAAAACCGCATGAAAATTAAAACAAGAAGAAAAGAAAAGCCTTAAAAATAAAGAATTGAAGGTTGATTGAACCTCTACCATCACGCCCTGATTGGCCCTTCAACGGTGCACCCCAGTCATCTCCCAGTGGCATACTCATCCAATCCCTTCGCCGGCACACTCCCCCCCCCCCCCAGCCTTCAGCGGCACGCTTCAAAGCCTTCCCCGGCACGCCCCTTGAGCCCTCAGCGGTACACCCCTAATTGCCCCGGGGACATACCCTTTAGCGGCACACTCCTCCCAGCCTTCAGCGGCACGCTTCAAAGCCTTCCCCGGCACGCCCCTTGAACCCTCAGCGGTACACCCATAATTGCCCCAGGGACACACCCTTCAGCGGCACACTCCCTCCCATCGTCTCTCTCCCTTCGCCGGTACACCCTCATCCACCGTCTCAATAGGATCCAGTGTACAGACTTGGCAGATGGATGCACAAACGTAGCAATGAGCAATGTATAGACTTCGCGTGTTGATTGCGTGGGCAACGTACAGACTTTGAGTTGAATAGGCTGGAGAATGTACATACTTCGTATTGCAACGTGCAGACTTTGAGCTTGGCAATGTATAGACTTCGGGCCGCAGCCAAGGGACAATGTATAGACTTGGAGCTGGCCAATGTATAGACTTTGGGGCTGGCCAATGTATAGACTTTGAACTGCAATGTATAGACTTTATGCTGGCCAATGTATAGACTTTGGGCTGCATTGTACAGACTTTGGGCCAGCCAATGTATAGACTTCATGCTGCAACGTATAGACTTTGTGCTGCAGCGTACAGACTTTGGGCCAGACAATGTATAGACTTCGAATTGCGGCCAATGGACAATGTACAGACTTTGAGCTACAATGTATAGACTTTATGCTGGTCAATGTACGGACTTTGAGCTGATGAATGCTGGCCAACGTATAGACTTTGAGCTACAATATGTAGACTTTGGGGTTACCAACGTATAGACTTTGAACTGCAGCCAAGGGACAACGTACAGACTTTGAACTGTAACGTATAGACTTTGAGCAGGATAATGTACATACGTTAAGCCGGTCAATGTATGGACTCCAATAGACAATGTACAGACTTTGGGCTGGCCAAGGTATGGACTTTGAACTCCAATGTATAGACTTTGGACTGCAATGTATAGACTTTAATGGCCAATGTATGGACTTTGAGCTCCAATGTATAGACTCTATCCTGGCCAATGTATAGACTTCGAACTACGGCCAAGGGCCGATGTACAGACTTGGAGGTGCAATGTATAGACTCTGAGCTGAACAATGTATAGACTCTGAGTTGGCCAATGTACGGACTTTGGGCCGGCCAATATATATAGACTTTGAATGGCAGCCAATGGATAATGTATGGACTTTGAGCCGCAATGTACAGACTTTAGACTAAAGGACGTATAGACTTTGTGTGCTGGTTGAATAAACAATGTATAGACTTTAGGCTGAGGAATGTACAGACTTTATGTTATCCCCCCCCTTCCTTCAACGACACACTCTCCGGCCAAGCCCTTCACCGGTACACTCCCCACTCCTTACCCGGTACGCCCAGCTGTGACCTCCATCGGTACGCCCTCCTTTCTCGGGCCTTCGCCGATACACACCCATCCCTTTAGCCCGGTACACCCCTGCTCTCGGGCCTTTACCGGCACACCCGTCTGGTCTTCCCTGGTACGCCCTTTTGGTGCCTTCGCCGGCACACTGGCCCCAGTCCGCCCGGTACACCCCTTCAGCCCGGCCCACTCCTCTATACGCACAAATGCAAATAAAAGAAATATAACGGCAACAATAATCAAAATAAACCAAAAAAATACAAATAAATAAAACATATGAAAATTCTAATAAAACAAATAAATAAACAGATAAATGAATATGTATATATGTACATATATATATATATATATATATATAATTTTGAACGTGTAATAAATAAATAAAAAAATGCGTGTAATAGATAAAAAAGAATATAATATATATATATATGTAATAGTGACATTACCCAAAAAATGTATAAAGAGGAAATAAGCAACAAAATATATGAACATATATATATTTGGAGATCCAGATAAAAATAAAAATAATAATAATAATAGTAATCCATATTGCAGTCCCGTCTCCCCCTGTGACTCGGCGTTGAAGGAACAATAATGCTGCCCTCGCAGGTCGGGCCTGAGCCTGGGGAATTGCCCCGATATGACCAGGTCCCGACTTTGCTTTGGGCCGACATTCCAAACAAGCCGGACTCGTTTCTCGCCCCTGGGCCCTTCTGGGCCATTATTAAAATTGCCGTGCATTCGACAGATATTTGAACAGATTCGCCCCGATTTTCCATTGTGTTTCTATTACGGATCCGTGTCCGAATATGAAAAGGTCCACGAGTGACCGACATGGCCAGTGGCTCATATCCTAATGCGGACTTTGGTGTGATTTATTCATGTCCCTTCTTTTTACGCAGTTAGTATTATTTCTTTCGGCCGCAGGGCCCCTAATTTCGACAATTAATCAAGGGTATTCCCTCATATGGGGGATGTAAATGACATCGTAACCTTGATGGTGCGACGGGATTCGGTCCCGACACGAACCACACAATCGCCTGACGAAGTCAGATCGAGCGCACTATGGACTCTTCGGAGCCCGAATAAATTGTCACTTCGGTGACTGGCACGCCCACGCACTTAATAGACGAAACCTCCTGAGCCGGCGATTTAAAGTGCATCCACACCCGGCGCCGCCTCCATGGGCTTTTTGGGCTTCGGTGAGGAGCTCTCGACGCCACACTAGTGAGCCCATTTAGGGCTTTTAATGTTTTAATCTTCCTCATCAGTAGGCTTGAGCTGTCAAAGCTGCCTAATTTGCCTTTTCATTTGTCAGTCCTTCGAATCTGTCAGAACAGGTGAAGGCCCATTAGTTGGTGAGTTGACATAGTCTTTATCAGAACATTTCTGGATATTTTCATCAGTCAATGGACTGTAATTCTTCATCAGTACTGCCATCTGGGCGATGACAACACCGAACATCAGCTTGGCCGGGGAGGGCTTCAGCCGGGTGGTAGCTTTAGTGACGACTGTTCTGTAGTTCCGGCTTTGCAGGAATCTCTGGGATCTTCATTTTTGATTCAATCTTCTCTTCGGTCTCATCTTTATTCTCGGTTATATTTCAGGTGTCAATAGTATGGTCTGAGTGTGAACACGAGGTTGGGGGCGTCGGACGGCGCCGGCAGGCGCGACCCGAACTAGTCCTTGTTCTGTGGTACTGTTTACTGTGTGTGTCTGAGTCTCCGCCTGGGGCGTTGTAGCTAGACACTTGTGACGTGGTGTAAGACGTCAGGGGACGCATCCGGTCGTTCTTCTGGTGGGCGGTGCTCCCGTCACGTGACGTGAGTTGTCGTGTCCCGGGTTTCTGTTTCCGTCCGCGAGACGGGACTTCGTGAGTGGTTTCAGGAGTGTTCCCAGAGTCAAGGTCTGGGGTTTCTGGTGATAGTCACCGAGGGCCTTCCCCCAGACAGCGTTGTGTTTATGACGGTGAGGTCGTGACCGTGTTCCCTGACTGTGTGGTTTTGGCTTGGGCCCTTCTATGAGGGCAGGCCTCCGCTACGGAGGTATCGTGGCGTTTTCCTAGTAGCATGGCTAGGGCGGTTCGTGTCTGGTGGTCCCCTATCGTGGAATCGGGTGGTCGGGTGCGTGACTTGGTTGTCCCCCGATGGGAGACTAGGTCGTGTTTGCTGGTACAGTAGGAGTAGCTGTAGAGTCGAGGTTTTGCCGGCCACCGTAGTTATTTTCCTGCTTTTGTAGTTACTGCTTTCCGTGTCGCCGTTATTCTCAGTTGGGGTTCCGCGGGATCCCTACTGGGCCAGTGACAGGAGGCTCACCCTTACTTTTTAGGTGCGGCGGTTCTGCCTCGAGGTTCGAGGAGGCTGTTCGAAGGTTCTTAGTTGCCAGCTCGTCGGGTCGAGTGTTCACTCGGTGTTCGGTACATTTTACTGCTTTAGACTGTACTTCTGTTGGACTGGACTCTGTTGTAGTTGTTTATTTATTTCTGTTAATTGTTGTATTATCCTGCTTTATTTGCTATTTCTTTGTACCTCCACACTCCTTTTTAGCCCTTCCAAGCCCTCCCGGCTCGTGGGCGGCGATTCGAGTCTTGGGTTATCGGGCCTTCCCGATAATCAGATTCTCGGGTCGTCACATTTCAAGCATGTGATGGTGACTTGTGGACGCGCTTTTTCGTTTACATTCTTATTCTTTTATTTCTGTTGTTTATTTATTGGCGTTCCAGTCACATATGTGACGATTTCATTGTGCGCTCGATCTGACTTCTAATCAGTCGATTGTGAGTAATCGTGTCTGGACCAAAAGTCCGTCATACCATAAAGGTTATGACGTTAATTACGTCCTCCCCAAGAAGGACAACCCTTGATTAAACGCCAAAGTAAGGGGAGAAGATAGCGGCAAAATAAGACTGGAACGAAGGTGTGCTAGTCTACTCGTGGAACATTGAATGGACTGGACAAAGCAAGAGTACATCGAGTACGAGGCAGATCCGGTAGCATATCCCCATTATCTTGGACTATGCCAAATGAGAATAGGAAACCATCCATGCAGCGGCAGGATGGGATCCGTGAAAGATCGCCTATATTAGACCCGGGATCCGAAGAGGGACCGATGTATCATGATACACCATATGGCGGTGTGGTATTTTATTAATATTCCCCTCGATGGGACCATCGGAGAACATGCAGGGGCAGAACTCCGCGGGCCAGCGGGGTTAGGAGAGAATACCATAGTCATTCGAGGTGATGTGGGTGAATTTTGGCAGCATTTCCCCTTCTCTCGGGTCATGCCAAAGAGGAGATAGACCACCACCCACGGGATGCCGGGATAGTGGTCAAAGTAGAGAGCATTAGGCTCCCGGACGATGTTTATGCCTGTAGCAATGGTTGCTGTTCCTTCGAGGACCGCTGGAATTCATGCAGAAGCAGAGCTCCTTTGGCCTGCGGAGTATGTGAATGAATTCGGCTCGAGATGACATGATATAGGGGAGGCCATCCCCGTTGTTTTGCTCCTGAGGTGCACATGATGACCACGGATGCTCCCTACTCCCTGTTTCGACACAATAGGGTGACCATGGATTGGAAGATGGCGTAGAGATGGGTCTTGGCCAGGGTTTATTGGTCAAGGAGAGGGGGGTCTCGACGTGGATTTTTTATTGGCCAACGAAAGGGTCTCGGCGCGAAGACAAAGTGGCCAAGGGGGAGTTCTCGGCGTGGGTTTTATTGGTCAATGAAGGGTCTCGGCGCCCCTGGTTCTCGGCGCGCCAAACCTCATGCCAGGGGCTATTCATGGCGCCGAGAAGAATTTGCGCCGAGAAGCTGAGGGCGCCGAGAAGCCCGAGGACCCTACTCTATCATGTTTTGGAATCCAGGCTCGGGTTAGAGCTATGTTTAAGACATGAAATGGTCTGGGTAGTGGGTTTCGATGCTATGATGTCAAGGGATTGCTGGGAGACAGGGGCTTGAGGTCATCATCCATTAAAACCTCCTGAGTTTTCATGTATGTATATATACAATTATAGCCTACAGACCAGAGAATCAAGAGAAGACTGTCTCTGATTTCTGGGACTGTCTTCACGGCCAAGCGGTGAAACTCGATCGATGGGGAGATTGAGTAGCAGCAGGGAGCAGGCAGAGCCCAATAATCCATAGGGTGGGGATTGGGGCTCTGCCAGAATTCCCATTCTGGAAATAAACATCGTAAATAACTCAGAACTCAGGGCACAGGAACGGCTTAAGAGTTCAACAGATAATATCGAAATGGAGGACAAGAGAAGAAGATTCAAACATCACCCGCCTGATTGGGTGGCCATATCATTACATTCCAATATTTACATCACTTGCGAAAAGAAAGGGGAACAGCTAGAAAGGAAACCAAAGAAACTCATCGGCTTCCAATGTATCTGGCCGAGAACTGGCGTACATCGAGGTTACGCATGGGGAAAACGATTACGAGAAGAGAGGAGAAAAAGGGATAACATTCCCAGCAAGGAAATACAAACAACGGGAAAGAAAGAACAGATACACATCAGAAGAAGAGAAGAAAGGAGAAAATAGGGGGGGGGAGGGCGGAGCATTGACTCCTCTCCCTCCCCCTTTGGCAGACCTTCTCCTTCTCCGGTTGACCTCTCAGCAGCCGCCGATTTTCTGGAGCAGAATGTGGACTTCTCTCTTTTTTTGTGTGGCTATCTTCCCTTCTGTTCTTCATTTTTTTTCTTTCGAGAGGAAAGGGGTTTTATATATCCCATGTTGAGTGTCTTCCCGGCGGGCATATCCCGGCGCGCATAGTCGATGGAGGCTTCCCGGTGCGCACGAGTGTAGCTTCCTGGCGCCGGTTTTGGGTCTTGGTGAGGGTCTCTCGGCGCCATTAACCACAGGCCCATTTAGGGCTTCTAAATATCTTCAATTCCTCTTATCAGTGGGTCTCGACTATCAAAGCCGTCAGACCTGCCTTTTCATTTGTTAACCCCTCGAGTCCGTTAGAACAGTCGAGAGCCTCTTCATCGGTGAGTCGAGGTAATTTCATCAGAATGTTTCTGGAGATTTTCATCAGTCGGTAGACTGTTGTTTTCATCAGTACTGTCATCTGGGCGACGACAACACCGGACATCAGCTTGGCCGGGAAGGCTTCAGCCGGATAACTAGCTTTAAAGACGGCTCTTCTTCAGCTCTGGCTTTGCAGGAATCCCTGGAATCTTCATCTCTAATTTGACCTCCTCTTCGGTCCCATCTTTATTCTTGATTATATTTCAGGTGTCAACAAATGCCCCCCACCTGTAGGTAGCGGGAATGCAGAATAAATGATACGGTGCCTGCAGGTGCATCATTCAGCATCTGAACCCATTCCTCAGCTTGACATTGTTAGTCATCTTTCATTTTCAGCTTGGAAGCTTAGTTACATTAGCATTTCTTTTAATTTCTTTCAATTTCTTTGATTTGGACGCTCCCGGCGCGGGCTTCTCGGCACACAGCTTCTCGGCGCACCGTTCTCGGCGTAGCCATCTCGGCGCGGGAAGGAGGTTCTCGGCACCGGTTCTCGACGCGCCTTTTTGCGAAGAGGGGGGGTTCTCGGCGCGCATTCCATCGCGCCGAGAACCTCTCCACCCGGGCTTCTATTTAAGGCGCCGAGGCCCCTTTTCTTCTCATTTTTCACTGCTTCTTCTCTCTCTTCCTTCTCTCGGCGGCGGTGGCGAGCTCTTCCCCTCGAGCCATCCCGTTTTTTCCCGTTTCAGTAGATTTTGCCCAGGTGGGACATTATTTGGGGATTAAATCTCTTTTGCTTCCGGGATCACTCCCTCTTGGTGGGTGACTCCCTATCTTCTTTGGGCAGACCCTGAATAAGGGGAGGTGCTGCCAAAATTTTCACAGAGTTTCACATTACAATCTTTATAGGACTGTTTCTTATCTGGGATTCTCATTCACATACTTTCTTTGACTGCAGACGCTGCAATGGCCTCCAGTTCTACTGCTGCATTTTCTGGAGCTGTTGGAACAAGCTCATCAGCCCAGCCAGACATATCACGGGCTGTAGTAAACTGGCTGAATGTGCATAGTTTAGACTTCGGATATGACAAGATTACCGCCGTTGACGAATCTTCTGATTCTGAGACGGATACAGTATCAACATCCAGGGTATATTCCACTGCGACGGAGACATGCTTCAGACGGGGCAACAACTATCGGCCGGATCTTCCGAAGGACCGCCACTTGATGCCGTTCATCCGAACTTTCACAGTGGGTGGCATGCGAGATTATCGGATAGCACGTGCAGTCGAAGCTGCCATCCTTGCCGAACGAGACAGCCTGAAGGAGTCAGTGTATCGCGGCAAGGCCATCTATCTTCCTGGGGAGAAGCGTGACTGGGACGCCCTCCTCGGTATATCAGAGCTGGAGCCGGAGAAGAAAATGTTGACCCGGGCCCCAGAATTTACACCCGCTCGGTGGGACAATGCTAGCGGCCGAGTTCACAAGGAAAAATCCGGCTACGGTCTATTCTTGGCACCGATAAAGTGCGGGTACTGAGAAGAACCCTTTGTGCTGAGTTGTTCGGCCGTCCAGTTCAAGTATCAGCTAGCTGCTGGTTGGTTCGGAGACGCCAAGATAACCGACGCCCACTTATTCCAAGTTGGAGCAGTGGAATTCACTGAGTTTGTTTTGAAGGAATATGCCCCGCTGCTGATCAGAGCTGGGGTATACCACAGTGTCTTTGCTTCTAGATTCCGCTATCCCATATCCCACGGATTATGCTGTGGAATGTTCGAAGTATTCTGCCCTTTGTTCAACATATTTTATACAGCAGAGGGTGAAACATCTCTCGACCTCTGGAGTTTATCACAGCTCTCTGGTCTGCCCATTGACGGCGAGCCTTATGAGGAGGTCTGTTTGGAAGATTCTGAAAAGGACAGCTCTGATGGCGAAGGCAGGTACTCACTTGGCTACTCGTACCGATACTTAATGAAAGCCTATCGCTCCATCTGTTTGGCTCATAGTAGAGGATCCTCCAAGGGTTACCATCCTCGAGAGAAAGGTAGCAAGCTAAGGGTCCGGGTAGGACAGTGGATTCAGTATTTCTTCGACGGTCCTTTAAAATATGCAGACTTCCCTTCTATGGGTCCGGTTGCCAGCAAGCAGATAAGGGCTCCTCGTTACAAATCAGCGATGTCGTCTTCATTGCGCCGTATAGGCAAAGATGGTCCGAACCCGGGAGGGGTGGACCCTATCACACATTGCGCGGCTTATTTCACATTCTGGCTGTGCACCTTCGCTCTCCCTCAAGGGGACGAGACGATCATCCGGCCGGAAGCCATATATCCGGCTTGTCAAATGGCCTGGGGGATGAGGTTGTCACTCTGCCGAGTGGCTTTGTGTTTAATCTACAAATCTCTGGGGGATCTGTACAAGCATCAGACTCCCCGATCTTTGAGGATCGTGGGTCCTTTTCACTTCTTCAATGCCTGGGTCTGCAGTCTGTTTCCTGAGTTGGCTCCTAGAACTCTGCAGGCAGATACAGTATTACCCAGAATGATTGAATTTGACAGTGCTGAACCCGGCTCTTTCTCTGATCAGTTGTTCAAAATAAGGGGTCGACTGATAAGGGTACCAGTAGACGCCCCTGGCAGCATCCATTTCTGGAGCTTGGCAGCAGGTTCAGCTCCTTTGGTTCACCCTCAAAGAGAATGCAAGATGGAAGAGGTAGAGACCTATGTTCACCCTGTCTCAGGGGCTAATGCTGTTCGGTCTATTCTGGAGCCGGAGCTAGTCAGGTGGGCCATGGCCATCCGGCCTAGTGTTTTAGTTTTCAGAAAGGGCGGCCTGCTTCTTCTGGAACCATACTACCCATTCCGCTTTGGGAGGAATTTCGGTTATGACCAGCATATCCCTACATCAGTCGCTCAGTTTCCCCTGGACAGTCGGGCCAAGCATGGGTCCACCATCGTCGGTGACGGACGGTTGTGGTGGGATTTCTTCCATCGCCAGGATGGCGCAACTTTTAGAGTTCCGACTGTTTCCAACCGTGTTCCCTGTGTTACATCAGAGTACATCAAATGGTGGAACATTCGGACCAGTTTTTATAGGGATGGTAGGGGTGCATTCTGGGAGGTGGCCGAGCGTTCTTTCTTGAAACAACAGCCCGGGCCAGTATTTGACATCCCCGAGGCCCACCTGAAAAGGATTTATTCACAGCACCCGAGGGAGGCAGAGAACTATCTGACCCAGCGTCGGGTTTTGAAAGAAGAAGGCTCTGAGCCGCCCTCTCCTATCTTTGCTGCTATTAATGAAGACACCTTTATGTAGAGCTTGAAACATCTGTGCCATGTAGGGGGCGCTCGTCTGGAGGCGCAACAGTACCCATTCCTGTTGAAGAGCCGCTCCCGACAGTAATCCCTTGGAGGGGTCCGACAGATAGATTTCATCCCTACAGGACGTTTGTACGCAAGGAAGATAGGACTCAGACGTACTACAAGCACACATCCTGGCTGTTTATTCTGCTGAATGTACATGGGTTATCTGCAGAAAGTCCGATAGCCGACATCTTGAATAAGCCATTGTTCATTTCCTTTCATTATGTCGACGGCTGGGGCATGGACCACCTCGACTTATTCCGATGTCTTGACTTTCACGGTCATAGCGACCTGGCCGCCTTAGTGGAGAAGTGCCAGACAGTTGGTGATGTCTGCTGGCTCGTCAAGGAGGCTGCTTCCCGCTCCAAGGAGGTGGCTTATCTGTATTGGCCACTTTCTGTCTTTTATGACGGTCCAGCAGGTATGATCTTTCTTCTATGACTGTAGTGCCTTCCGCTCAGTGTTGAACTTTGCATTCACTGATTTCGCTGCTTTTCTTCTGTCTTCAACAGACAGACCAGATATAAAGCGACAGGGACTTTATAGAAAGATCATTGCACAAGCTGAGAAGCCTGCTCATTTTGAAGTCCCTGCAGCAGCGTCGACTACCACTCCCTTGCCTCCGGGCAAAAAGAGAAAGACTTCGGCGGTTAAGGTTGCAGTCGTAAAGGCCAAGAAGGCTAAGACAGCTTACGCCCAGCAACCGGACTTGACAGCGACGGACACCGGGACCCCTCTCCCTGATATCCCTTCGTTTGATGAATTTGCATCCGAGAGGGAGGCCGCCCAGGCATCTGCTGAGGGTAACATTACCAGCTTGGAGCTACTTCTTTCATTCTCTTCTTTGCTGAATCTGAAAGAGATCTCCGGATATCTGACCACTATTTTGTACAGCCCAAGAGCAAGTTGTGGCGCTCCCTGACGCGGACACTAGACTGCCTTCTCCTACGCCGGCCAGCGAAGTAGAGGGTAAGTGTTTTTTCTCATCTTTTCTTGTGCATTTCAGCTATTTTTCTGTCATTTATTTCATGGACCTTTTGCTACAGTGACAGCTGGAGAGGAGACCGGAGTCATAGCAGCGGGAGGAGGTGTGTTTCAGCCACAGGAGGGTTACAAAGCGCAGACAAAACGGGAGATTGTCACCACAAGGCGCATAGTTACCCGGTCCACCTCCCGGCATACTTCAAAGATGACTGCCCAGCCCGTGGACAGCGTGGAAATATCTTCTAGTAGTTCCGTGACTGCCTCTGATGCAGAGGAAGAAGAGGCGGGCTTTAGCGATAGCGAGGCGGAGGGTATCTTCAAACCAGAGGTCCCATCCGTATGTACTGACATTGTTCCGCTATTCACCCCCTCCAAACTGCTGGTGCTGTCTTCTGAGGAGGAGCTACAGGAAGAGTTTGCCGGCCTGGACACCGAGGCAGATATAACCCCTCCCTTTGTTGCTTCAGCAGCGGAGCTTTCCTCTCCCCTGCACTCCTTTGAGGATATCGGCATCACATCAGGAGTGAGTATCTTCTCCTTCTCCTTCCCGATTTCCCTTTTATTTACTGTTTGATGTTGTATTGATCTGTTCACAGGAACCCACTGTTGCTAGCCCAGTAACGACTGCAGCCTTTGAAGCCACTCCGTCTGATGCCTTGGCCATCATCCCTGTTTCATCAGCAACCTGTGCAGGCATTTCTGAGATTATTCGCCCTGTGCCGGTGAGGATACAGTCCTCCACGGACCTGGCATTACTGGAATTGGGAACCTCGGGGGATAGTTCGGCTCTAATCAGGGTCTTGGATTTCAGAGCTGAAGCGGACCCAGCTAGGGGTTCCGCCTTTGTAGCGGCCGCGGTGATGACCATTGCGCCCGAATCAGCAATTCCTATAACAGAAATTATGGAGATTGAACCCCGGCCTCTTCGGGCTGTAGTCCCTGCGGTCTCAACGCTGAAAGGAACAGCCGTTGAGGAAGAGATGGAAGAAGGAGAGGCAACGGATACAGAGATGGAACTATTGTCCATAGCTGGCCTAGAATCAATCTCCATGGGTTCAGGGTTTGAGGAGGAGGTGGCCCGAGAGGAGAATGTTGAAGACGCGGGCACGGCACCAGGGACCCGCGAAGCAGCCGCTCCAGCACTCATTAGCTCTTCCTCTCCGAGCATTCAAACAGCAGTCCTCGAGGAGATGGAGGTAGAAGGCCCCTTAGCTCCGCAAGAGATCACAGAGAAGGTTCAGGCGGTATCTTCAGCAGATCTCCCGTCTTCTTCCTCCCAGCCGGATGTCACATTATGGGCAGACATTGACAGTGAGGTGACCTTCGCAGTAACCCCCTCTCCCTCCTTCGGCTTTGCTTCATCTGAGAGCTTCGTCTGGCAAAATCTGGACATGCTGCGCCAGCTAGTGGAGTCCCAGCCTGGACTGACTTATCTGTAGTTGAAAGAGATAGCCGAGCGTTTCACCGCAGGTCTACAGGCGATGGGCTATCCCCTGGAAATATGGGCCCATCGGGTTCTGTTGTTGTTGAAATTTGTACATCACCGGGATTTCTTGGCGCATATTATGTCTGACAGACTGGCAGCTTTAAAGTTGCAGAAGATAGAGTGCAAATCTGAGCTGGAGAAAATGGACTCTATTCTTCAGGAGCGCCAATGCCAACTGCAGTCTTTGGCACAGCGGGAGCAATTCGTGCGCAGCCGGATAACCGTTCTAGAGGCTGAACTGGCTGACCTCCGAGCTGAACTGCCGCAGATAACAACTTCTCAGCCGCAATTCGCGGAAGAAGTGGCTCTGTTGGAGGGGCAGGTAGCATCTTTTCAGGACGAGTCTGCTCGGCTACAGGAGGAGGAGGCTCGTCTCCATGAGTTGGGGGCTGCTCCGTATGTGGGTCTTCTGGCCTTCGAGGACATATTCCGGCGCCAGTGAACATCCGTTCTCCCCTTTTTGTAATACAATTCCCCCTCAGGGGCTCTTATTGTACTCTTCTTTTTTATTCAGTGGAAAGGGATCTTTACACTAGTCTCATATGTGGCTGTTCTTCACTTATCGCATTACAATTACTTCCTGGCGATTTGGCAGTGGTTTTAGCAGTCCCCAAGCGAATAACCCGTACTTAGCAGGAGAGCGTCCACCCTTTCAGAGAAAGGATGGGGGACTCGCTCCACCGCGTGACGGTATCCGGAGGGTGCTTAAACCGAATTTTGTAGGTAGTTGAATGAAAAAGGTTTAGAGTATCATCTGGAACAAACTAATGGTTCATCCCGGATAGGTTTCAAAACCGATCGGGACAATGTGCCGATCGACCAGTGGCTGATTTTATCATCGGTATTGGTTTTATATCGATGCAACGAAGTTGTATAGGTTTTACCAGAATAGACGTGAGGTCTAAACTGGGTAAGCTTTATCGCATGTGGGACGTGAGAGCATATGTGGTTTTCATCAGGAAAGACGTAAGGTCTGACCTGGACAGGTTTCATCATTGATCGGACGAGGTGCCGGTCAACCAATAGCTGGTTTCATCATCGATATTGGATTTATATCGATGCAAAGAAATTTTATAAGTTTCATCAGAATAGACGTAAGGTCCAAACTGGATAGGGTTTTATCATTGATCGGGCAAGGTGCCGATCGATCAATAGTCGGTTCTATCATCGATATTGGGTTTATATCGATGCAAAGGAATTTCATAAGTTTCATCAGAATAGACGTAAGGTCTAAACTGGATAGGTTTCATCGTTGATCGGGCAATGTGCCGGTCGATCACCAGCTGGTTTCATAAGAGTGGTGATGGGTTTTATCATCGGTGGGACTTTGAAAGGTGCCTGAAGACTTTATCAGGGCAGACGTAAGGTCTGTCCTGTGAGGGTTTTGTCGCTAATCGGGCAAAAATGCCGAGCGACAAATGGAAGGCTTCTTGTGAATGGCGGGAGATGAAGGTAGCATGTCGTTGGCATGGAATTTTTTTTTTAAATTACCACATTACTGACCCAAACGCCCTTTCGGGTTTTCGCCAGAGCCAGCCCCCTCTTGCTTTTGCCCACGGGCCCTTTCGGGTTTTCACGTGGCGGGGTACCCGATTTTGCCTGCAGCGCCCTTTCGGGTTTTCACCACAACTGAGTTTTGGCCGCTTTTTGCCCTTGTTCAGAATGCCCGAACAAGTCTGGCGGAGCATTGTAGACACGCCATTCCTGACGTCTCCTGAGGAAGTCTCATATTACTATACGACGCCCCGCGACGGCTTACGCATTTCGAATCACTTGAGTACTTCCTTTTCTTGAGTCTTCTTCCGCCCTTTTCGGCATCCGGAATCGTCTCGTCACGGCGTTCGGACGACATCAACACCAGTCAGACGCATCAAAAGATTCCGGAACCAAGAAGGGTGTCTACCGGGCGGCTGCCGACGCCTAATCCGAGGACCCGGGTGGGTCTTAATGGGGGCGTCCAGGCCCCTGGACGCCCCCATAATTTTAATTTATTTTATTATTTTCTCAGGGCCCAAAATTAAATAAAAAATATATATATTAATGGAGGCGTCCAGGCCTCTGGACGCCTCCATAAAAAAACAAAAATAAAAAATGTGTAAAATGCCAGTTGGCATAGAAAAAATAAAAAAATAAATAAAAATAAAAATAATTAATGGAGGCGTCTAGACCCCTGGACGCCTCCATAAAAACAAAATATAAAAAAGGTATAAAATGCCAGTTGGCATAGAAAAAATAAAAAAATAAATAAAAATAAAAATAATTAATTGAGGCGTCCAGGATTCTGGACGCCTCCATAAAAATAAATAAAAAAAATCAAAAATGCCAGCCCTATCATAAAAAGACAAAGAAGCGATAAAATAATATATTTTTGGAGGCGTCCGTGCCTCTGGACGCCTCCATCAACTCCCTCACGGGCGCCGGCCACCGAACGACGGTTTGTCGTGTGTGAAAAAAGCCAAATATAGAGACGTCCGGTCAGCTGGACGTGCCAATGTCTGAATCACGAGGCGCCGCTCACAAAACCACGCGTTGTGCCAAACCGCGTGCGGCCGTCGTCGGTTTTCGGTGGACCTGTTAGAGGCGTCCGGGACCCTGGACGCCCCCATAAAGGTATTCTAAAAAAATCAATAAAAATAGAATAAAATATTATTTCGGCCCTGATAGAGGTGTCCAGGGTCCTGGACGCCTCCACCTTCCGGAACTCTATAAATAGAGGCCCACCCCCTCAGTTCTGGGAGAGCTAAGCAGTGATCCGATAGGCTGCCGGAGCCCAGAGGCTACGGAGTCATTTTTCTAACCCGTGGGGTCTTTTGTAGGTGGAGGTTCTGCCGGCTTCTCGGGTGCCTACGCTCGCGAGAGGAAGGTCGTCTTCATCCACCGCGCTTCCCCGTCATCCCCACGCTGCCGGAGCTCCGCCGGATTTCACCCTCGGCTCATCCAATAAGCTTTTTCTTCCCCTTTTTCTCCATAGTTCTTTACATTCATCATATTGCATCCTCTATCCCCCTTCACAAGGGCGCCTCTTCTCTTATACTTCTTGCATCCATCATCTCATTTTCCTCCTACTCGAGTCCGAGAGGGGTTTAAAAGATAACACCAACCAGGTGTGTGTCTTGCCATCATTTCGTTATTTTTACCGCGAGGATTTGAATACTACACCTCCATCTTTCTAATCCACTTATCATTTATTTGTCGTTGTTTTGCAAGGGTACCCGAGGAAAGCCCTCTCCGTCGGCCGGCCGGAAGGAGAGGAAGAAGCAACCCGCCATGTCCCGCTCTTGAGGTAGGCGCGATCACTTTCTTATTTTGGGGTCTTTCGGCCCCTGGCGATCACATCTTTTCATCGAGGCCGCGGCGAGTCACTTCCCCAATGGCCGTTTAAATTTCTGTTTCCTATATTCTCTTTATATTTTGTTAAATTCTGCTTATATCATCGAGGCCGCGGCGAGTCACTTCCCCAATGGCCGTTTAAATTTTCGTTCCTATATTCTTTCTATATTATATTATATTTTGCTCATATCATCGAGGCCGCGGCGAGTCACTTCCCCAATGGCCGTTTAAATTTCCGTTCCTATATTCTTTCTATATTATATTATATTCTGCTCATATCATCGAGGCCGCGGCGAGTCACTTCCCCAATGGCCGTTTAAATTTCCGTTCTTATATTCTCTCTATAATCTGTTATATTCTGCTCATATCATCGAGGCCGCGGCGAGTCACTTCCCCAATGGCCGTTTAAATCTCTGTTCTTATATTCTCTTTTATATTCTGCTATATTCTGCTCATATTCTCGAGGCCGCGGCGAGTCACTTCCCCAATGGCCGTTTCAATTCTTGTTATTTAATTTCTGCACCATTCCCGTCCCCCCGAGGCCGCGGCGAGTCACTTCCCGCTATGGCCGTTTGAACCCCATATCTTGCCATATTATACTTGTCCCGCTCGCCCCACCGGAGTAATCTCCCGTGGTGGCCCCTTCTCTCTTCTCTATCATTTCTGTGTTGCAGCAAACAGCAAAACAAACAAAAAAGAAGAGCCCGCGCGCTCTCCGCATCCTCTTCCTCGCACCATCGAACTCCGAACCGCGTGACGTCGCTCACAGATTGGCGATCACGGTGGGACGTCTACTGCTTCCTCTCGGCTACCCTTGCAAGTTCGGCACCACCCGTGCCTCTCCACCTTGGCGCCCACGCGCGCCCCCGTTGTGCTCACGGCAGCACCGTCTGTTCTGATTGGTTCTTTGTTTATTACATGTTTGTTATTTCTGTTATTTTCCCACTCCATATATCTGTCAGCATTCCATTGCATACATCCATTCCTCTTTTCTATCCTTTTTTTTTATTTTTTTTGAGGATCACCCTTTCCCGGTGAAGGAAGGACTCTCCGTTTGGGAATTCCTCTCAACGGACTAGAATCTCCTACACTGGGACCTCCGTAAGTCCCCGACATCGAAGAATCTCCTCTTCGTTCACTGGGCTGGTTGTACCATTGAAGTTCCCCGAAGTTAGTCATTTCATTCGTGGTGAGACGAGAGACCCTAGCTGACACGACGGTGAAACAAAAATAAACTAGGGTCCCTATCTTGTGTGAACTTCGGATCTCGCTAAAAACACACAAAAAAATCATTAAAATCAAAACAAAAAAAAGGGCGTAAAGGCATCCACTTGTTTGATAATCTCTGCTACCTACTTGCTAGTGTATGTTTTTGCGTTCTGGGAGAACTGTGAGCATGTCTCACGAGTCTTCTGAGGAGAACCACCCTAGCCGTGGTTTGACAGCCGACCCGCGAGTCTATGCTATGGACTCGGGTCCTTCTCATGACCCCCCGCATGAGGTGCAGGTTATTGCCGGGGACACGTCCCCGCCACAGGATATCACTTCCTTACTGGGCGTCCTCGCCAACACGGAGCTTACCTCTGAACAGCTCCGGGCCTTCCAGGCCATTCTAAAGGGGAAATCTGTTTCCCCCACGCCCCAGGAGTCAACTCCGGCTATCGCACCTCTCCACGAGTCCGTGCAGGCCATTCCATCTCCTTCATTGGCGCAAGCCATCCAGTCTCCCTCGCTTCAAGGACAAGCGAGCCAACAACCTCCCTCATTCCAATTCCCGTCACAATCTCAAACTCCTGGTGTTCCTCACACACCGTTTCAGCCAGGGCCAACTGTCGGTGGTCCGACAGTTCCCTCTCATTCCGGGTTCCCCCCTCAAGTCTCCGGGAGACAGTTTCTCCCCCAATGGCAAGTGCCACCTTCACCCCCAGAGGAGCTCGCCCAATCGCTCCTCAATAGGTTCAATCGCATGGACAAGCAGTTTCAAAATCTGAGAAGAATGGTGGACGTGAAAGCCACCCCGGAGGTTGCTTTGCCAATCCTCCCCGTCATTCATCTCCCTCCCTCCGAAATGCCCACGTACCGCAGATACAATGGTACCGGCAACCCCTTCATTCACCTCAAGGACTTCATGTATGAGTCCTCTTATTGGCAAAATGATCAGAGGTCCCTGGCATACCTCTTTCGGAGATCATTGGATGGTCCCGCGCTTGAGTGGTTCTATTCTCTGGGGCCCCGCGAGGCCGAGAATTTTGAAATAGTCCAGAGAAGGTTCTTGCAGAAATATAGGGATAGGGTCGGTCCCTCACTCTCCATTACCGACCTAGTGGCCGAAAAGATGAAACCCGACGAAGATTTTGTCCGATATGCTGATAGATGGAGGTCTCTGGCGGAAAGAATAAGGGATACCCTCTCCGAGCCCGAACAAGTGAAAATGATTGTGTCTAATGCAACCCCGCAGTTCAGATACGTCCTCGCCATGAATAAACTTACTACAATGGAGGAACTCTATGAAAGGGCCCGATACATCCAAACCCAGCTAAAAGACTCCCCCATCATGAACATGTTTGAGTCGCCGAAGCCCAAAGTGGTCAGAAAGACAGGCGCTGGTGTCCCGGGCGGAGCCACAGAAGGGGTCGTGACAAATGAGCAAGTCAGTGCGGTCAACAATGCCAACTATGCAGTCAACCCAAGGCCTCAACAAATGCCCCGACTACCCCTTCAATCAGGTCCTTTCCCTCTCCGTCCTCCACCCCAAAATAATCTACCCCAGGATAACATGCCTCCATTACGCCAACCCCAACAACAACAACCACAACCTCAGCAACAACAACCACCGCTTCAGTACAACCAAGTTCCACCCCCGGGGAACTATGGTCCCCAACAGCAACAAAGGAGGCCGCTCGGTCCTAAGAGAGTCTACTATCCACCATTGCCAGAAACCTTAGCAGATATTTGTAATGCCCTCATGGCATCAAACCAACTCGCCCTACCCAGAGAAAGGCCCGCCTGGCCCCCCAATGTTGATACCTCCAAATACTGCGTCTACCACAGGCAGCAGGGACACACAGTGGATTACTGCTTCCATTTCAAAGATTACATCCATGATATGAATGATGAACATCAAATAGATTGGGATGAGATGAGACGGTACGTCGCGGCTCTCAAGGCTAGGAGACCTCCTCAGAGGCCACAGCAGCAGTTACAACAGCAGCAGCAGCAGCAACCACCACAACAACAACAGCCTCAGCAGGCCCCACAACAACAGCCCGACATGGGCATAATCCAGAATCCACTACCGGAGCACCAACAGCCCAATCATCAGGTTAACCCCATCTCCTCCTTCCCGGAAGTCGGGAGAGAGCAGGTGTGGCACCAGGAAAGTACCTCCATTCTTTCTACCTCCAACCCTATCGTCATGCACCCCCCTCACCTTGCCCGGGTAGCACCTCTCTCTCATCAACCCGCATCGGTATCGCCTTCACCATTTCCACTACCATTACGCCCTCTCATCCGCACCCCGACCTCCTATCAACCGACACTTTCTACTACGCCTTCACACCCTCTCACCTTCTCCCACTCCCCCACTTTACCATCCACCTCTACCACATTTACCCCTACGCCTTCTAAACCCCTTATCATCCGTCCACCATACATAACCCCGTCTTTCTCCCCCACATCACCACTAATGCCTTCAAAACCACTCATCAACCACCATCCACCTCAAAACCATCACCCGTTTCAAACCTTACCCACTTCCACCTTACCTCCACCTCCACCTTCCAAACCCCTTATCCTTCATAATCCGCGCGATATCCCCTCTACCTCCGCCATGCCTCTACCTAACAAACCCCTCATCAGAATCCCTGCTCCCGTCATCACCCCTGCTTCATCAACCATTCCTCCACTACTACCCCTCAAACCCCTGTTAAAACCCACTGCTACCCCCACAGAGGTACAAAAGCCGCAAGCAATGGTGCTCCGGAGTGGAAGGATTTTCCACAGGGTTTTCCCCCACAACAGTCAGAATCCCGAGCAATCTCAGCCAGAGAAGGATGATACAGAACAACCAGAAAGAGCTATCCCTGGAACACAGTATGATCTACTGAAACACTTGGACAAGACGCCTGCCCGGATCTTCATCCTAGAGCTACTTCAAAGATCCACATCTCACCAGGCGGCCTTGATGGAATATCTTCAAAGGGTCATGGTTAATGAAGACCTCCCCGTGGAGAAGATTTCGACCGTCCTGACCCCAACAGACACACAACCAGCCATCATGTTTCACAACTACGAGCTCGCTCCCAAGGAAGCTCGGAAATATGCATTGTGCATTTCAATAAAAATTAATGGGGTATCCATAAACCCGTGTCTTGTGGACACGGGTGCGTCCATAAATGTGATCTCCATGAGCACTCTTCAGTTGTGTGGGGTCAACGAGGAACAAATAAGACCTTCCTCGATCACGGTCACGGCTTATGACAATAGCAAAAGGCCGCCGCAGGGGATGATTATTCTGAAGGCAGAACTAGGCCCCATGTCAATTCCCACGGAATTCCATGTCCTCGACATGGACCCCACATTCAAGGCTATACTGGGTCGTCCTTACATTGAAGCCATGGACGCTGTGCCTTCCACTAACCATCAGTGCCTGAAGTTTCCTTACAACGGGAGAATTATTAAAGTGGTCAGTACACCTGTCCTTCACACAGTGGTTGCTATCAACACCTCTCTGCCCTCTGTTTGGCCGTCTCATCGGCCCATATTGTCATTGCTGGACGTGCGTGATCCATCTCGCATGCCACTAGCACCAAAAGAGCCGGTCAGGGCAATCACAACATCGTGTCTCCCTTTTCACTCCAAAGGTTGGGAGATTATGAGGAACATCGGCTATCAACAAGGAAAAGGGCTGGGCGCACAGTTACAGGGAATGCTCAAACCGCCAAAGGAAATTAGGCCGAACCGCAGGTTTGGCCTAGGCTTCAAAGGACCATTCAAGGCGGATTGGAAGCCCCTCACGTGGACTCTATCAAACCACTTCAACAGAGGGCCCGTTGTTCAGATGGGAGATCACCCACGAGAAGCAGATGGAGGATCACATGCTGTATATTTGGCTGAAAAATGTCCGAGGATCACCAAAAGAGGCAAGATCAAAGATCCGGAATGCGAGTGGGACAAATGGTTCGACATGTGGGACATTTCCGTTGCACTGGAAAGGATGTTCTCGTCTCCACCGCTTGAAGGACCACCATTGATCTCCAAAATACCAGAGAATATTACCACTCTTGCCAAAGTTCCAAACTATCCTCGTCCTCGCCAGAAGGACTCTGTCATCGACGGATCTTCATCCGTCCTCAACATTGCCGTCGACGGCTCATTAGCCGCCATCCTCTCCATCCACTCGTCTCAGCCTTTGCTGATATCTTCTTCCTGGGCCAGACAATTGTCTGATGATCTTCCCAGGTCCCCTTCTTTGCTTACATACCTATGCGGGCTTTTCAACCCGCGCCAGGTCTTCAACCATGATCTGCTCTACGAGCCCCACAATCCTCTAGCCATAACCACTTTCCTCTCTCCTCCAATCTCTTTTCACTGCTTTGTCATTAAAAATGAAAACGAAAAAAAACGTCAATTTTAAAACTCTCCAACAACACATCTTCGTTGAGGAAACCTCCTACATCTCCCACGGGTGCGTACCGCCTTGCGGACCACCCGTCCAAGGTCCGATGAGCGACCTTTTCTACCCCTCCTCTGAGGGGTCTTCTCCTGTACATTCTACACCATCCTCCTCATCTTCCTCTTCGTCTGTAAATATTGTCAGTCAATCTAGGAATCATAGGCCAAGGGAAGTACCTAGGAAGAAATCCAAGGGTAGGTAGATCCCTCGTCGATTCCTTCTGGATTTGGCCGCCAGGTGTCAGGCCCTTCTTGCCATCCCCCAGTTGTTAGAAAACCCCATCCAGCTACCCGAAATAGAATGCGAGGGCGACTGTGCATCTGGTGAAGGGTATGGAGTCTACGAGCTCACGAATGAAGAATGCCCCACTGAAGATGAGGGTGAAGAATATGAGGATGCGGCGGGCGCATACGCTAGCGGAATAAGTAGATTCGACGAGCCGTCAACCGCCGTAGAAGAATCCACCAAAGAAGTCAACTTGGGGACTGAGGAAGACCCTAGGATCATCCTCATAAGTGACAACCTACCACCCTCTGAAGAAGAGGCATTAATTGAGGTCCTCAAGGAATATAAGGACACGTTTGCATGGAGCTACAAGGATATGCCGGGTTTGGATTCAACCTTGGTCGAACACCGTTTAACCCTAAAACCAGGGTCCATCTCGGTAAAACAAAGGTTAAGGCGTTTCCACCCTCAGATGGCTTTGAAAATGAAAGAAGAGGTCGATAAGCTCCACAAAGCTAGGTTCATTAGAGTCGTTCTTTATCCTCAATGGGTGGCGAACATTGTCCCGGTCATGAAGAAAGATGGGAAAGTCAGGATTTGCATTGACTTCCGGGACCTTAACCGCGCGTGTCCAAAGGATGATTTTCCCTTACCTCACATTGATGTGTTGATTGATAACACGGCAGGTTACGAAACCCTCTCTTTCATGGATGGATTTTCAGGATACAATCAAATTCGTTTGGCAGAAGAGGATCAGGAAAAGACGTCATTCACTACCCCTTGGGGAACATATTGTTACGTGGTCATGCCGTTTGGGTTAAAGAATGCTGGAGCTACTTACCAAAGAGCGATGATGGCCATATTTCATGACATGATGCACATATATTTGGAAGTGTATGTGGATGACTTATTGGTGAAATCAAGGACCAGGATGGAACATCCAGAAGTTTTGGCTAAGGTCTTGCAAAGGTCAAGAGAATTCCAATTAAAAATGAACCCGAAAAAGTGTGTGTTTGGTGTGTCGTCAGGTAAATTGTTGGGGTTCATTGTGAGTAAAAGAGGGATCGAGATAGATCCCGACAAAGCCAAGGCTATCAGGGATATGCCGCCTCCCAAGAATTTGAGGGAAGTCCGAGGTTTAATCGGCAGGCTGCAGTTTATTCGTCGGTTTGTGTCTCAACATTCACAAAGGTGTAGACCTCTCTACGAGTTGACCAAGCCAGGAGTAGAATTCCACTGGAATTCTAAATGTCAGAAAGCTTTTGAAGGGTTGAAGGAATATCTGGCTAGTCCACCCGTTCTCATTCCACCTAAACCAGAAAAACCGCTGATCCTTTACATCTCAGTCTTGGATGACTCCGTGGGAGCCGTCCTCGCACAAGCTGATGAAGAAGGCAAGGAACGGGCAACCTATTACTTGTCCAAACTTCTCAATCCCTGTGAGCAGAAGTACACCGGCATGGAAAAAACCTGTGCTGCCCTCGTTTGGGTAGTGCAGAAATTGAAGCACTACTTCTTGGCTCACGAAGTCCACTTGATTGCTCGAATGAATCCTATCAAATTCCTTCTGGAGAAAGCCGTCCTTACGGATAGGCTAGCACGCTGGCAAAGTTTTCTCTCTCAGTTCGACATCACCTACATCCAGCAAAAGGCGATTAAAGGTTATGCCATAGCCGAGCATCTCGCTCACCATCCTCTTCCCAAGTTCGATCCCGTCCAATCAGAGTTTCCAGATGAGGAACTAATGTCCATCAACCAATCAGATGAGCCAATGTGGACACTATATTTTGATGGAGCTCTGAATTCTCAAGGGAGAGGAATCGGCGTCGCCCTCCTGTCGCCTGAAGGTCTCACATTCCCGTTGGCATACCAGCTCAAATTTCCAGTCACCAACAATATAGCTGAATATGAGGCTCTTCTAGCTGGCCTAGAACTCGCCCATTCTTTTCGTATCACTGAGTTGCGAGTCGTAGGTGATAGTCAACTCATCCTTCGCCAGGTGCTCACTAAGTATCGCACTCGCGATCCCAAACTCAAGCCATACCAAGAACTCACTGCTGCCTTTGCCAAACTGTTCACAAAACTTATCTTTGTTCATATCCCTCGTCATCAGAATATTCTCGCCGATGCCCTCGCCTCATTGGCATCATCCATAAGGTTCCCTCTAGGAAGATGGTTTAAGTCCATTTCCATCTACAAACTTCACGCCCCTGCAATCGATGATGCTTCCTACGTAAACATCAAAGACAGGATAGCAAGGAAGATCCTGCAGGAAGATATCCTTGAAAAGAGGGAGATCATGTTGGCAGAGGCCGAAGAAGAACTGGCTGATGAAGAGAAACCATGGTTCTATGAAATTGTCAAATATTGCCAAAATCAGTCTTATCCTGAAGGGGCCACCACAGAGGACAAGAAAGCCATAAGAAGGGTGGCTCAGAAATATACATTGGTTAGAGGTCTACTCTATAGAGGAGCCTTAGTGGTATTCTGTTAAGATGTCTTGATGACGATGAGGTTTGGAAATGTGTAGAAGAGACGCACTCGGGTGTGTGCGGTGGCCACGTGAATAGTCAGATGCTCGCCAAGAAGATCATTCGTCAAGGCTTTTATTGGCCCACCATGGAAGAAGATTGTGCTGTCTACGTCCGTAGGTGTGTCAAGTGTCAACTTCACGCCGATAAAATCCATTCACCATCTTCCTCACTTCATCCAATATCCTCCCCATGGCCTTTCTCCATGTGGGCATTCGACATCATTGGTCCCTTAGGTGATCCCAATTCCCTCACCAAGCAGAAATCTTTCATCCTTACTGCGACGGAATACTTCACCAAATGGGCCGAAGCCGAAGCTTACACGGAAATCAAGGCATCAACAGTCTGCAAGTTCATCATGAAGAACATCCTCGCCAGATTCGGCGTCCCAAGCACGATCGTCACCGACAATGGGCCACAATTCATTTCTCAGGACCTACAGGACCTCTGCAAAAGGTACGCAATTGCATTGCATCATTCATCGCCTTATTACCCACAAGGTAACGGCCAAGCGGAGGCCACCAATAAAACATTGCTCAAAATCATCAAAAAAACCTGCGAGTCTAGTAAGTTTTCAGACTGGCCAGAAAAGCTTATCGAAGCCCTATGGGCCTATCGCACTTCAATCCGTACCCCCACCGGGCAGACTCCATTTGCCCTCACTTATGGTATGGAAGCGGTAGTCCCGTACGAGACTCTGATCCCTTCTCTCAGGGTACAATTGGACGAGGAATTTCCCCTCGACGATCGTCGTAATTCACTCCTCGCCCAGTTGGAACTCTTGGATGAGAAGCGGCTGGCCGCCGCCGAACACGCGCGTGTGTATCAAAATAGACTCGCTCGCTTTTACCAAAAGAAAGTCGTTGAGAGAAAATTCAAAGTCGGTGAGATGGTCGTAAAAAGAATTTTTGTCAAACCTGGAGGGCCGCGTTCTAAGCTCCAACCCAATTGGGAAGGACCATTTGTAATTCAAGCCGTGCACCCTGGCAACGCCTACAAGCTAGTCAACGCCGAAGGGACTGAGTTATCCCACCCTTGGAATGGGCTTTATCTTAAGAAATACTACCCTTAGCACGAAAAAAAAAAACATCAAAAACAAGGAAATATTGAAAACCACTAAAAATATGGAAAATTCAAAATGCCGATGCCTGGCAGGCACCATGTAGTTAAGTCCCTGCATCTAACCTTCATGTTAGGATAGGGCCCATTAAGGCTTGGTAGGCACCGAGTCTTGATTTGCCAGAACCGTGGAGATCCCTGTCCGGCCACGTCGGCCTATGCTCGCTCGAAGGAAGCTAACATGTGCTCACTTATGTATTTTATTCAAAAAAATCGGTAGCATCACCTACGGTAGGGCCACACCTAGAAGATCTCCGGAAGCTGTAATCTTTATTCTTTTCTCTTCGACCAAATGAGACAGTCGGCGCCCTTAAAACGCTGAGCATGAGAAACCGAAACTCAAATCCCAAAGGCAAGAGTAGGACCCATTTCCTCGAGCATCGATCAGAGCACGAGAAGAGGGCAGTGTCCCCGCAGGCATACGAAGAGGGAGCCCACCAACGTCAAACGACTATATCTCCCTCACAGAAAGAAATACAAAATCAAAATCAAGAGAAAAGTCTGGTCGTGACCGTGCCTGGTACGATAAACGGAACCCCTCAAAGCAAAAGTCTGAATCCACAAAGGGGGGCCGTGGAATGTAAATGCTTGAGATTTGGTCCGAAGTTGTCCGAAGGGAAAGAGTTAATGGGCCCTTATTCGCTCGCCGGGTTAACGGCTTTGCCGGTCCTCTCAGGAGGTTTATCCCCTACGCTCTTCCTTCTCCCTCTAAAGATGAAGGTTCGATGGAGTTTCTGAAAGGTGAAAATTGCCCAGGGTCTGCAACCTTATTTTAATATACACATTTTGGTTGCCTACTTTGAAAAGCAAAAGCTATCGCTGCGAAGGAGTCTCTGTGTTTCTGGCTGGTCAAGACCCCTGTTTACCACCTTGATGTCTTCTTGTTTAACCTCGGGCTTAGGCCAATGCAAGCGCGTCACCTATGGGTGCGACGGCGTCTGATTCCGGGTCAGCGTCGCGCGGTTGGTCGTTAGGGTTCCAGGGTGTTCCATCATATACCATCTAGAGTTGTGAGGAAACAGACCCGGGTCGGGCAAATCATCTACCTCAAACACCTTTTGGGTGAATCCCTGTGGTCGGAAGCAACTGGGAGCCTAAGCATGGCATGACGGTATTGTCATCAGGGTAAGTCTTAGCCGGCAGGATCGTCATTCGAGGGGTCTAGAGGCCCAAATCAACCTAGATGTGCACTTAAGATACCTGGGAGGATAGTAAGAAACCCCTGTCTCACGTAGGTTAGGTGCCATTTGGGTGCTTGCCGGGCGTTAGCAATAAAAAAATTGAAATGATAAAAGCACAAAAAAAATGGAAAAGAGAAATGTACATATTTGCAAACAAAAAAAAATCTTTTTATGATGAAACAAAAAAAATATTAAATATATAAAAAAAAGAAAACAAATCAATTTTGCATGATTACATTTGCGTGCAGCATCTCACTTTTTAATATCGCTTGCATTCGTGTGCTTGCCTGTCGCATTTATCATCACCGCATCTTTCCCTTGCCTTCGTTAAATAAAGGCTTGGCCCCTTGACCAGTTATCAAGGACAGTCACAGTGACCATTTACTTATTGAGCAAGGGGCCAAGTCAGAACAGAAATTCTGATTTGTTTGTTTCAGTGATGTATGCAGGCAACAGAAGCATAGGTGAAAAACAAACAAACCGGACCTTGTACTTTATTCCAAAAACCAAAAAAATTACATCAAGTTCCGCCCTCTCTCTCTGCATTACTCGTCCCACTACTCTCCGAGTAAAACACTCTCAAAGGTGCTACACAACTACGAAAAGCGGTACTCCTACCGCTCTGTACTCCTCTTCCTATTCCCGCATCCCGGCGTTGATCTACGGAAGCAGCAGAGAAGCTACCAACACGAAAGCCACGCTCTCGTGCTCTTCGGTAGCGCTCCTCACCATCTCTCAGCCACTGTTCAGCAAGACCAAGGCTGATTCGGAGTTCGAATAGTTGGGCCTCCATGGCCCTTCGTTCCTCCCTTTCAGTCAATCTGTTGGCTCTTTCTCTCTCTGCGTCTCTTTCTCTCTCTGTCCGTTCTCTCTCACGGTCTTCCCTCTCCAACTGGAGAGTGATCCTCAGTTCCATAGCATCCCTGGATGAGTCGTCATCAGGATGACGCCGCAGTTCCCTCTCCAGTTCTGCTATCCTAGCCTCCTTATGCGCAGCTTGGGCAAGCGCTCCTTCCATCTCCTTTTCCTGCCGAGTGTACCATCTCAGATACGCGATAAGGCGTAAACAAAGAGAACTCAACGCTGAAACTTTTACCTGTATACGGAGCATTCCTTCTGCCTCCGCAGCACGCTGCGTGGCGTGAGCAAGTTGCTCATGAAGCGAGTCAAGTTCTGAGGTGGGAATCCACAAGCTGGAAGAGGCACCACCTACTCCCATCGCTGGGGAGGCTGCGCCAATCTGGGCATGCTGCGACCATGTGAATTAGCAGCCAACATCTAGAATCTGGGGTTTTAACTAGGAGCGTACTGTACACCTACCAAGGCGCTCGTAGCTCCGCGGGCATCGCTTAACTATTGTTCCATCTCTGCCAAGCGAGTTCGTAAATTCGCTATCATGGCATCCCGGACATCCTGCAGCCTTACAAGTCAGCATTTTTACCAAAAAAACCAAGAAAAGGAGAAAGAAGAGAAGAGAAAAAGGGGAAACCTACCTCCACAAGTCCCCGGGGTTGGAACCGTTCTGCGTACTTTGTCCTATATAGACGCAAGTAGTCCTCGCTGTCCCGCGCCTGTGATTCTACAATCGTGCCACCCCGTTGCCAGTCCTCATACTGTTCGGGGAATCGCACGCGCCAGTCAATGCAAGTCGCCGGTCCCCGCGTCTTTCTCCCGGCACGAGGTGGCGCAGCTGAATCCACCCATTCTTGAGCCAGTCCTAAAGTCCTCATAACTAATCGTAGCCGAAGCGGCTCGATTTCATTCAGGCAGTGCATCCATAGTTCCCGTCCGAACCGGGCACGACTTGCTAGAACCCACGGCTGGTTGGCATCGACCATGTCTGAGTAGGGTCTCCAGTTTACCATCGCCGTAGGGAACTCCTGTAGCTCCCGCCTTAACACCATCAGTTGGTAGGTTAGGGGTGCCGCACTCATGATGGGTTCCCACCGCCTGGCTAGCGGCACCATTGCGGGTCGCCAATGCCGAGCTCTCCCCATGGGGAGGTAATAATAGCTCCATAACTGCTCGGCGCAGGTCATCAGCACCTTGCGAAAATAACAAAAAAAATACAAAACAAGCAAAACCAAAAAAAATACCTGGATGAATGGTGTGAAACCACTCACAGTCATCTCACGATCCGTTTCTTGGAATAGGCCTGCAAACAAGTGTGCCAGCATGGCGGCTCCCCAGGCATAATACCCTACTCTTTCAAGGTCTGACAGCAGCTCCAGGAAGCAACATTGGATACCATCCCCTTTCGAGCTCAGTACCAATCTTCCCAAAAGGAAGAGGAGAAATCTCCTCAAATCTATGTTACATCTTTCCCAGTTGCCGAAATCTGTGCAGTACACGGCACGGCATCCTATTTCCATCCTTTCCATGAACTCTTCTGAGGATTCATCGTCCCGCCGACGAGTGTCGGTGAGCCCTAATGCATCCATGAGGGACGCCCTAGCTACCGACCTGTTCTTCCGACCATCTAGGTCCAAACCCAGTAACTTCTGGGCACCTTCTCTGTAGTCCGCGTAAGTGACTCCGGTCACTGCCTCGCCTTCTACCTTCAGGCTTGTGATCCGGACCACATCCTCCAAGCTGGGCACCATGTGCCCCCAGGGCATCAGGAATGCCCGGCTCACTGGGTCCCATCTCTCACACAAGGCTTGGATCAGGACTAGGTCAAGCTGGATCGGCTCGATCCGAAGGAAGGTACCAAATCCCATCACGTCTAGCCTCGCCTTCTGAAAATCTGGGAGGCCCCTGTACGCTGCTGTAGACACGCCAAAATTGACGTTTTGTTGATCAAATCTCATGTTATTATATAAATGCCCCAAGTGGACTTCAATATTCCTATAATATGAAGTTTTTCTATTTTTGTGATTTTTCCTGCATTTTTCCTGCATCTTTGTGATTCACGACTTTGGTAAGGGCGTTAATTTATAAAGTCACGACCTTTAATAAGGCGTTTTCACAGAAAGGACGACCGTGCGACAGGGCGTCAATTCTTGGTATTATACGCTAATTTCTGGAATTATCATAAAAGGCATTTTCTGAGTAAGGCTTTTCCTAAAGGCGTGTTTTTAAGAAACGCCGTAATCATAGGCGTGTTATATCAGCGTTTAAACAGAGCAAGTTTAATTTCTAAAATTAAATCCAGGAAGAAACGTCCTTTGCTAGGTCGTGTTTTAAGAAACGCCTTTGTTGCGGTCGTCAATTCATCAATAGACGTCCTCGATTAAGGCGTGTTTCGCTCCAGAGTCCTTCCTTTTTCGAACTTTCCCTCACAGTTCCCTATCGTAATTTGGTCTCTTGCTCGATCTTGATCCTTCCTTGAATGCCTCATTACCCGTTCTGATCTTACCTTGCTTGATCACATCCAATCGAAGCTATAAATTGAAGCCTTGATCGATCGGAAAAGAGGTTGAAGGGTTGAAGCGTTGAAGCATCCGTAGAAGAGGTTGAACGTTTGTAAGAGGGTTAAGCATTTTTTTTACGAACAGAGCCTTCTTCATCCGGCTTCATCCATATATTTCTGTCGTCTTCATTCATTTTTTTTCCTTTACTGTCGCCAGGGACAGCAGGATTTTACCCCCTTTTCATCTCTTTATTTTATTTATTCATATCACTCCATTCATCATACACGTTCATCCTTTATATTTATTCACACTTTATTGTCATACTCCCCCTCCCTTAAGTCTTGTTAAGGGGTTTTAAAAACAACCAAAAAATAAGGTGCGCATGTGCCTTTCTTTCCTTCATTATTACATGTCTATTTGGATAGATGCTACTGCGTTTTGGGCTGACCCTCCTCTTCTTGTTTGTGTTTGTTGTCCGTTTTGCAAGGTAATCAACTAAGAAGACCCACTTCATCGGCCGGCCGATTGAAGTTGGAGGAAGAAATCCACATCCATCCCGCGTCTCAAATTCCACCAGGTATAAGCGATCACTTTTCTTCTTATTGAGGTAATCCCTCTGGCGATCACAACTCCTTTTAAGCACCTCGTGCTTCATCATATTCATTTTTTTTATTTCTATTCATAAGTGTGGATTTTAAATAGATCTACAAATTGGCGATCACGGTGGGACTTCCACTGTTTTCTTTCTTGATTACCATCTCCATTGGCACCCTCGAGTGCCCTTTCCCCTTGACACCCTCGTGTGTCCTTTCCCCTTAGGCACCCTCGCGTGCCCTTTCCCCTTGGTACCCTCGGTGCCCTCTCCCTTGTTGTGCACTCTGCACACTCCCGGGTCGGTCGATTTCTGCTTATTGACGCCTTTCACGAAGGCGTCTTTTGATTTCACGCCCCTCACAGGGACGTGTTTTGTTGAATCACGCCCCCTTCCAGGGCGTGTGTTTATTACACCTGCTGGCTTTTTGGTTGCTTATTTCATCGTCTGATATTTAACGCCCCTCTCAGGGGCGTGTTTCTCTGAGTAACGCCTACTCCCAGGGCGTCTTTTACTATAACTGCTGCCTGCTGCATGATTGTTTTACTGTCTGTGGAATTAACGCCGCTCCCAAAGGCGTTCCATCTATTGTCAACGCCTGTCATCAGGGCGTGTTTAATTATTATCTGAGTTTTGACGCCCTCCAGTGTAGGCGTCCTTTCCTGAGAACGCCTCACCCTAAGGCGTGTTTTTCCTACTGTCTGTGAGCCCGTCACAGAGTTAACGGCAGCCACCCTGCCGTGTTTTAAGTTTGTCACGACCTATCGCAGGGCGTGTCTTTTTGTGAACACGCCCTTTCCCAGGGCGTGTCTTTGCTGTTCATTTTCACAGATTGACTATTATTCATTGTTTGGCATTTGTGTTGATATTATTATCTTGATTTGCTGGCTTGGTTGAGAGACCTCCTCTCTCTATCCTAGGATCCACACACCTTTCTTGGAATCGGGACGACCCTCCATTGAGCATTCCGTCTCTTTGGACTGGAAATCCCTTTTCCAAGACCTCCATAAGTCCCCGCACCCGTGGATTCCCTCACGGACGCTGGGCTGGTTGTACCCTCGAAGTACCTGGAGTTTAGAGAACCCATGCGTTGTTAAGAGAGGAAGAACTTAGTTGACCCGGAGATTACACTCGGATCAAACTAGGTCTCATTTGGCAAAAGAGTGAACTTTCACAAATAATTCACCCTAATTCAAACATCAAACCTTAAAATCTTGC